>CM034546.1:5611577-6211577 GCA_020055645.1 Tomocerus qinae
TTTTTTATGAAATTTCGAATTTATGCATCCGAATCTTATCTGCAAAATTAAGGAATTTTTTTTTCAAAAATTAATATATACGAAATGGGAAATAATGTTATCCTTGTTAATGGTTAGAATGAGTTTTCAGTATCCATAATTATCGGAAATAGGCTAAATTTCAAAATTCACAAAACGCTTTGAGCGCTGTGTCGCTGCAAGCGTCAGTGTTACCATTTGGATACTCTAGGATGATATGAGTGCAGCAAGCAGTGTGTGACAGTTAGTACCAAACCACCTCTATATATCACTTTTTTAGTCATGACCCCAAATGCTTCATCGATTCTTTATCAAAATGACCTGGAGGTCATGCTCCTAATCTCCCCACCCCCTAGAAGGTGGGTGGGGAGGTTGGGGCAAAATGAGATTCCACTGGATTTGGATAGATATCGACCCATTGAACAAATTCCCACCCGTCTACACCCCCTCCGAACCACTTTTAGGTTGGATTTAGGCATCGATCACGTTGCCCCAATTGCCCCTCCCCCTTTTCTCCAAGTTTGGCCCCTAAACTTATTACATTAATTTTTTCCCCGTTATACCAAGTACTTTTATATTAATCTAATGTGCCTATCTAATCTTTTGAATTCGTTGCCGCCGTCGCCCCAAGCGTAGTAAATAGTAGTGTATGTGCACTATATTAGAGGCAGATGGGGCAACAAATTCAATAGATTGGAATGCACATTAGAAACATTTGAGGCAACGAGGGAAATAAATTAAGGTAATAGGTTAAGTGGCCAAAATTGGGGTCACGGGTGCAACGTCGTTAGCAGACGCAACGGGGACAATTGGGGGAACGAGTTCACGCTGCCTAAATCCAGTCCCCTTCTTTTTAAGTATCCCTTGGAAGGGAGTCGAAAGATTTGGGATGGGTTAGGTTTTACGGGACTAGACAGACTCTGGATACGCTATCATTAGTTGACGTCGTTGGTTTTACCAAGCTTACAAATGTTAAGATGAGTTTTACGCTGCACAGACGGTCGACAATAAAATATGACGATGTGAACAAAAATCCTGACATGTACAAGAAGTGGGACGTCGGTTTGCGCGAAAATTGCTTTGCTGATTTCCAGACACGTATCCAGAAATTTAAAGAGGGGCGCAAACAAAAATAATGTAAAATGAGACATTCGCGCAATGCACGAAAAATTTTTGCTATTTTTGGGTTTTTCCTGGGAAAAATTTTATATTTTTCTTAGATTTAGGGGTGGGGCGCTGCGACCACCCCGCCCCCTACTGGATGCATGCTTGCTGATGTTCATAAATGTCATATTTTAGTCGATTTCTGACCAAATTCGCTATGAATTACATTTATTCCACATTTTGCGTAACATTTATTTTTGACCCCACATGTTCCTAGCGTTGCCATATGGTAACGGGCATTATCTCGGGGGCTTTGCAGATTTCAATAATATGGTCAATGTAAAAAATGTTTCTCTACCCCAAAGTAGTGTGATACTGAAATATCAAATCCGAGCCTCAAAAAAAATAATTCCGTAACGGATGGGTTAAGCATCAAAAACGGTTAGATTAATTTAAAATAATTTTATTGCTTACAAAGTCCATTCAGATGGAGATTACATATCTACATGCGAAATATGTACAGACAGCTTTATTTATCGTGATAAATGAAAAATTCAAAGAAACGAATTATGCACTGATCCAGTCCAGCTAATTTTTCAAGTAAAAACAAATCTAAGCACCAATGTATGTTTCGTCTGATTTTGTGTTGTATGGTTCAAACAACTAACAAATCCTACCTAAGCTGATATACTGTTAAATATAACAGTATACAGAGTACATAATGTACTGTTCTAGGCTTTTTAAATTAAATTAAAGGATGTCCTTATTATATTTTAATTGCAGTTACCTTGGAGTAGAAATTCGCCCCTTTCAACCAATAGAGACTTTCTGTCGCTACTTCTGCAATCCTTTTTGCTGCCAATGCTAAAGTCTATGTAGCAAATACAAAATAGAATTGATTATTATTATATAAATATTTTTCTGCAGTTATATCATTACTAATTGAAACGGATAATTTGCATCTGAATATCTTGAATGTCGCAATTGAATGGCCACAACATCCTCCGGTAATTGAAACTTACGAAGTGCACTACGAAAACCTTTGTGACTGTTTTTAACCACAGTAGAACGCGGACAACTTGGGCTTTCAATATTAACCTTCGAAACCACATCCATTCCAGAATAAGTGTAAAGAAAGACCCAAGAGTAAAATATCCACAAACGATGAAAATGGTATGAAATTTCATCGACAGATTTATAGCCACGATCTGAGATTCCTGATGTTTTAGTTTTCTAACAGAGATTTTTAGTGATAATTGCCTTGTGAAATCCCATTGTTCCTTAAAATATTTTAGAAAACCCATATCTTGCATGAGTTTAAAATACGATTGGAATTTGTAACGGTAACAATATTGAAATTTATAAGTCTTAGGTATAGTGATATCTGATTCCTTCACAGTCATGCAAACTCCACCAGAAGACATTTTCGATGCAATTAAGGGCACCATGTACTTACTTCTGAATTTCGGACACAAAGAAAAGAGTTTCATTGTAAAGTTGGTCAACAATTCATAGATGACTTTGTTCCATCCCATTACAAAGTCTGGACTTTTTCTCCATTGCGTATCAGATCTGTAGACACTTAAATTACTTTTCTCCAGAAGTTTATATTTTTTAAATATTTCAATTTTCTGGTAATCCAGATTTAATTTCTTAAATGTGAGCCATTTATATCCATTTTCAACGAGATCTTTAAAATCCACAAATTGTTTTCTGTCGGGTGGTGCAATAATCTCGCTTGTTATCCACGTTTCATATTGAGTAGCAATTACAAATCCCATGGACACAATTACCAAGTACAAAAGGTTCCTGCCTTTATTGGAAACATCCTGATTTAAAAGGACGGCTATTGTGGATACAATAATGAACACGAATTTCTTATAGACAGAAGATATTTTAAAACTCAAAACATAAAATGAAATCGGGAATAAAGAGAATAGCAGCCACCAACAATAATCATCAAATGTATTTTGAATTAGAACTGTCAACGGAATGTCGAGGAATCGCGGATTGGCTTCGCAGTAGTAAGGAATCAGTTCATCAAAGTACTGAACGAAAATTGTTTCAGACCAACGTATATAATAATGTTTTCTTCTATTTGATAATTTGGCAATAACTCCACATTGACGGGGTCCTTTTAAACCTTCAAGCTTTTCATATACCGCAGTAAAGTTAAATCTTTCAGCCATTAACTCAACATTCCTAATAAAATTTGAGTAAGGCTTATGCTTTTTTATGGTCAAGGGCCTGTCTTTCCTGCATATTTGCTGCTTTTTAGCAGTACTCCACATCATAGAGCAGCCCTTAGCACCAATTTCAATGCCGTGAAGATTGCCATTTAAAGTGGTCCAAATTCTTTCCCATTCTTCTTCAGAAAATCTATTTTTGATCTGATGATATACTGGAGGCTTGCCTTTAGGATTGTAGAGAATTATTGTGTAAACCGAATACCAATTCCTATATTTCATGGCCAATATAAAGAAAGGAGCCACCAAATGTTGAATGAGTCCTGATTGCCATTTAGAATTCATAAATTTATTCTTATTTTTGATGACGATTATAAATCTTGAGTCGCGACGATTTATTTCTTTACCAAAAGGTGAGAACAGATCCTCCAAAGTAGACTTTGGTTCCATTAAAATATTTACAGAACACAAGTTTCGTGAGAGATCCCTTGGATTATCTTCATGACGACCAAAGATAGTTTTGTTATAGTCTGATGTTGCCAATGTCCATGGTTGGCCATTTTGATTATATAATAGAAACTTGTTCTGCCACTTGGACGGATGAAAAGTGACCATGTTGTAATCACAATTACGATAAAAGGACAAATTTCGAAAACATTGGACATTGTTGATGAAAAATGAAAATAGTAAAAATGAACCCACAGAATACATTTTTGGAAAGAGTTTATCAACAATTGTTGTAATCTCTATCATCAGTAACACGTCATGAAAATGAGGGAATTAAAATATAAGTTTAGGTGCGGGTGTTTAAGTAATGTAATTCCACTCCCAATTAATGACGGTCAAAATCAAATCAGCACAGTAGTTGTGGCAAATGGAAAAATAACTTTACTGACTCAAAATAACTTTCTATACGCTGGAGACATTCTTGAAATGTATCTGGACATCCGTATTTCTGAGACGTAATAATATATTTACTCGAATTCAGGTTCAGCCCTATCGCTTAAAGCTCAACTTTGGTCAACAAAACTCCATCAAAAAAGTTTGACTTACAGAACCGGCATTGTGCACACAATCAATTAGTAATGTAGTCAGTAGTCCATTGTCCCCTCGTTTATATCCAATTTTATATAATTATATCGTCCTTCGTATCGTATAATATTGTGTGTTTTACTTTTCTGAAGACTACATAACTGTAATTATTCAAAAATTTGGATTTTCATGTTAATATTAATAAGTATTTTGTCTGTATTTTATATAGTTCTCAATTCGTGATGGTGAAAATAGACATCTACGAGAGTGTCAATTTGGTAATGCCAAATGAAAGCATTTCTTTTGTAAACTCGGACACAAAAACTCCCATTGTTTCGACTTTGACTACTCCAGTTTGCCTTTCCTGCTTATGCAACCTCCCATATACTCCAAACATGTGTGTGTTAGTGGGAGAGTACAACATATACTATTGATGAGTATAGATGTACTACCGCTCAAGCCGCGAGGACTTACTTGCAGTGACTCCCTGAACAGCTTTACTGTTCGGAGAAGCCACTCATTCGTCCTGCAGACATACAAAATGAAAGCAGAGACGACAAGGGCAACCCCGGTAACTCATCAACATGAATGATGAAGTTGCTCAGGTATTTGAATCTCAACTCGCTCAAAGCTGGGCATTCAGCTGCATGGTGGACCGACGTCTCGACGCTTAGTGCGCACAGAGGGCATAGCGGAGACGAATGATTCCCCAATTGATTCTGATGCTTGGCCAAGGAGGAGAAACCAGTAATTAACTGAGTGAAGACCCTGAGCGTTCTTCTACTCAAACTTATGAAGTATTTGCTTTTGATATGTGAAGGTGACGGCAGAAATAATTTTGTAGTTTTGCAGTCTGTTCTCTTCGTCCAATTACGTTTGTTGAGTTTGTTAAAATAATTACAGATAGCGGTTTTAGCACACTGTGAGGAGTAAGGCAATATTAGTTCAGGACCAAAGACGACCATCTTTGTAGACTCTTTAGCCATGATGTCAACCTCTTCGTTTCCTGTAATACCGGTGTGGCTAGGCACCCATTGCAGTATAACATTTGCTTTATCCGAAAGTTTGTGCAGAGCACTGAAGCATTCAAGGATCAATGCCGAATCCGTGTATTTAGCCTCAAGGGCTTTGATGGAGCTGAGAGAGTCGCTGTAGATAACTACTTCATCTCTCCAGTCCAAATCGATTATCCTGACTATGACCATGAGAATGGCCACCAGTTCCGCTTGGAACACAGTGGAATATTTTCCTAGAGGTTGTTGAATGACGATATGACCATCAGTGCTAGTAATAAGTGAAGCACATCCCGTAAGACTATCTATTTTAGACCCGTCCGTATAACAAACCAGTCTTTGAACTGAAGGTTGAAGAATGTCAGGTTTTTCTGTATCAGACACAGTGAAGTTTTTACCAACAAGTGGTGTTAAAGGAATTTCATCCATGGGGAAATCCAACTCAGGTATCTGTTTTAAAACATTTGTGACAAGATCAACGTGAGTTAATCTTTTAAGGCTACCTCGTCCATGCCAGGGCAACCATTTGCCAATGCGGCGCAGACGATGCGCGGTTGTGATTGCTGTTTTGGTGAGGAACAAATCTATGGGCTCGATGCCTACTATGCATTCTAATGCAGCCGTTGGTGTGCTTTGCATTGCACTAGTAGTCATGAGACAGGCTAGGCGCTGGACTCTAGCTAAGGTTGTCATTCTTGATTTGTTATGCACAGCTGTTAGCCAAGCGCAAGCTGCATAAGATAAAGCAGGTCTGACTACAGCTGTATAAAGCCACAAGGTAATTTTTGGCGATAGGCCCCAGGACTTACCAACAGCTCGTTTACATTGTATAAGAGCTGCTTTTGCCTTAGTGCTTTTGATATTGCAGTGATGATTCCAGGTCAGACTATTGTCTAAGTATACACCTAGGTACCGGACGTTACTAACAAATGCGATATTTTTACCCCTAACTCTAAGAGGTTTCATGTTGGGTTTTTTATGCCGTGTATGAAATATAATGATTTCTATCTTATCAGGGTGGATAGATAGATCCCGCTGACTACACCAGTTTTCAATGATATTGAGGGCTCTTTGTCCCAGTGCCCTCATGGTAGCTTCGTCAATGCCAACCTGTAGAAGGCCAAGATCATCAGCATACGCTTGTCTATATATTGAACTAACACTGGAGAGTCTCTCCAGTAATTCATGAATGACAAGATTCCATAATAGTGGCGAGAGTACTCCACCCTGAGGACAACCACGTTCAACTTTCATGGTTTGAGTGGCATTTCCAACAGTGACATTTACGGTGCGATCTCTTAACATTCGTTCGATCCAGCGTATGATTGTTGCATCTATTCCCTCTCTTTCCAGAGCCAGATGTATGGTTTTGAAAGTGGCGTGACTAAAAGCCCCTTCGATGTCTAAGAAAATACCTAGAGCCATTTGGAATTCATAAATTTATTCTTATTTTTGATGACGATTATAAATCTTGAGTCGCGACGATTTATTTCTTTACCAAAAGGTGAGAACAGATCCTCAAAAGTAGACTTTGGTTCCATTAAAATATTTACAGTGCACAAGCTACGTGAGAGATCCCTTGTATTATCTTCATGGCGACCAAAGATAGTTTTGTTATAGTCTGATGTTGCCAATGTCCATGGTTGGCCATTTTGATTATATAATATAAACTTGTTCTGCCACTTGGACGGATGAAAAGTGACCATGTTGTAATCACAATTACGATAAAAGGACAAATTTCGAAAACATTGGACATTGTTGATGAAAAATGAAAATAGTAAAAATGAACCCACAGAATACATTTTTGGAAAGAGTTTATCAACAATTGTTGTAATCTCTATCATCAGTAACACGTCATGAAAATGAGGGAATTAAAATATAAGTTTAGGTGCGGGTGTTTAAGTAATGTAATTCCACTCCCAATTAATGACGGTCAAAATCAAATCAGCACAGTAGTTGTGGCAAATGGAAAAATAACTTTACTGACTCAAAATAACTTTCTATACGCTGGAGACATTCTTGAAATGTATCTGGACATCCGTATTTCTGAGACGTAATAATATATTTACTCGAATTCAGGTTCAGCCCTATCGCTTAAAGCTCAACTTTGGTCAACAAAACTCCATCAAAAAAGTTTGACTTACAGAACCGGCATTGTGCACACAATCAATTAGTAATGTAGTCAGTAGTCCATTGTCCCCTCGTTTATATCCAATTTTATATAATTATATCGTCCTTCGTATCGTATAATATTGTGTGTTTTACTTTTCTGAAGACTACATAACTGTAATTATTCAAAAATTTGGATTTTCATGTTAATATTAATAAGTATTTTGTCTGTATTTTATATAGTTCTCAATTCGTGATGGTGAAAATAGACATCTACGAGAGTGTCAATTTGGTAATGCCAAATGAAAGCATTTCTTTTGTAAACTCGGACACAAAAACTCCCATTGTTTCGACTTTGACTACTCCAGTTTGCCTTTCCTGCTTATGCAACCTCCCATATACTCCAAACATGTGTGTGTTAGTGGGAGAGTACAACATATACTATTGATGAGTATAGATGTACTACCGCTCAAGCCGCGAGGACTTACTTGCAGTGACTCCCTGAACAGCTTTACTGTTCGGAGAAGCCACTCATTCGTCCTGCAGACATACAAAATGAAAGCAGAGACGACAAGGGCAACCCCGGTAACTCATCAACATGAATGATGAAGTTGCTCAGGTATTTGAATCTCAACTCGCTCAAAGCTGGGCATTCAGCTGCATGGTGGACCGACGTCTCGACGCTTAGTGCGCACAGAGGGCATAGCGGAGACGAATGATTCCCCAATTGATTCTGATGCTTGGCCAAGGAGGAGAAACCAGTAATTAACTGAGTGAAGACCCTGAGCGTTCTTCTACTCAAACTTATGAAGTATTTGCTTTTGATATGTGAAGGTGACGGCAGAAATAATTTTGTAGTTTTGCAGTCTGTTCTCTTCGTCCAATTACGTTTGTTGAGTTTGTTAAAATAATTACAGATAGCGGTTTTAGCACACTGTGAGGAGTAAGGCAATATTAGTTCAGGACCAAAGACGACCATCTTTGTAGACTCTTTAGCCATGATGTCAACCTCTTCGTTTCCTGTAATACCGGTGTGGCTAGGCACCCATTGCAGTATAACATTTGCTTTATCCGAAAGTTTGTGCAGAGCACTGAAGCATTCAAGGATCAATGCCGAATCCGTGTATTTAGCCTCAAGGGCTTTGATGGAGCTGAGAGAGTCGCTGTAGATAACTACTTCATCTCTCCAGTCCAAATCGATTATCCTGACTATGACCATGAGAATGGCCACCAGTTCCGCTTGGAACACAGTGGAATATTTTCCTAGAGGTTGTTGAATGACGATATGACCATCAGTGCTAGTAATAAGTGAAGCACATCCCGTAAGACTATCTATTTTAGACCCGTCCGTATAACAAACCAGTCTTTGAACTGAAGGTTGAAGAATGTCAGGTTTTTCTGTATCAGACACAGTGAAGTTTTTACCAACAAGTGGTGTTAAAGGAATTTCATCCATGGGGAAATCCAACTCAGGTATCTGTTTTAAAACATTTGTGACAAGATCAACGTGAGTTAATCTTTTAAGGCTACCTCGTCCATGCCAGGGCAACCATTTGCCAATGCGGCGCAGACGATGCGCGGTTGTGATTGCTGTTTTGGTGAGGAACAAATCTATGGGCTCGATGCCTACTATGCATTCTAATGCAGCCGTTGGTGTGCTTTGCATTGCACTAGTAGTCATGAGACAGGCTAGGCGCTGGACTCTAGCTAAGGTTGTCATTCTTGATTTGTTATGCACAGCTGTTAGCCAAGCGCAAGCTGCATAAGATAAAGCAGGTCTGACTACAGCTGTATAAAGCCACAAGGTAATTTTTGGCGATAGGCCCCAGGACTTACCAACAGCTCGTTTACATTGTATAAGAGCTGCTTTTGCCTTAGTGCTTTTGATATTGCAGTGATGATTCCAGGTCAGACTATTGTCTAAGTATACACCTAGGTACCGGACGTTACTAACAAATGCGATATTTTTACCCCTAACTCTAAGAGGTTTCATGTTGGGTTTTTTATGCCGTGTATGAAATATAATGATTTCTATCTTATCAGGGTGGATAGATAGATCCCGCTGACTACACCAGTTTTCAATGATATTGAGGGCTCTTTGTCCCAGTGCCCTCATGGTAGCTTCGTCAATGCCAACCTGTAGAAGGCCAAGATCATCAGCATACGCTTGTCTATATATTGAACTAACACTGGAGAGTCTCTCCAGTAATTCATGAATGACAAGATTCCATAATAGTGGCGAGAGTACTCCACCCTGAGGACAACCACGTTCAACTTTCATGGTTTGAGTGGCATTTCCAACAGTGACATTTACGGTGCGATCTCTTAACATTCGTTCGATCCAGCGTATGATTGTTGCATCTATTCCCTCTCTTTCCAGAGCCAGATGTATGGTTTTGAAAGTGGCGTGACTAAAAGCCCCTTCGATGTCTAAGAAAATACCTAGAGCCATTTGGAATTCATAAATTTATTCTTATTTTTGATGACGATTATAAATCTTGAGTCGCGACGATTTATTTCTTTACCAAAAGGTGAGAACAGATCCTCAAAAGTAGACTTTGGTTCCATTAAAATATTTACAGTGCACAAGCTACGTGAGAGATCCCTTGTATTATCTTCATGGCGACCAAAGATAGTTTTGTTATAGTCTGATGTTGCCAATGTCCATGGTTGGCCATTTTGATTATATAATATAAACTTGTTCTGCCACTTGGACGGATGAAAAGTGACCATGTTGTAATCACAATTACGATAAAAGGACAAATTTCGAAAACATTGGACATTGTTGATGAAAAATGAAAATAGTAAAAATGAACCCACAGAATACATTTTTGGAAAGAGTTTATCAACAATTGTTGTAATCTCTATCATCAGTAACACGTCATGAAAATGAGGGAATTAAAATATAAGTTTAGGTGCGGGTGTTTAAGTAATGTAATTCCACTCCCAATTAATGACGGTCAAAATCAAATCAGCACAGTAGTTGTGGCAAATGGAAAAATAACTTTACTGACTCAAAATAACTTTCTATACGCTGGAGACATTCTTGAAATGTATCTGGACATCCGTATTTCTGAGACGTAATAATATATTTACTCGAATTCAGGTTCAGCCCTATCGCTTAAAGCTCAACTTTGGTCAACAAAACTCCATCAAAAAAGTTTGACTTACAGAACCAGCATTGTGCACACAATCAATTAGTAATGTAGTCAGTAGTCCATTGTCCCCTCGTTTATATCCAATTTTATATAATTATATCGTCCTTCGTATCGTATAATATTGTGTGTTTTACTTTTCTGAAGACTACATAACTGTAATTATTCAAAAATTTGGATTTTCATGTTAATATTAATAAGTATTTTGTCTGTATTTTATATAGTTCTCAATTCGTGATGGTGAAAATAGACATCTACGAGAGTGTCAATTTGGTAATGCCAAATGAAAGCATTTCTTTTGTAAACTCGGACACAAAAACTCCCATTGTTTCGACTTTGACTACTCCAGTTTGCCTTTCCTGCTTATGCAACCTCCCATATACTCCAAACATACTTGGAATATATATTGACAACCTTCTTGCTGATGAATGATTAAATATTCACCTGAATTCTGTTGAGCCTTATGTAGGCAATAGGCATATAAGTATACGTAAGTATTAGAAAGGTAAATAAACCGTGTCATACAACCATTTCTATCTTCTACCAGGATGAAATCCAAAGTACTTCCATTAAACCATAATAATTTGGACCGGAAAGGGTAATATTTCAACTATTTAGATAAACATTAAGTATCTGTTTTTGAAAAAAACCAGCGGATAATGAAGTGATTTCATTAGACTTTTCCGCCCCATTGGTGTTTTCCTATGAAAATGACGCCAACTAATTGGATATTTTGAGTTCATGTATGTGAATAAAGGCTAAAACATTAAAAACGACGTTGAATATTGGATTTTGTTAAAAAGAGATAATATTTTGCTTTGTAATATTCTTTATTGAAACTAGTCTTTACTAAATAGCACAGAATTGGTATAATTCTCAACACAAAAGTCATGCAGGAAGTATGCAATTGTTTGTCATTTGTTGATTTAGTGTTTGGCTTCATACCTGAAATATTTAGTACTGGGCCACCACTGAAATATTTAGTATACTTTAAGCTAAGCTTTAGCAAACAAACTCCGACACGAAAGTTGAACTGTCAAAGTCAGGCATGACAAGCATTTTATTTCCTCACAAAATAGATAGTCATTGCTGTTAAATAAAGCTTCTTCACTTTAGATTATTGAGAACACACTGCTAAGATTACTTTGGAATAGCAGTCCATTTATATGACTTATAGATGTACTATACCACAATATTTAACTAAACCTAAAACTATATTATTATTATTAATTATTAAGTCGGATGCCTACAAAGACAAAGCAATGTATTAGAGGCGAAAGTAGATTGCATGGTGGTCCAGTTTTTAATCTTGAAAACTGCAAAAATAATTAATATTCAATTTCGTATTATTTATCCTACCAAATTAACTCACATATGGATCCAAATATACTCGATATTATTATTATGCATTTAGCTCAGCTGGAGTAATAATTTTTTCTGAAAATACAAAATTGTCGGACACTTTCATCTAAATTTATTCATTTATGGATACATGCAAAGCCTCACTTTTTGAGTATGGGTAATCACAGTCATTTGTTACTTTAGTGTATCGCTTCATACCTGAAATATTTAGTACTAGGTCACCACTGAAATATTTAGTATACTTAAACTTGAGCTTTAACAAACAAACTCCGACAAGAAAGTTGAGCTAGCAAAGACAGGCACGATATGTATTTAATATCCTCACAAAGAAAGTAGTCGTTTCCTTTAAATAAACCTTCTTCACTATTGATTATTGAGAAAAAACTGCTAAGATTACTTTGGAATGGCAGTTCATTTATATGACTTATGTACCACAATATTTAACTAAACTTAAAGCTATATTATTATTATGTCGGATACTTACAAACACAAAGCAATACATTCTCAGAGAAAGTACAAATATATCGCATGGTGGTCGAGTTTCTAAACTTGTAAACTACAAAAATAAACAATATTATTCAATTTCTTATTATTTATTCCTCCAAATTAACTCACATAAGGACCCAACTCTATTAGATATTACACAAATTTATCTTAACTGTAGGTAGTAATGATTTTTCTGAAAATACCAAATAGGTGAAAATCTCCTTCTACTTTTTTTTCATTTATGGTTAGGTATACCCATTCTAATAAAATGAATCAAGGCGGAAGAATAGATATTTGATGGATCCTGAGTATCAATAACAATCCAGTAATTCCAGAAAAAACTCATGCATATGCCCCATCTCAATTAAACATTACATAAAATCTTCAGGATTTTGATATGACAACGATTCCAATGTTAAGTATCACATTTTGATTATGTAATCAATTTCTCCTTGTTTTAAAAATTTATTAAATTGTATTAAAAGTGTTAAGATTTCAATTTTATGCAGCATAGCATTTAAGGTATGTCCCCGCAATATAAGAAATCGAAACGTAATTGACTTTGCCAAATCCCAAAGAGTAAATGTTAGATGGAATCGATAACATTTAATAGGCTAGTTATATTTTTCCAAGATTACAATTTTCCAGCAGATCTTTAAAATGTCTTAATTTTTTACTGTATTTTAGTGCCATCATCTCGGTTGTTATCAACGTTAATCAAAACAATAATAACGTATGACAAATCTTTTTGAAAATAAGTCAAAAGGATACATATGGGTATATTTTAAATTGAACTTGGACTTTTATGCACCATTGGACTATTTCTAAGAAAATGATGTCGATTCGATGTTTCATCTTTTTTGTATGGAAAAAAGCAGAAACAATAAAAACGAAGAGTAAGATTGCATTGATTTAAATTATGAAAAAGAAATATTTTGGGTTTTCACTACTGCGAATTACAGTTGTTCAATTTTAAATGGTACAGAACTGATATTTTAACATTTACGTTATATATCTTTAAACAAAAGTCATAGAGGAGGCAGTTGAACCACTTAAATATTTAGTATACTTTGACCTTAACTATTGCCAAACATAACTCTGACACGTAAGTTGAACTAGCTAAGACAGACAGGCCTGATATGCATTTATTGTCTTCGCAGAATAAATAGCCCTTTCCTATAAATAAACCTTTAAATATTGGGAACAAACTGCTAAAAATACTTTGGAGAGCCAGCAGTCCATCTATATGGCTTATAAATATAACACAATATTTTAACTTAACTTGAACAATATTATTATTATGTTGGATTCCTATTACAAAGACAAAGCAATACGTCCTAGGAGAAAACAGATTGCATAGTGGTAATTTTATACAACATAGAAAATGGTATGTCACCGTTGAAAAATTGAAACGTAATTGACCTTGTTGAAAGCCAAAAATTAAATGTTGAATTAAATAAACAGATTTTTATGGATTTGAGTCGGTCTGATTACCTTTTTATGATTATTGGAGCAATTGAGATTCAATGATTTTCAGGTCAAACAACTACGAAACAATTCTATTATATTGTTGTCATTTTATTATATAACACCTTTGTTGTAACGATATTTGTCGGCATATATAAAAATGAGGATGAAGGATCATTTACTGTAAGAAATTTAAATATAATATAATATATTTTTCCCTGAGACGTTAGTTTAATACAGTTGTAGCTAAACAACAAACAGACACATGTTCATTTATATTTTCATTAGTCAATTATGCCATTATTAGTATTACTCCTTATAATTATTATGACATAATATGAGCAAAATGCAGTACAAGTACAGCAGTAACAAAGTAAATAATATGATTGTACGTGAGTTCGGTATATATTAGAATCTGTACCGACAGCTAAATATGATAAAGTTTAATCTTGTTAAGTCCTGCCGTGGAGCGAGACTCAAACAGTTCAAATTTCAAACTATAGAGACATTTCTCAAGGTACCATACTTTACTTCCTATTCCAAACTGTTTTGATTTGAGTTTTGAGCCAATCAGCGAAAACCACGTATTCTAATTTTTATTAGACTTTAATATTCATACACAGTGAAATTTTATTACCAGTCAAAAAGTATAAGTTTTATAATTATACTCATAATAATTTCCGTGTTTAAGGTAATTTACTACATACATCGTCGATCACTTTGGCATTACTTCATACACATTTCCTACTTATAACAATTATTTTATTTGAAACATTGAAGCTAAACAGTTTTCTAGTTATTGGTATTAAAAAGAAATATTAATAAAAATACGAACGTTAGAAACATTATACAACAAAAGAAAGACGAATGCTATTAACTACCTTCAACACGGAAATATGTTGGAGACCAGGAAAATATAGTTCAACCTCGGCATTAATGGGTACAATAGTCTTTAACGACGTCGTAAAGTCATTTAGTTGGGTATATAAAGCAATTCCCTCACCCAAATTATACATTGGACTTCAAAATCTGGGAGTGAAATATTGAATTGAAAAGACTTCTTGCAGATATTCATATACTAACAGTAATTATTTCGAGTACTGTACATTCATCCAACAAATGTCGAACAGTCCCTTTGACTCTTAACAAACGCCGGACATTTGCAAAGATTACGAAGCCTCTCTGACCATAGGTTGTGGGTTTAACAAAACTTACAATGAACAGTTTCGGAAGATATTCAATTCATATACAGAAAACTGAATTAAATTCGAATGGCAACAAACAGTTGCTGGAAGTATACAGCTTCACATTCTCACATACAATTTTCAGTTAAAAGTGTTTTAAGTCATCCTGTAAATGAACACCAGAGTTGTGGTATATGTGATCCTTCCTAAAAGCGAAATGAACTGCATGGACCTCAATAACCTATATCTCCATTCAGCCAACGTAGAAGAAAAAATTGCAATTTTTATTAATAAATGTTCTTAATAGAAATTGGAATATTTTCCTCTTCGCTGGCTGAATAGTTTATACGTTCTTGAGGTCCGAGCCATTTATTCCACTTTCGGAGGGCATCGCGATAACCAACACTCTGGTCTTCATTTACAAACTGGCTGAAAATACGTCAAATTGAAATCCGTATGTGAGAATATGCAGCTATATGCTTCTAGCCTCTGTGTGTTGAAATGCGGATTTAATATAGTTACCTGTACAATGATCTGAGAACCTGACAAAGCTGTTCTTTGTATAATTTGTTCGACCACAACTTATGATTAGACAAGTTCCGTACAATCTTTGTAAAGTCCAGCGTTTGTTACGGGTCAAAGGGACTTTTCGACACTAGGTGGATGAAAGTACAATATTCGAATTAATTACGTTTGGCGAATCGATTTCTACAAGCGGAATGAAACTCAATTCAATAAATCAAATTGTTTTTTGGTATGAAATTTAGTGGGCGTAGTATATGCACATTAAATTGTATATATTATTAGATGAGATTAGTCTATTATTGTGATGTCGATAGGACGTATATATATAACGATGTTAGCCCATTTATAATTATACACGTGTAACTGCTACCAAAGTCAACTCAGTTGCACCAGTAAGACGCCAGCTTTTGAACTCAACAAGGAAGTTGAAGAGACTACGTGGCAAAAGTTTTATTAGTGATATAAACTTCTTTTATTCCTTTACGTCATAAATTTATGGATGTTGTAGAGTTGCTATAAGTCAGCTGGTTGTAGCTAAAAATGACCGAAATGTTATTAAATGTATAAACGACTTTTATTAAATAAAGCAAAATATTAATTACAGTAGTTACGTTTTCAATACGATGAAATGATAACGAATGAAATGTATCAGCTAAATATGTTATAATACTTAAACTTTAAAAGTGGATTTATGATATTTTGCTCGTTTACAATTGTACTCATTAACAAAATTAAACATATATGGGCCATTCTAATTGGTAGCTAAAGCTATTTTTAATTGTTGTAGAAATTTATCCAATTTTTCCAACTGCCAATTTTTTTACAGTTTCTATGTTAGCTGTTTATATTGCTATTGTGATAGTAGAAAGTATAAATTGAACAGCTCATTACTTCCAAGACTTGTAGAATAATTCAATACGATCATTCAATTTAGGAAAACCAATTTATTCTGATTTCCATTTTGCACAGGATGACGATAATATCTCCAGCTCATCTTGAATACATTTGGCAAAAGTATCCGGTTTAAACTGTGACACCCCTCGTCCGGTGATTGTCAACTTGACTTCATTGTTAGTCGTCATCCCGTAAATCCAAATCACTGCCAAACATGAATAAAATGTATATAAACATTTGTAGAAAAAAATTAAATGGTTTGAAATAATTACAGAGTTACTGAAACCTTTTACTTCTCATTCTATGGTATCACCTAAGTAGTAGTTCGAACTGAAGTAAATGATATCTAAAGCTAATTCAAATTACAGTTAATTAACCAACTAAACGATAATTTGGTTGGCAAGATCGTTTTTTAAATTTAATTGACTGTTTACATATATAATCATCACAAAATTGATGCCCCATCATTGATTATTTTGTTAACAATTTTTGCAAGTCAATAATAATTATTTCCTATTGCCACTGATTGAAAACCAAATAAATTACGTCATAAAAAGTATAATTCGACATTATATACCTGGTAGTTTCATCCATCCGAAAGCCGAAACATCTTTGATTGTAGATCCAAAAACTGAGCTGTAGTTTTCAGATCCGAGCATGTGAGAAAAAAAAATTGTAGTTGCATTTGTTATGCCGTTAATCAATTTGCTGTGGACCTTTAAAGGCAACGTGCTAAACAAGTCCATACTCCAATTTGCAATTCGATTGAAATATTTACGGTGAAGGGCTTGATACATTTCTTCCACTTCCATAAGATTTTCATAGCCGTTCGTAGTGGAATTTGGTGTAAAAAGAAGTTTAGCTACAGTGCTACATAAAATTAGACAAAATTACAACAGGAAAGACAAGTTTTGTTAAACTGCCCGAGCATGGATTATAAAATTCTACAGTCTCGTTCATTTTTGTATACTTTATGTTATTTCAAATTTCTATTTGATTCTAAATGGCAAGAATATTGATAATATCAATTTTCTCACAAATGGTTGGTGATTTTTGTTTTTGGATGATGTGGCCAAGGCAAACTGAAAGGCATCAGACAAGACTTGTTGGTTGACACACAGCTGTTGAAGAAAGCCATTTTAATTAGGCAAAACATCACCGACGCGAAATGTACGTTTGCATTCCGTCGGATCTCTTTCAGCGGTGTGAGTGGCAAGGAAACCGTTGTGTAGAAGTGGCTATTCGAAATGTCTTGTGTCAATAGTTCACAGCCATTTCTATTTGTAAAGTCTTGATTTGTAAACTCGTAGAATCGATATGGCAATTCGAACAACATTTGTGCCTTGAAAAAGTAATAAACAAATAATTAATGTTTATATAAAATTATCACCTTTATAATATGTACGAAATAAAAATGCAATAATGTACTTTATCTCCAAACGTGTCTTGGAAATCTTTGACTTGATATTTATAAGACGTATTTGTGAGTAGATCCATTATATGTAGAAGAGAGTAGCCGTCTCCAATGACATGATCAAATTTGAAAACCAAATTCACTTCATCTAAACCTTCCACAGCTAAGAATAATATCTCCCATGTAGGACAATCAGTTTTAAATGGTTTTGCAATCCAATTTTTAATGTAGTCGTTTCGTGTAGAGTCGTTTGGTATCGTTATTGAATGAATGTGATTATCGTAAAATATATTTTCGTATGTCTTCAAAAATAATTGTCCCCAAAATTCAATTGGACGTTGGAAAAATCGTATATGAGGATCCGAGAAATTTCGAACGTCTTTGACGTTGACCACTTTTTCTAAAAATGTAATGAAAAAATCCCGTGTATTTACTTTCCCTTTCAATACAAAGAGACAACCGTGAGTTTGGTCTTTTGTCAAAATACAATAAACACTATTATCACTTGACTGACACCTTACAAAATTCGGGTGAATTATTTTACAATAAATTGACGTAACGAATCGAAATGTAAATAGAGCAACTGCTAAGAAGATGTAAATGGGCAGATTAATAATAGCCACAGCCCACGCGACTAAACATTTAAATACCAACGGTGGGTCCATTTTACTAAAATCCTACTAACACAGAATTATTTAAATTCGTACAAGCGGTTCTGCACGATAATGAAGAATGAAGAGAAAAAGTGCTCGGTTATATACGTTATGCTTGTAAAAAAATGCCAAATAGTTTTTACCAGGACAGGTTTGTTGTTGTTTTGTTACAAATGCTATTAAAGCCATAAATTACAAATAAAACCTGAATTCTCACATTAATGAACTGGAATTACAAGATATTACCAAATGATTGATTATGTGTCTAGTAGAAATAAATATTATGCAAAACAGCTTCTCTGTTTTGTTCAAAATATAAAAGGCTGTCATAAGGAAGTTATCAGTTACCCACTACACAACGTGTGAATGTGAATATTGCACATGTATATATCAATATATTTCGTAACTTTTAATTACTGTCTACACAAGAGTCTTAAAATAAAACTTGGTATTTCCAGTGCTTAGCAGATATGAATCATTTCCAAGTGTAATGCTATTCAACAACTAAATTCTAATCAGTATCTAAAAAGTTCGTCCATACGCCAGCTTAAGTACACATACTCAACTTCATATTTATAAAAGTAATATTTGCTCATCCAGAAATTTTTACATCTAAAGTTTTACATCTATGGGTACGGGTAGTGAAGTTTTGCAAATGTGTACAGAATTTGTACAACTGCATGCACTGTGTATAGAAGTTTTATACTGTGTGTAGAATTTTTACGTACATATGTATATGTAACGAATGCCACGTTTGGTAAAATAACATAGAGCTTATTAAATGCTTAAGAAATAAGTATATTAAGAGGAACTGTTTGCATTGCCAACTTGTTGATTTTTTATTTAATACATTTGACAAGCAATGAAAGAGAAATATGGTTATGGTCAATATTAATGTAGGTTAATTACATTGACAAAGGATGTAAGTAATTTAATCTTATATGAAACTTATTAGTAAGTGGTTGTAGTATACTACAGTATGGCTGTAAAACTTATAGATGTCAAATTGTAAATGTGAAAACTCCGAATGGCAGGATTTGCATGTGATATCGTTCTTTAATCATAATCATAAAAAAATCAATCAACAACGAATCTATATCAATAAATTTAAGACTAAGGTAAATAAAGATGTGGTTGGAATTGGTTGTGCTGCACATATAGTACACAACAGTATTCAAACAGCATCAGACTGCCTTCCAATTAATGTCGAATTATTGGTATTTAAAATTTACAATTACTTTCATATTTATGCCGTAAGAACGGAAGAACTAAAAGAGTTCTGCGAATTTACGGGTATTGAGTATCAAAAAGTTCTGGGAAGTAGTAAAACAAGATGGTTGTCCCTGTCAAATGCAGTAGAACGGTTGCTAAAACTTTACACTGGGATTAAGTCCTACTGTTTCTCTCAATCTAAATGTCCAAAAATATTGAAAGATACTTTCAATGACCCCTGTAGAGAGCTTTATCTATGGTTTTTACATTCTCAACTTCACTCTTACAACAAAGCAATATTAAAAATGGAAAAGGAAGATGTAACAGCTTCAGAAGTGGCAACTACAGTCATTAATTTAATTTCTGCTCTTGAATCTCGGCAACAAGAAAGGTTTATTGGTCTTCCAGCAAAAACCCTTTTGAAAGGATTAATTGAACAAGGATTGATAAAGGAGAAAATATTCTATGCTTCAGTGGATAAGTTTTATGAAACAGTTATTATTTATCTAAAAAATTGGATTCAGCCATTTGAGGAACTGTTGGGCTTTTCATGGATGCACCTCAATAATGAAGTTACGTGGAAAGACGTAGAAAACTCACTATTTTTCGTCAAAAAAGAAATGAAAAAATTGAAGAAAGTGCACTTTTTGATGAAATTGTAGCCGTGAAGCTATATATGTAACAAAAGAAAAAATCACTGAATGGTCGGATTATGATAAGAATACCTTCAAAAATGTAGACAAGCGTTGGGTGGAAATATTTACCCATTGCCGGACAAACCACATAGAAATACCTAACGTCTTATTGTTAGTTGAATTTTCCCTTGCACTGCCTGGTACAAATGCGTCTGCTGAAAGAGTATTTTCATTAATGAACAACATGTGGACCCCAGAAAAATCACAGCTTAAAGTGGAAACACTGAGAGCAATGCTAACTCTTAATGTCAACGTTCAGTTAAGCTGTAGTGATTATTATGAGGCAGTCAAAAGTTAAGCTGCTCAAAAAAATACATGCTACGCAAAAATACCTTTAAAATTTCTATGAATATTATTTCAGAGACGCGCATACATAGAAACCTGAATTGACTTTAATGATATGTAATTAGTTAATTAATTATATTTAATGAATTATCTGTTTTATTAATAGATTATAAATAGCCAACACTAGCGTTAAATGTTCAGTATGGTTAAATTTCAAAAGAATTTGCCCTGTAATAATATATTTTGTCTTAAAATAAAGTGTCCCGTTTTGCAATCATGAAATTATGGTCAGCCTACAAAAGGTGTATGCCAATTTGGGAGGCCTTGAGGGTGGCCATTTTTTTGGGTGGGGAGACCTTCTTGTGTACATAACGAACCTAGCCTATTTAGTGGACTTTTTGTAAACATCTAAAAGAAAGCTTTGAACCCCGTTAGCGCTACTCTAACCTTTGAAAATAATAGTCCAGGAAAAATGAAAGGGTAACTGTTCCGCCTTATTCTTCAAACGACATTGGTAATGGAGATAGACTACAACTGAATACACTTAAAAATAACACGCACTTAATATGTGTTCTATTACTTACATTTCCCTCATTTGACACTGCCTTTTGCATTTATTTTTAAAAATTGGCATTCTAAGAAAATTTTTCTAAATTTACCTTGAAAAAATAGCTCACCCCTAACGTATTTTTCCCACGAATGACATGGTTGAAACAATGGTTCACCCTGGTCAATTAATTCGGATTTTGCGGTACTTAACTGTACATTGCACACTGGTTCTCCCCTCTCTCCATACTAACAGTAAATCATTAACAGATGAAGTCACCAATCGATTCAATCATCTCTTTAAACTTGAAAATTTAGATCATTTTGGGCATAAATTATTTCCAAAAAAAATGCATTGCAAACACATCAGATGAATTTATTATCTATCTCTCTAATAGTATAACCACAGAATGAGATAAAGCAATAAAACCAATCTATCTATCTATCTATGTCTCTATGTAGGTGTGGTAGGGAATCCTAGGGAACGTGTAAAAAATTTCGTAACTCAAAACCCCTTCCCCACACTCTAAAAAAATTTGAGCTCAAGCGGTTGAGTATATGCAATTATAGGCAACGTTGAATAAATCGTGAACAAGACCAGAATATTTTTAGCCCAACCGCTTGATCTGTATTGGTGTTGTAGAAATGGAATTCAAGTTTGAGTGGAATAGTACAAATAGTGAGTTATTTGTACTTTGCTCATTAACAAAGCGACTTTTACACAACATTGAGCAATCTTTATACAACCATTGTTTTTGCATTATTCAACCCTTGACTTTGAATTATTCAACCATTGACTTTGAATTATCTAACCATTGACTTTGAACTATCCACCGATTGACTTCGAATTATCCAACCATTGATTTTGAATTATCTAACCATTGGCTTTCAATTATCCAACCATTGGCTTTCAATTATCCAACCATTGACTACTTAACACTCAACGCATAACAATCACTGCGTCGGTTAAAGCGACAAGATCCGAACTCAAGATTTGTCCTTTGGTGTTTCCTTGTGTTGTTCTGTTCTGACAGGCAACTTAAAAATGTCAACTATTTCAAAAGTTCTGGAGAAATGCAATTTATTGCATTATCATCAAATATTTCAAGGTAATAATTTTAAATATATAGCTCGCCCAAGAAATTAAGCTTATTACTGTTATAGACTAATGTGAAAATAAACTTATGGATTTACCTAACTGATTTTTTAACACAGATAATGACATCGAAGATGAAATGTTGACTTCACTGTTGAATGTCAATGAAAACTCATTGGAGAGCAAACTTTTTGCAGACCTGGTTCCTTCTGTAGGACATAGATTCAAAATCATTCAGGCATTTCGGTCATTAGCAAGCTTGGACACACCACCTTCTACACCGCCTATTGCGCCTGCCACTACAACTGCGACTACGATTGACAACGTAAGTCACTCTTTTGTTTGTAGCATCAAAAATTTAAATTATTAAAACTATATTGGGAACATATTAAAAACTTTCATGAACTTAGAGGAAGTGCGGCAAGAATCAGCTGTCCCGTTTGTTCAATGAGATTCACAGACTTAAAAAATCTGAAGAAGCATCTCAATAAGTCAATATGTCTACCAAAATCCATTTTACCACAGTCAGTTACTAACCCTGTAGAGTCCCTAGATTTCCAGGAAGAACAAGTTAATAACGATAAAATTGTTCATAGTTCCACGCCTAAATATCCTGGTCTAGAAAACCAAGTTTTGTTTGCTTTGACATTACAAAATGCGCCCTCAATTTCACTAGCAAAATCATGGCAAGTAATGCAGTTGACAAATAATTTAATTAACGATGTGCTAGATGACGTTAAGCTAGAAATATTAAAACTTCCATTACAATTATCGGAGATTGAATATACTTCAATATTTACTAAAATCAATGAAAAAAGAAACCCTTTTGGGAATGAGTATTCGTCTCAACATCGTTTAGAAAATGTATTGAAAGACAGTGGGCTTTATTTATCAGCTGATGAAATTCCTATAAACTACCACTTTAAAACAAATCCCACAACAAAAGCAACAGAAAAAGTTTTTGACCATCTTTATTATTTTGGAATCAAAAATATATTGTTAAAGTTACTAAGAATCAAAAAAGCGTTAGGTTATATAGATACAGATAGAAAGCGACAGGCAGGCGTCTACTGTAGTTTTGTTGACGGAAACTTATTCCAAAATTGTAGGGAGGGGACTATTTTTATTCAGCTATATTACGACGAAATAGAACTTTGTAATCCCCTTGGTTCCAAAGCAAACATTAATAAACTTGCAATGTTTTACTTTATCGTAGCTAATTTTCCAAATCACTTTCAGAGCCAACTTGATTACATCTATCCATTATTGGTAGTAAAAAGTAGCTTCATTAAGCAGTACGGCATTAATAAAATTTTGGAACCAATTGTTAATGAGTTTAAGCACTGTAGCGATATTGAGATAGAAGGCAAACGTTATCAGATTCAATTATTACAATTTTGCGGGGATAACTTAGGGCTTCACACAGCACTAGGTTTCCCCGAAGGATTTACTGCTAATTATCCTTGCCGATTTTGCCGAACAGAAAGATTAGTGTGCTGGAACATGACGGAGGAAAATATTCAGATGAATAGAAATATTGACAATTACAACACAGATTTATCTATTTCCGATATGAGTTTAACCGGCATAAAGTTTGATAGCATACTAAACTCAGTTCCTAATTTTCATGTAACGAAGAATTTTGCCCCAGATATTATGCATGATATATTTGAGGGAATATGTCATGATGAACTAAAATACCTTCTGAGAGATGTGCTTTCCCAAAAAATTTTCACTTTAGAAGAGATTAATTACAGATTTCAAACGATAGATTTGGGAAAGTTATATAAGACCAGTCGTCCCCCTAAATTTACTCTAAACTATATTAATTCAGATTCTCATAGTGGATTAACGGCATCACAAATGCATGCATGTATTTTATTTCTACCTATTATTCTCATTGATAAAATTCACCCTAAAAATCAATTTTGGTTAGTCATGATGCGACTCAGAAAAATAATAAGAATTTTATTTTCACCTCTAATTTCAAAAGCGGGAGTTACAATTTTGAAACAAGTGATACAAGAACACCATGAATTGTTTTTAAAGGCCACAAATTCCCATCTAAAGCCTAAACATCATCATTTGCTTCATTACCCTACTGCTATTGAGCAACTCGGACCGCTGAAACCATTTTGGTGCATGAGATTTGAAGCCAAACATAGATTTGCAAAGCTTGTGGGAAAAAATTCTTACAACTTTAGAAATATATCGAAATCTGTATGCAATAGGCTATCTATTCATTTGGCTTTCATTTTGAATTCCGAAAAATTGTTTGATGTCAACTTAAATTACACTGGAGCGGAAAAATCTTTCATTGATAAAAGTATTCACTACGATCAGCTAAAAAATTTTGTTGCTGAAGAAACTGAAATTGTTTTTTAAATAATTTAAATTTTAAAGGAATTTCTTTTGATAGTGGAACATATTTTGTGCTTGAATTTAATGAAGAAGGTCCTGTATTTTGTAAAGTTGTAGTTTGTTATAGTGTTAATGACCAGGTTAATATTTTAATCGATGTTATAGAATGCGAAGCAGATAGCTCATCTTACATATTTAAAATAGTTGGTTCCTCAGCCTCTAAAATTATATCTTGTGAAGATATTGTACTCCAATTTCCTATACCTGCATGTAAACGTTTTGATACAGCCGAGAATGCGTTTTATCTAGTAATACCATTTGAATACCTTTAACTCCCAAATATTGTACTTTATAAGTTGAAAATTAATTGTATTATTTTTATTTTACATGGGAGAGGATATACTTTTCAAATTGGACCAGAGTCAAGATTTGCAATCTGATTTAAATCAAGTAATACCTGTAACTTAACATATTTATAACATGTTTATTAACTTGTTTTTTATTCCTTAAGTTATGAAAACCTTAATTGTTTACATTATTGTTTGCTCAGGCAGTTTACGAGAGCCATCCAACAGAACATGATTCCCAAGTTGAAATTGAAATTGTCGCAAATAGCAACCCTAACGTTTGGGTTAGCTTTGCTCTTTTTGTAAGTTCATTAATATTGCCTAATCCATATTCTAGGAATTTTTTAAGTAATTATTGCGTGACTGAAATTAATAAAAATGTATTTTGATTGTATTTATAATCAGGATGTCAAGAAGGCTCTTTTGGAGTCTGACAAGGACAAACACACAACAAAGGCTACAGCTTTCTTGGAAAAATTAAATTGCGGTAAAACGGCTTTGGATTTTAAAAGCAAAAAACTCATTAAATCTCGACTAGTTAAACATATGGTACAAACAACAGGGTCGTATTAGTAAGTAAATTTTCGACATTATTCATTTAACATATTAGAATGAACAACTCAAATATTTTTTCGTTAGCCCCTCTAGAGATATCAAAGAGAACCTAGCTACATGTATTGCAACGCAATTGTTTTCTACTCTTAAACCCGAGCAACAGTTGGAAATGAAGGTAATTAAAATTTTTTGTCACATTAATAATTTTTTAAATAATTTGCACAGCAGAGCCTTCAGTAACTTTCACATATGAATGAATTTTATCTTATAGAAATGTTTTTATACCCCATCAACTTTGATATCAAAGAAATCACGATTTGCAGCGAGTCAGCTTACAAAGACAAAGGAATTGCGTATTCCTGCATCGGGATTAATAGAGGACTATTTAAAGGCACTACGTAAAAAGAAAGGGATCCAACAAAGTAACAAAGAAATCCTCACGTGAAACTGAAGATGGTAATAGCTTGTGTAGCTTACACAATATATGAAATGGGCATATTAAGTCCTCGTCATATCAACATTCAGTTTGCTCACTTCAAAACATTAATCACTAATTTAAATTTTTTTAATTTTAAAGAACCTTCTCTACCTATTGATTCGCAACAAATCAAGTTGACGCTAATGCACATTAGAGGACCACATGACAAAATTGTCGATCTCATGAAAAAATCCTTTCATTTACGGAGAACCGAACTTCGTAAGGCGGAAAATTTGTCTTTGATTCTATCTCAATGGCCAAGACTTTTGGATTACCCCGGAATGGTATGTTTTATAAAAACTACATAAATGTACATGATAAATTTGAATTCACAAATTGCTAAAATTTGTCTGTTACAGGTTGAAATGGATTTTGATATGCAATTCCCAGATAATGGTGATGGCCTCATCAATATCTGGTATACAATTGCTCCAAAAATTGTTGCATATGGTAAAGAAACCGGAATATCAAAAATAGATTTGGAAGGATGTTCATTCGAAATTCAAGATATCACATCAGGTAATAGTTTCTGTTTTGTGAGCAAGGGAGAATAAACATAATTTTATTGCTACAAGTGTTCTAATATTTATTTTGACATTTATATATAGAACAAACTGGAACGTTTGCATTCTTAATACTTCCAGTAATTTTGCAAAACACTGGTAAGAAATCTCGAATCGCAAAGCGACGGCGCATCACCATTTCAGAAGCTCTGAACTATTTTATTACGTTTATCCAGGTAATATATGCAAAAATTGGCCCTTTTAAAAATATTCAGCAGTTTTTGATGTTATGGTTATTTAATAACTTCTTTCTTCATTAACTTTAGGTTGGCAGTGACTTGGAGTCTTTACGAAAAAATGAACAAGCCAGAAAGCAACCTTTTGTTGTATGTGTTGGGAATTTGAAGGACCTGTCACCTGTTGAAGTATATGTGATGGTGGAAAGAGAACTTTTGAAAACTCCGTCATTGTTGACTGCTGTTGATTTATGTTTCAAGCTGTATCAAGTGTTAGGTTTAGAGTATCCTTCTGAGTGTTATGGAGTCTGGGCCTTTTTCACCGTTGTATTTATAAAATGTCAGAAGAAATTAAAGTGCCCACTGTTGCATTAATGCTCGGTGCCAATATCTGCTAATTAATAGCTTTATTCCTAATGTTAATTGTATTTAGATCCAATTAAATGTGTGTTTTATGAATATATAAATGTTGTCTCTTAAAATCACTTAGCCTTAAATGCCCTTTTGGTTTTGCATACGAAATAGAGTCAATGTATTAATTGTTTTGTTAACAAAATAGCTTCAATTCATCAAAAAAAATCTTATTTCATGTATAGAAAACCAAATTGCAAAGGCTATTTCGTACACAAAATAAAGTGCTTTGTGGTCAAATGGTTCCAAAATAGACGATTAGTTATAAAAATAGTGCAGAAATACGAAATGCAATTTCTTAATTCAATTGTTTTGTAGTTTGTAAATGTTTGATTAGTTTATTCTTTGAAATAGAAATAAGTCTTCAAACGAAATATTTTTGTCATTTTAATTATAATTAATAAAATGTGTAAGGGTTTTAGGGCTAAACACCTTATCAATTAATGGGCTTGTATTATTTAAATTACTACTGGGGGTAAAATGCATACAATAGTTGAATAACTGGCACACAATATTAGAATAATTCTCATACTTTAGTTTAGTGAATGGCATACTATAGTTGGGTAAGTAGCATACTATGGTTGAGTAAGTAGCATACAATGGTTGAGTAAGTAACACACGATGGTTGAGTAAGTAGCATACTATGTTTGAGTAAGTAGCATACTATGGTTGAGTAAGTAGCATACTATGGTTTAGTAAGTAGCATACTATGGTTGAGTAAGTTTCAAACTATGGTTGAGTAAGTATCATACTATGGTTGAGTAAGTATCATACTATGGTTGAGTAAGTAGCATACAATAGTAGTGCCTGTGCTATCGGGTAGTTGAGTAATAACCATTCAACACAGCATTACTACTATATTCAATATTGATCAATTGACTTAGTCTTGGGAATGAGTAAATTTCACTCGGTTTGTCAGTCGGCGCATTTTTGACTCAGTCGTTGAGTTCAGATTACTCAAATTTGACTGAAATTTTTTTAGAGTGCAATGTGTAACGCAAATGCTGACAGTAACACTTTTGAGTACCCGCCCCCAAACAACTATATTCAGGTTCCTTAAAAGCAAAATGCCCATTTCCTCTAAACCACCGAAATGAGTTGTGTCGTACATTAATATAACGTCAAAACAATAATAGAAATTTACATAAGTTGACCGATCCTTACTACGATTACCATATGGTAACAGTCAAGGACATCTAATACAAAATTTTTATTTTGTAGACAAGACAGAATAAAATGCATGCCGCCACTTATATAAATCATCACTAATGCATGTCCTTCTACATTTTACAAAAAAGTATCAAATTTTGTCCTTTTTTCGATTTTTTATGAAAATTCGAATTTATGCATCTGAATCGGCTCAGCAAAATTGAGGATTTTTTTTCCAAAAATTTTTAGATACGAAATGGGAAATAATTTTATGTTTGTTGGTGGTTAGAATGAGTTTACATTATCCATAGTTATCAACAATAGACTGAATTCCAAATTTCACAAAACGCTTTGAGCGCTGTGTCGCTGCAAGCGTCAGTGTTAACATTTGGATACCCTAGGAAGATATGATGTCAGTTAGAGTGTAGCAAACTGTGTGTGAAAGTTACCTCTATGTCTCAGAATATTTACTCATTACCCCCAATATTTTGTCGGATGATCTGGGGTCACGTACCCAACCTCCCCACACCCAGGGGGCGCGAGGGGCAAACGGAGATCCCATTGGATATGGACAGATATCGACCCATTGAACAAAACTCCACCCACTTTCACTCCCTCTGATACCCCTTTAGGCTGGATTTAGGCAGCGAACACGTTGCCCCAATTGCCCCCTCCCCCATTGCACCAAGTTTGGCAACTTAACTATCACCTTAATGTTTTTCCATGTTATACTAAGTTCCAAGTGCTTCTATATTAATCTAATGTGCCTGTTTAATTTATTGAATTCGTTGCCCTCGTTGCCCCATGCGTAGTAAAAAGTAGTGTACGTGCACTATATTGGGGGCAACGAATGTAATATATTGGGCAACCGCGGAAACGAATTCAATGGATTTGAGGGTACATTAGATACACTTGGGGCAATGAGGGAAATAAATTAAGGTGATAGATTAAGTGGCAAAACTTGGGGCCACGGAAGAGGGTGCAACTACGGAAACGGGAACAATTGAGGTAACGAGATCCTGCTGCTTAAATCCAGTCCCCCTCTTTTTGAAATATCACATTGGAAGGGAGTCGAAGAGGTTCGGTTGGTCGGGTTTAGATTTTGTTGAAACCTTGTTACAACGAACTGTTGTTACAACTGACAAACATATCAATAGGCCTTCAACTCAAGTGGAGATCTAAAAGGATTAAGTATTTTAAATGGTCAGTCAAACAGGAAACTATGTATAAGAGGATCACCCCTAGTTTTCAGGGATCGTCACCCTGGTCATGAAAGAACAGTCACAAATCTCATCCCACACACATACCCGCCCCCTACTGGATTCGTTCGTACTGCTGTCATAATGACATACTTCAGTCGATTTCTGAATGCGTTTGCCTTGAATTAAATTTATTTCACACTTTGTGTAACATTTATTTTTGACCCCACGTGTTCCTAGTGTTACCATATGGTAACGGGTATTATCTCGGGAACTTTGCAGATTTCAATAATACGATCAATGTAAAAACTGTTTCTCTCCCCGAAAGTAGTGTGCTACTGAAATATCAAATCCGAGCCTCAAAAAATAATTCCGTAACGGATGGGTTAGGTGATTGAGGGGAAATGATTAACAAAAGAGGACATTCCGAAATGATCGTAATGTGCGTCTTAATTGCCATTTAAAACTTCTAATACAAAGTAATTTTAACAAGTTGGTTCTGCTATATCGAAAAACTTATTTAGGATTTTTTAGAGGAGGTGGTTGTACTTTTTACTGCGCCCATTGATTTCTTTGTGCTAGTTTGCACACTTTTTTTGTAAAATTAAATAACAGTACTAGTTAACAAAATCTTAGTGAAGTACCATTGCTTTTTTTGGAATTAATGTTTTCGATAATGTACCTCAAACAAGTTTACCCGATGTCCACCATACGCAATGTGCCTATGTCGGGTGCCTTCCAAGTTGTTGTGCGTTAGTTGTTACGTGTGTTGGACTTCGGGTTAACTGCTTTGGGGTAAATTACCGAAAACATTAATTGTTTTTGTTACTGTGATGGGTGGCCTTCTTTCGAGTGGTAGGTGCCCCCTTAGCTGGGTTCACTAGTGTCTAGTCTAATGAAAATCTAAGCAATTTGATTCTAATGCTTTCGAATCTTTTCGACTCACGACTCTCCAAACATTTTCCAGTATTGGAACGTTTCTAAATATTAGTGATTTCAAATTGTTTCAATTAGGTTTATAAACAGCGCGTTTTTATTAATCGGTTTTATTGTGACACTAAATTGTGATGCATATATATAGTAAAGGATGATAGAGTGAAGTCATACTTTGACTATTTTTTCAATTTAGGAACACCAATTTATTCCGATTTCAATTTTGCACAGGATGACGATAACATCTCCAGCTCATCTTGAATACATTTGGCAAAAGTATCAGGTTTAAACTGTGACACCCCTCGTCCGGTGATTGTCAACTTGACTTCATTGTTAGTCGTAATCCCATAAATCCAGATCACTGCCAAACATGGAAAAATGTATAAACATTTCTAGCAAAAAAGCTTTTGAAAGGTTTGAAATAATTACACATTACAGAGTTAAGGAAACCCTTTACTTGTCAATCAATAATATAACTTAAGTAGTAGTTCGAACTGAAGCAAATGATATCTAAAGCTAATGTAAATTGCAATTCATTAACCAACTAAACGATAATTTGTTTGGTAAGGTCGTTTTTAAAATTTAATTGACTGTTTACATATAATCCTCACAAAATTGATGCCTCATCATTGATTATTTACTTCTTTAGCAATTTTCTCAAGTCAATATAATAATTATTTCCTATTGTAATTGATTGAAAAACAAATAAATGACGTCATAAAAAGTATAATTCGATATTATATACCTGGTAGTTTCACCCATCCGAAAACCGAAACATCTTTGATTGTAGATCCAAAAACTGAACTGTAGTTTTCAGATCCGAGCATGTGAGAAAAAAAAATTGTCGTTGCATTTGTTCCGCCATTCAAGTTAATCAATTTTCTGTGGACATTTAAGGGCAACGGGCTAAACAAGTCCATATTCCAATTTGCAATTCGATTGAAATATTTACGGTGAAATGCTTGATTCATTTCTTCCACTTCCATAAGATCTTCATAGGCGTTCGTAGTGGAATTTGGTGTAAAAAGAAATTTAGCAAAAGTGCTATATAAAAGTAGCCAAAATTACAACATGGAATACAAGTTTTGTTAAGCTGACCGAGCACAAAGCGGGATTACAGAATCCAACAGTCTCTTTTGTTTTCGTATACTTTATGTTATTTCAACTTTGTACTTTCTAAATTTATTATTATTATTTATTTAATTTTAAATTTTTAAATAATTGTAAATAAATAAATTTTCTCACTAATGGTTGGCGATTTTTGTTTTTGGATGATTTGGCCAAGGCAAACTGAAAGGCATGAAACAAGACTTGTTGATTGACATACAGCTGTTGAAGAAAGCCATTTCAATTAGGCAAATCATCACAGACGCGAAATGTACGTTTGCATTCCGTCGGATTTCTTTCAGCGGTGGGAGTGGCAAGGAAACCGTTTTGTAAAAGTGGCTATTCGAAATGTCTTCTGTCAAGCATTCACAATAAGGGGTTTCAAGCATATTTTAAGAAGTACTCATTCCACTCGAACCAATTAAGTAAAAAGTCAATTTTATTGCTCGTTGGTTGAATGTACCACTTATTTTCTAATTTTGTCGCCAAAAGTATCACTAAAACGAGGTAATCAGCTTCGCGCAAATTTTCAAATGATGGAAATTACATGGGGAAATGGGGCGGAGTGAGAATGAGTACAAGCAGTGAGTGAAATAAGGATGATTTTCGTTCCTTTTTTGTAAGTAATAAGTGAGCCCGCAATTGAGTATTTTCGCATGCGCAATGCAAATATTTTATGAGTGAATTGAGCAAAAGAGAAACTTGAGCGGAAAAAGTTACTCATTTTTCGTGCTTTGAAACGCCTTAATAATTTCTATTTGTAAAGTCTTGGTTTGAAAATTCGTAGAATCGATATGGCAATTCGAATAATATTTTTGCCTTGAAAAAGTAATAAACAAATAATTAATTTTATATAAAATTATATCCGTTGTAATATACGAATAAAAATGCAATAAAAAGGTACTTTTTCTCCAAACGTGTCTTGGAAATCTTTCACTTGATACTTATAAGACGTATTTGTGAGTAGATCCATAATGTGTAGAAGGGAGTAGCCGTCTCCAATTACATGATCAAATTTGAAAACCAAAGTCACTTCATCGAAACTTTCCACAGCTAAAAATAAAATTTCCCAGGTAGGACAGTCAGTTTTAAATGGGTTTGCAATCCAATTTTTAATGTCATCGTTTCGTGTAGAGTAGTTTGGTATGGTTATTGAATGAATGTGATTATCGTAAAATATATTTTCGTATGTCTTCAAAAATAATTGTCCCCAAAATTCAATTGGGCGTTGGAAAAATCGTATATGAGGATCCTTGAGATTTCGAACGTCTTTGACGTTGACCACCTTTTCTAAAAATGTACTGAAGAAATCTCGTGTATTTATTTTCCCTTTCAATACAAAGAGACAACCGTGATTTTGATCATTTTTCACACTACAGTAGACATTATAAATCCCTTGACTGACACCTTACAAAATTCGGGTGAATGATTTTACAATAAATTGACGTAACGAATTGCCATGTAAATAGAGCAACTGCCAAAAAGATGGAAATGGGCAGATTAATAATAGCCACAGCCCATGCTACTAAACATTTAAATGCTAACCGTGTTTCCATTTTACTAAAATCCTTCTAGCAAAGAATTATTTAAATCGATATAAGCGGTTTTGTATGGTAATGAAGAATGAAGGGAAAAAGTGCTCGGTTATATACTTTAATACATGCTTGTAAAAAAAATTGCCAATCAGTTTTTACGAGAACAGGTTTGTTATCTTGTTACAAATGCTAATAAAGCTTTATATTAAACCTTAATTCTCACGTTAAAAAACTGGAATTGCATGCTATTATATAATAATTGATTCTGTGTCTAGTAGAAATATTGTGGAAAACTGCGTTTCAATTTTGTTCAATAGAAAGAACAGGCTGTTACAAGTAAGCAAACAGTAAACCCACTAGACACCGTGTGAATATTGCACATATGTATCAATATTTCATAGCTTTTCATTACTATATTATTATTAAATTACTTCACAAGAGTCTTAAAATAAAACTTGGTATTTCCAGTGCATATAGCCAATGTGAATCATCTCCAATTGTAATGCTGTTCAACAACTAAATTCTCATCAGAATTTAAAAAAGTAATTTTTTAGCTTGGCCAAGAAACAAACTTGTAGAAGCGCAGTTCGCTACGACTCTTCCAAGTCGTAGCTAGTCCCAGCTTGTCGCTTCGTCCAACTCAAGTACTCAATTTCATACTTAAGAAAGTATCATTTGCGCATCCAGAAATTTTTACATCCAAAGTTTTACATCTATGAGTAGTGAAGTTTTACAACTACGTACAGCAGTTTTACAACCATTCACTGAATTTGTACGCCTACTTGCTGATGGGCTTACCATAATTTTACGAAGAGAAAACGGTACCCTAGACAATACTTGGTACTGTAGTTACAAGTCGATTTCGGAGGTGGCAATGTCATTAAACCATATGCATATATAAAAATTTGCCTGAAGCTTTTTAATTTTAACTTTTTTTCAAAAATAGTCTACAATTCACTTATAACCGCACTGTAAACGTTGGTTTTAATCTCATTTATCCTTTTCTCAAAAAAAGTCCAAAATGTCCTAAAATTCCAATGAAATTGCGCGGTTCATGAAAATGAAAAGCCATAATATGGTTAAAAGTAGCCAATAATTGCCTGCTTAAGGTTGCCTAATAATCGTTCGAAGCGCGGGAAATTTTGTTATTTACAGTCAAAACTTTTCTTTTTTCATTTGCTGTCTCTAAATTAGATACTAATACCCAATTTTGTTTCTACAAAACGGGACCTGTTTCTGGACATTTTCAGGACGTCGGGACAGGTCTTCAAAAATGGGACAATCCCGTTAAAAACAACGGGACGGAATGGGTGCCTACTTGCTGATATCTTATTTAATGCCTATAACATGCAATTAAAGAGAAATATAATTATTGTCAATATCAATTAAGGTTAACTACATTGACAAATGATATAAACGTATAAGTAATTGTATATGAAACTTATTGTGGTACATGGTTGTAGTACAGCAGTATTGTGGCTGTAAAACTTATAGATGGAAATCTATAGATGTGAAAACTACGAAAAACCAGGATTTGCAAGTGATATCGTTTTTTATTTTATACTGTGAATTATGTTTACTTTGAGTTAGATGAGAATAATATTATTACCATAAAAATGACTCTAGAACTAATGGTGACTACTGGGAACATTCTTTGAAACATCTTTACTGTAAATATAAAGGAGGAAATTAAATTATTAACAGACTATACCAGGTTACTAACTATTGGGCTCGGCAATGAGTTAACTATGGGAAATAATAAGTAAGCTAAAAGCAGTGAATGTGTAAATTGTACACTTGCACAAATTATTAATTAGGTACAATACACACTGGTCCTCTCCTCTCCCACACAAACAGGGAATCATTATCAGGCAAAGTCACCAATCGATTCTACCATATGTTTTAGGACTTAAGCATTTACATTAAATCATTATGGAAATCAATTTTTTCAAAAAATGATTTACCAAAAGAGCACGACATGTATTTTTTGTTTAATGAAAATCTAAAAAACATTAATTCTAATACTTTCGAATCTTTTCGACTCAAGACTCTCCAAACATTTTCCAATAACTTTTTTCCGAACGTTTCTAAACATAAATAATTTCAAATTATTTCAATAGAGATAGGTTTACAAACAATGTGCTTTTATTAATCCGCTTTGTGACGTTAAATTATGATGCATATGGTTATGGATGAAAGAATAGAGCCATAATATTACCACCGATGGCATAATATTGCAAATGACACCATGTTTAAACGGCCATTAACAGAGTAACAGTGCCATTGGAGATGTCCTGCAAAAAATCTGCTGGAGATGGTTTGGAGATAACGCTGTAATCTCCGATTCTGAAAACAACTGGTCTGCAACTTTTCAGGTATTTCTGCACGTAACGATTCTCCGAATTATTCTTCGAAGTGAAAAGTGCGAGACTGTCGGTGACTTTCTGATGGTTTTCTGATACTTTGAAAGTGAGGATCAAAATGGTCACCCAAGCAGACGTGGTAAGTACCGTGTAGCTCCCGAACAAGGCCAGGTTGAGCAATGGCATTGTATTGATGCAGTTGATGACGATCCAGTTGCTGGCGAGGATTGTCCGATTGGCCATTACGGCTACAGGCGGCAGAGCTCCTCTTGCCATTTCGGTGATGAAGTTTAGTTGTAGGGTCATCATTCGGTTTGGACGGACCAAATTCTCGGCCTGTCTTACGGAATCCTTCGTCAAGTATGATCGCTGTCCAAGACTGCAAAAATAGTAATTAGTCATTAGTTCTAAAAATTATTATTTCTAAGAAGAGATCCATTTCAATTATTAAGTAGCGGAGCTGCTTTATAGGAATCCCTAATCTGTCTGTCTGTCCGTCCGTTGCCACGATAACTCAAGAACGGTCAGAGATAATCAGTTCAAACTTTCTGAACGTAATCTAGGGATAAAAACTTTGGTCAGGTTTGATTATAGGTAACATCAGATACATCCCTTGCCTGTGGGCGTGGTTTAAAAATTGATGTAACTTTAGTTATTGACATTGTAGAACGTCATGAGATAGCTCGTTTGAAAGGTTATTCGTTAGGTCAGATCAATGTCAAGTCATCTGGGTCATAGGTCAAAGTTTATTGGCAAATGCAATGAAAACGTGGATATCTCCGCTACTTTATTACATCCATTGGACATGGTTTGTTCATTTAATCAATTTATTAGTATATAATAAATTGAATATGACCTGATTTCTTTGGACATGATGCCGAAGTACATGTGTAACAAAATGAATTCACTCATAAAGAAGTTGATTATGCACCAGAAGCACAATCCTTGCCACCACAGAATGAAGCAGAGTATGGCAGTTATACTCCAATGTCGATAATCTGGAGGAAGATACATCAGAGGAGATAGACGAGCTTCTCGCATCATGAAACCGAAGATTGCTAGGCCGATGGGATAAACAACAGTGGATGATGTGAACAATTTCAGAATGATCACATGTATAAATTTAGCGTCAGGAGGTCCATTCACGAAATTGTTTCCTGAAAATTCCAAAAATTTAAAACTACAATTCCTCATAATATTTTACAATCGACTATAAAAATTGAAGTTTTTATGGACCAACTCTCAAAGTATCGCATGACGGCGAAGCCATCTGAGACAGCTTCTGAAATCCCTGGAAGGAGATATAGGAGCATCAGGTTGAAAAGAATGCTACTTAAATAGCAAACAGCGGCCATGAAAGCAATTCCGTATTCGAAGGACTCATCCTTCTCCAAGTTCACGACCACGAGATGGCCTGAGAAGTAGAAACCCACACACAGCCCAACAAATATGGAAAAGTAGTTTTTGGCCCGGTCGCAGATGGAAGTGGAAACCCTCAAGTGGAAACCATCAAAAAAGGCTGGAAAGGCTCCAATGTAATTGGCCAATTTGATATTAGATTCAACGAGACGATACATTTTGCTACGATTTTTGCCGAGAGTCTTTCTCCATTCTTTTATTTCTTCGGCTTTCTTGTTGGCAGTGCTTGCTTTTACATCAGTTTGTTCTTCCTCCATGAAAATTTCTTTAAGATTCATCAGTATTCTTAATTGTTGTTTTCGATTTTGCTTACATATCTTTATCCATACATTAACTCTTCTGTGAACAATAAAATTTTAGACTCAGATTGTCTCTTACAAGATATCGATTACCAATCAGTAAACTTTCCTGCCTAATAAATTTTTTTTAAGTATAAAATTTAATAAACCATATTTTACCTTAAATTACTGAAAAATGTATTTTTCCGAATTGTTTTACTGTAACTCTAATCCTACACACACCATGATACTTTTAATTATTTAAGAACATGAATACGTCATAAGCACTGCATGCAGAACTAATTTTTAGTAGGTTTTAGAAACTACAGAAGACAATATTTATGCTATTATAATTACCTATAAATCTATAAAATTAATTCCGTTCGACTTTATCTTACCAAAATCTTCAAAACTACAAGTGTTTATAATCCTGCGTCCAGAACTGTGGATTGAGTACTGGGATAATTTTTCCGATATCCTTAAACCATACCTGTTGATTCCACAAATAAATATTGCCCAAAGTTCGGGAAAACCATGCACGTGGTTTTAAAACGAAATCCACTTTCATAATTCAGAACGTGACAGACACATTAGCAAATTAAAAAAATAGTAAAAAAAGTTTGGTACGCAAACAGGTAGAAATAAACGTGCATGTTTGGAACGTGCAGGCTGCGGGTTTCAAAACCGATCCTGGTTGTAACCCTCACGAAGTTGTATTAAGTAGCGGACCTGCTTTATGAGAATGTCCAATATTCTAATGTGTCCTCCGGTTACGATAACTCAAAAATTAATTCTAAAAATGGTTTTGTCTTAGTACTACTTAAAAAAAACAGTCCTTCTTACACTTTTACCTTTCCTACCTTATTTACATGTAAAGTGGAAGTAAAAGGGGCACGCTGATACAACAAAAAATATAAAAAGGTAAACAGGGTCCTTTTCTGTTGCATAAATAATTCCGTAGGTATCCATGTGGGTTTGTATGTATCAGAGGATGTCTGTGTCAATTTTTACTCATTAGCCAATAAAACCGACCTAAATGGTGTGGTTGACGCTCGAAAGTAGTAAATAACTATTGTAGTTCGTAAACTCACCATATAACATTGTTTTAATATTACAGGGTTAGAGTCCTGCTGGCTAGTATAAAAATATCGTTCCAATTCCGCTACGTTTTTACATCCATTTCAAAGGTTACAAAAGCATTTGATGTGAGTAAGCAAATAGAATATTTTACTAAAGTACTTAAAAAATTGAATTACGGGAACTGAAAATTACTACCCTTCATTTTTTTGAAGTATGTAAAAATTATTTCCGATTTCAATATTTACACACCCGTTGGACAAACCAGGACCAAGGTTGTTCCAAAAATTTTTTACTGGTAATATTGCATTAGTCGACAGACTCGCATTGTGGTCAGTGTACAAAATTTACCACTTTTTTCATTTTTAGGATATTCTACTATCACAAAAAACCTATTTACTGCTAAAATGGTTAATTATAAAAATATATTGTTAAAATTACCATCAAAGCTTTGACTTTCTATTTTTTTAAATATACCGATGTCATATTTAGGTACAAATATATTCAAATGTTCAGTGAAAGCACAGTGACAATTAACTAAGAAAAACTATTTTACCCATATTTTACCCTTTATATCGTTTAGCACTGATTTTTTGGTAGTGGTATTTTACGTTAAATGCCATTAAACTGGTAAATGGTATTTTGTTAACTAACTGCCTTGCCTAGACCTGAATTGATGCTGCAAGAAAATTCCAAAAGGATTTTATAAGTATGGGACCATTATAGCGAACAATATTGTATGCCATCTCCTTGTCTTGAAAGAAGGCCAGGTTTTAATTTCATATGTTTAGTAACTTGTATTTGACTAGAATGCATCATGCCCCTTTTTTAGGTATGTCGGTATGTTTATTTTGTCTGCAATTAATGCTTCATTCTTATTGTTTAAATATTTTTATATAGATTATTCTTAAATTGATGGTACATTTTTTGCATCTTCATAAATCTAACCTTTAAAATGTTATCATTATTTAAAACAGTTTGATGAATGTTGAATAAAATGTGAAAAATATGACAATTATTGTACCTTCAATGTGGCCATATAGAACAAATGTAGTATTATATTTGATATTGACTATAAAATTTGCTTTTTAGATGCTGGGCAAGGATATTTTGATAAATTGGAAATGGAAACTTCAGGAAGTTTCTACTATTTAACTATAAAAATAAACTTAATAGAATATGTTCTAGTTTCAGGTTTAGTTTAACTAACCAATTTTTATTTATCTACATGGCATCATCAATAATAATACTGACATTTACAATTACTTTGAGGAAAAAGTAATGGTAATTATAATTCAGTTGACGTTACTCATAGCCAGCTTCACTACTTTAATATTGGGGCCAATGCCGTCTCAATAGCTTCTTGAATATATTTCTTGTAATCACAGTACTTATCATAGGGACCTGGTCATTTAATAATCACTACTGATGCTGATAACAATTCATAACTAAAACGGCAATTATAGCTTCAAAATATTGTAAAAAATACTTTCGTTTTCTTATATTATTTCACCGAATACATGTGAATCAATTTTTCAAATACAGGTAAAAACTATAAACTATGTTACAATGAATAATGAAAAATATAGGTATGTTGCTACTTAAATGTAACTCTAATTTCATGAACCAAGTACAAATTCTGCACATTTATAGTAGGAAGTCAAACGGCTGTTAAATATCATGCAGAGGAGTAAATAGTTTAGAGCATTAGGATTTACAGCACGGTATAGTTATAATCATTATACCCAATTAATTCTTTTTCCAAAATTGGTATCACATTTTTAAAAGTTGGACGACTTTCTGGTTCGATATTCCACATTAATAGCATTGTATTAAATCTGCAAACAACATAAAAGCATAAAAATTGAGGGTTTAGAAATACTTAATATTGCAAAAGATTATTTTAGCATTTACATTTCTTCAGATGCATATGTTGGGCGAGATAGCCGTTTGCCCTCCAATATATTCTTGATAAATTCACAATTACCAGAATCCCCTGGATACGGAACTTGACCTAAAGAAAATATTTCCCACAGGGTAATTCCATATGACCACATGTCTGATTCTGTTGAAAAAATGTTGTAACGCAGTCCTTCTAGCGACATCCACTTCCAAGGAACAGGAATCTATAGTAGGCAGGTGTAATTATAATTCTCTATGTTGAAAACAACCAAATTAGTACATGAATTTCTTGATAATCTTAATACCTTTTCCACTTTCATATAAACTGAGTCCTTGTATAGATGTTTTGATAAGCCAAAATCAGTAATTTTTGCTTCACAGCAGCTCGTTAGCAAAATATTTCTCGTGGCCAAGTCTCCATGTACTATTTTCTTGCTTGCAAGAAAATTCATTCCACGAGCAATTTCTAAAGCCCATTTGTATAGCATTGATCGTGTAATGATTACACCCTGTCCGATATTTTCATACGATTTTCTAATAAAGCATTGATAAAGTTGTATTAGTTTGCAATAAATACCTGCAGGTTGAAGTAAGGCATTAGGGAGCGGTAGTATATTTTAAAAATACCGCCATGAATTACACAACATAGGACATAGCAGGACTAGGACCCGCTTTCGAGGGACCTTACCTAACCTAATAAAAACAATAACATTGAATATTTGTGCAACCGCAACCTCTACCTTACTCCAACCTACTTTACTGTTTTTGGTGATATTTTATGTATTCATGTCTAGATTTAATGGTCTTACTTTACAGATTGATCACAAATCATTGATTTTCTGTTATTTCGAAGATAGCTCTCCAAGTTTCCATTTTCACAGTATTCCAAAACTAAATATAAATTTCCTGCAAGAAATTCAATTGGAATGTTAAAAATTATGTTTGGATTGTAAACAAAATTTTCTATTTTTAATTTAGTGATTCAACTTACTGTATTTAATATTTGTTGTGACGCATCCAATGAGGGAAATGACATTTGGATGCTTTCCAATGTAGCTCATTATTTTCAATTCGGAAATGAGGGCTTTGAAAAAAATTGTCTCAGTTCCGGGATCCACCGTTTTTACAGCCACTGTTTCTTTTTTACCAAGCTGTTTAAGAACACCTTTAAAAACGATTCCATAAGCTCCGTGTCCAATTATAGTATCTGTAAATGTGAAACAATTTTTATACATTTCCGTCTTAAATCCAGAAAAAGGGCAATTAAAAATTACCTAACACGGTCAAATCTTCCTTCGGAATTTCATAAGTGTCATCATACGGAAGTATTAGTGGATTAATTTTTTCCGGATCATTAATGAAAGGTCCCTCTTTCAATCCTCCCAAATACACTTCTATGTCTGTGCTTGCCATTCGTTGAAGAAGTCTCTAAATTATTTTAATTTTAATTAGATTTAGATTCTTAATTTTTATAATTATTTTCATAACTTCCGGCAACTTACTCTGGTTTTCTTCATCGCCCTATTTTGATGAATGTAAGCAACACAGAATGTAAAAATCACAAAAACGCCGCCAACTAATACATAGAATAAATAATTTCCTCTTCCTGGAATTTCTTTCGCTAAAAAAGGAAATATGTATAAAATGATTTTTTGCAAAACTATTCACCAGCCAATTGCTTTTAAAATGTGTATTACCTACCTAAGACAGTTAATGAGATCACTGATATCTTTGTTGTCCCCGATTCAGATGTTGAAACATGGCATCTGAATTGTCCAGCATCATGCCGATGCACTTCGCTAATTTCTAAATCACCCTTCCCGTTAATATTAAATCGATGGTCATTGTACAGAGTTTTGTTGTTCCTCGTCCACAAAATTGTTGGTTGAAATTCCCCAGTTTTTAAGCAAGGAAGTTGAACAGCATCCATCTCAGTAGCTACATGGTATATCGTTGGGTATAATTCAAATACCTCTACAAAAATATAAATATTAATTATTACTTATCCTGATAATTAACCTGTATGGTTTATTTCATTAATTAAATAACTTATGACGCAAATTCTGTTGCAATTGCTACTGTAAATGAAACAAGAAATTTTTCTCAAAGCAAACTTCCTCCCTGGAAATTTTTTATGTTAATTAACGATGAAATATGTTTTAAAGCTCATTATCGCATTCTATAGTTATTTTCATAATATTATATATTGCGTGTAATTCATAATGAGATACGTTATTAATTTTTATTGCCTAATATCCCCACTTTTTTGTATGCCCCATTTGATGTCCCCAGAATCTTTTGGGGGTTACATAATCTGTCTGTTCTTCTATTTAATTAAAATATGGACGAATAAATGGAGTGAGCTAATAAATAGCTAACCTTATTGTTAATGTAAACAAACTAACCTTGAACAAAATTGGTTGTTTCTTCATTCATTTCCAATGATTCCGATCCTGCGGTAGATATTGGTTTCGACTCGGTAACTGTGGTATCATTTTCTATGGTTTTATTCAAATTTTTAGAAATAGTTGGACTAACTTCAGGATCAGTGTTATTATTGTTAGTATAGGATTCATAGCTGTTCTTGCCTTGATTGGTGGCTTCTGCATGCGAAAGTGTAGATTCAGGCTCCAAGTCGTTGACTACAGACTTTTCAGCTTCGGAATTGCAATTCCCAGATTTAGCTCTTACAGGACTAACGAAGACATTGTTGTCCCCGATTTCATTAGAACTTATAACTCGAATAAGATACCAGGCAGATGATTTGAGGTTTTTAATCATCACTGTATTTTTCCATTTCTCCGCAACTTTCATCTCCCAAACATTTAACGTTCTCTCTGGCTTCCACATAACTTTGTATTTAAATCCTGGACCGTTGTGATCAATAGTTGGTAGCTGAGACCAAGTGACTATAATTCCGCAATTAAGTGCGGGGAGGCCTTTAACATTTTCCACAATTTTGTCAGGAAAGCTTGCTGGAGTGCTGCACGTTTTAGTTGGGTTGGACGGTTGTGATCCTCCATTTTTGTTCCTGGCAATTATTCTGAATGTGTAGTTAGTCCAGGGCGACAATGCGATGGAATGTTGTGTTAACATTGGATTGATGTCTCCTCTGTCTGTTATCCACTCGTTGGGAGAAAAACTGGTTTGGTACTGCACTACATAGTATAGGATGCGAGACGCGTATTCCCTTGCCGAAAAAGGTTGAGATTTCCAGGTTATCAAGGCATTCTGTGCTGAACACGTGAATGATGTAATTATTGGTTGTTTTGGAACAGAACTGTTGATTGGGACTATAAATACATTACTATAAAATAATAGAAAACAAACAATGAGTAAGTGTGATAATAAATATTCCGAATGCATTTAAAAATTTTCACGTAGTAGCTAACACGCAGTAAAAAAATTAAAAAGGAGATTCTTTGCAAACATGTTACTTACTACTGAGGAATATTATTTGTAACCTGTTGAACACTTATAGTTTAATATAATATGAGTCATGCGGAATATACAAAATGGTACGACACAAGGTTGTAAGTACGAAGAAACCAATAGGAAATTCAAGCAGTTTTTTCCTTTGGGAATAACAAAATTAATTGCTCTTACTTAAAGGGTTAACAAGTCCTTCCTTTTATGCAATACATTTACCATTACATACCTACGTCGATTTTTTCCATTTGCAATAATTTGCAATAACATGAACTTACTAGGTAGGTGCATGAGATATGACGTAGAAAAATATGACGGTTAATGGTACAATTTCTCATGTATCGCCGTGTAATGTGGTAAGTTGTAGACACCAACAGATAGAAGGACATTTATTTTTATATATACCTAAGTTACTAAATACATTCTCAAAGCTATTTGTGACGCTTGTTATAAATAGTAAAATTCCTTCTTATATTAAAGCACGTATATTAATAGAGTATTCTATCTACGTCATTTGTTAAAAATATATTCTCAATAATTTACTTAAATTCTTCTACGTAAACACTGTGATAATCTGTTAATATATGTAAGAGCATTTATCATGGAGAAATTAGGTGAACATGCTAAAAAATGTCTTTTCCTACGAAATTGGATTTATTTGCTTTTGGGATCACGATTTAGGAAATATTTTCGTTATCTGGTGTGCCATGACCTATAGACTTTGTTGGTCACCAATGTTGATAGTTTATTGAGTAGGGTCATAATTACAAAATCAAAACACTCCAGCTTCTCAATATGCATTGTAATCAATTAGAAATCATTTTATCATAAAGTTTACTAAGGATTAAGGTTCATTTATTTATTTATTTATGTGTGGCATAAATGCTGGAATGTTGGAAGGAACTGCCAGAGAATATAATTATCTGCATTGACATTTCCTGTTAAATGTTAAGTTCAACAACCGATATAATTAAATTACTTTACAACTATATATTTTATGATTACATTAACGATCGATATAATTACAAATTTTATAATTAAATCAACAATATAATTATAAATTTTTTAATTACATTAACGATATAATTCCGTGTTGCAAAATTACAACTCAAAAAACGTTTAGCATTTATGCAACTTATCGAGCCAGGAAAGCCCAGAAAGGCAAATCACCAAGAGAGCGTCACACGAAACATTTCTCAAAAATTGTGGACAGCTATATTCACTTGGATTTACTTCGCCTTTCAAGTTAGAATTTTGTACTTCTAATATTATAAGTTTTGTGTAAAACACAAATATAAGTACTGAAATTGAAGAATATGTAATTTAAGGGGGTGTGGAACGCAATCTTACAAATTCTGGTACCCAAAAACCCAAATCAACCCAAAAATCTGCCCTTTTCATTCTGGAATTTGCTTAAGCATGCTAATTGGCAGAGGGGATCGAAATTGGAAGAGGATATGTTTTAATGGCAGTATTATATAAGCATTCTTAGTAATTACTTTAGTTTTTCAACTTTAATGTAAAATAATAAAACATTTCAATTAGTAGAAGGGAAAAATATAATATTTAAGAATTGAAGTTTTAATGTTATGAAATGCATTACTTACCTTCAAAATGGACAGAAAATTTAATAATACAATGGAAGTATATATCGTCTCTTATATAATCATTTAGCCTACATCCACTTTTCGTTTTGTGTACGAATTAGCCTATATGCATTTTTGTTTTGTGTACGGAATAGCCAAAACGCCATATACAGCAAGTGGATATATATGCTATTTAGTACACAAAACGAAAAGTGGAGATATGCTTTTACCCTACACAAATTAAAATGTGGACATAGGCTAAATGGTTCCTTAAGGGACGATATGGCGTTTAGGCTATTCCGTACACAAAACAAAAAAATGGATTTAAGCTATTCCGTACACAAAACGAAAAGTAGATTTAGGCTAAACGATTCATGAGGGACGAATATTCATTTTAGTGATTATAAATTTGTCTGATTGTGCGTGTACCTTTGTTTGTATGCCAAAGCCAAGCCAAATGTAGTGAACAGCTTTCTCTCAAAATATTGTCTCTATTAAAACAAATTGAATAAGTAGTATAGGTTCATAGCATTTATTTTTAATTTTCATACAAATTACAATGTTTCCTTAATACAAAATGTATTCGCAGCTTGTGGCGTAAGTTATTCTTATTCTCCATTCTTGTTGTAGACAAAACACTCGATAATGCCCGACGGTAGTAAAGTAAATTACATTTTGCATTTATGACACTTCCGATTTGTGTAAGAATGATGATATTAAAAAATACAGTCTATTTGTGACAAATCCCGGACAGATGGTAAATTAAGCCAATTGTGTGGGAGGTAGCTGCATTTTGACAGCTTCGGCATAAGAAGGGGGAGGGTCTTGGAATCTTTCTCTTGGTATGTTGACCTCCACATTATGATCCGCTATACATCGTGGGGGCATTTGCTGCATTATGATAGCGTCAGTGTATGAAGGGGGGAGGTCATGGTATGTTTCATTTAATATGTTGATCTCCAAACTCTGGTCTGATATTATAATAGAGGGGTCAGCGGTGGTAGCCTGCTGGGGATTTAACAGTAGTTCCCCCATGTAGATATAAACGACGTGCAGAGACACACTGTACAGAATAATTAATAGAGACGCCGATATATAGTTGCCCAATATGAAACTCACTATGTTGATTGTCAGGAAAACAAAATTAATGATGCGCCAAAATCTGCAGTTTCTGAAGCACACTTTAGGATCTTTTCCCTACAAAATACAATTTCATTAAATAGACATGATACTTAACATTTTCCTTGAAATATTAATATTTGAAATGAATGGGAGATTCATATGACATTGATTTCCAAAAATTTACTTGAAATTAATTCTAAGGAATTGAAAAGAAACTAAATCGGTCAAAGTTTTTGGTAGTAAAATTTACAAGTATTCATTTCCCATCCCACTTTTGCTGGACGTCAGGAAAATGCGGGAAATTGTGGGAAATGGAAAATAGTGTGAAATATGGAAAATAAATCCCAAAAATTTGATTTTTGGCGCAATTTTTGTTCTATTTCCCACTCCATTTTATACCTATATTTCCCAAAGGGAAATGGGAAATTTCCCATTAGCGGTATTTCACTGCCGTTGGGTAAGTTAAAAAAGTGGCTGACAATTAAAATTAAAAGTAACCATGGCAGTAACCACAGGAATTAATAGGGCCCACCCAGTTTCATAAACAAAAGTTTTTCCGGACCCAAGTCCCACTGCCGGACAGATGCCCACGTTTATAAAAATCCCCTTTCTATGACATGAGTAGTGGATTCAAATATTAAATTTTCAGGAAGCACTTATTGAAATAAGAAATCAGAGACACCAAATCAAGGTATATCCGTTAATCATCTAATTTTCCCATCCATGATGATAAGTATGTGAAAGCAAATAATATTTCCCTTACAATTTTGCAAGCTTGAGACAGTTTCACTGCTGCTGCAATTTTCACAGCTTCACATACAGTACAGAAAATGACAAATTTCCCATAATACCAGAAAACTGTACAAATGCAAAAAAATTATTTCATAAGCAAGACTACTATAAACAATCCCATGTCCGATCTCCTGTATCGGTAGAACGTGAAGTAGTGAAGTCAAATGGCATGCAGTATTCCAAAAACAGTACAAAATTACACACATTTTAAAATTTAATTTTAATGATTTTTTAAAACGGAAATTGTCAATTAAAATTAAAACAAAATTATTTTATTAATGAAAATTTGGACTGTCTTTGAAATGGTGTGTGTCTTACTATCCCTTGTTAACAAGATACAGGGGGCCACCATGTAATAATTGTGTTGACAAAAAGGGGTTGACAAAAAGGTGTTGACAATTTCGGGTTTTTACCATGGAACAGCCAATATATAATGCTATCCCAGTTCTACCGATGCAGGAGACGGCTTTGTAACGATATGTATATAGAAGTGTATAATAAATGTGCATAAAAGTTATTACGCATACATGAGTTGTGGTGTTCTATGATTTCCACGTCACCAGCATTCACCACCGACTTTGGCACGTTCATTGTGAAAAATCCTTTTCTCCAAATAATCCATTCGATTGTTAAAAGTGTGAAAGAAATGCTTGAAAGGATCTGAAAAGTTTATTTACATGATTAATTTTTACAAATTACAAAATGTGCAGCAATCACAGTGGCAGTTGGTTATTACCATTGTTTATTTATTAAAAATAATAGAGTGAAATATTGTCTCACGATATCAGATATTGAGATTAGGTTGACCCATTGCCTACTTTCAAATTGCTGCATACCTCTTTTTAAGTGAAACCTGAAACAAAAACCTTAATTATTAAAACTAATAATACATTTTTTACATACATTGGACATATGAATATTATTTAAAACTATGACCACCTCCTCAAAAAGTCAACCAGATAGATTCAGGCTCATATTATGAACATCTTCTTAAATTCTGAGCACTCGAAATTCGTTAGAATCAGTGATTGGTCCTCACTCCCTTCTAATCGGAAATATAAGTCCTATTTAAGTTTTAGAATGAAGTTCGTAATATGAGCCTGCCTCAGTCTTTTCTTTGATACTCCTAAACGAAAAAAATTCCAGAATGAAGTATGATCATCATTCGAAAGAACATTTATAGACTCTAAAACCACAAAATAGGAATTTATAGGCATACTACTTTTATAGGCAAATATTAGATCACAAGTGTCAGAGTAAAATGTTGTAATTTTACTCAATTCCCACTTTTGGCAGTGTGCAACAAAATTGACTGGGAACATGAGAAACTAATGTCCGGTATAGTCCTTGTTGTATTAATACTGTATTAATACTGAGCACCATTTGTTTGTTGCTGTGTAAGGAAGGTTAGTACCCAGTTTACATTCATACCTGGTTATTGTAGTTGATGAGAGTCTGCTAAAACTTGTTGCACTTTTCAATCGATTAATTATTTGCATCCAGTTACTGATAAGAAATCCTTATTTACAACTTCAACAAAGTTGAATATTCACTGAACGGATTCACATTCTTTTAGAATACGAATTATTGATTCACAAGAAAATGGACATTTTCTGTCAGAGAAAAGCAAACCTACTTTCACCTGTGTCAAATTGAAGTTTACGGTGACAGAAAAAGGTACCACCATTAAGTAGGAGATTTAGATTACACTGAATCTGAATAAAATACGTAAATACATTCCAAGAGATGACAGCAGAGTGAATATACTATAGGAGGAATTACAGTGCATTTACAGTCGAGGAAAGAAGAGTGAATGTACTATAGAAGATAGCAGAGTGAATATACTAAAGAAGAAACCGGAGGGAATATCTTTGGATGAAAGTAGAGTGCATATAATATAGGAGAAAGCCGAGTAAATATAACATAAGAGAAAGCAGAGTGAATATAAAATTGGGGAAAGCAGAGTGAATATACTACAGGAGAAAGCAGAGTGAATATAACATTGGGGAAAGCAGAGTGAATATAACATTGGGGAAAGCAGAGTGAATATAACATTGGGGAAAGCAGAGTGAATATAACATTGGGGAAAGCAGAGTGAATATAACATTGGGGAAAGCAGAGTGAATATAACATTGGGGAAAGCAGAGTGAATATACTATAGGAGAAAGCAGAGTGAATACCTTTAGGGAGAAAGCGGAGTGAATGTCTTCTGGAGCAAGTAGAGTACATATAACATAGGAGAAAGTAGAGTACATATAACTAGGAGAAAGTAGAGTACATATAACTAGGAGAAAGTAGAGTACATATAAGATAGGAGAAAGTAGACTACATATAAGATAGGAGAAAGTAGAGTACATATAAGATAGGAGAAAGTAGAGTACATATAAGATAGGAGAAAGTAGAGTACATATAAGATAGGAGAAAGTAGAGTACATATAAGATAGGAGAAAGTAGAGTGCATATAGCATAGGAGAAGGAAGACCAAATATCCTATAGGAGAAGGAAGACCAAATATCCTATAGGAGAAAGCAGAGTCAATATACTATAGGAGAAAGCAGACTGAAAATACTATAGGAGAAAGCGGACTGAATATACTATAAAAGAAAGCAGACTGAATATAATATAGGACAAAGCAGACTGAATATACTATAGGACAAAGCAGACTGAATATACTATAGGACAAAGCAGACTGAATATACTATAGGACAAAGCAGAACTAATTACTATAGAAGATAGTACAGTGAATATCCTATAGGAGAAAATACCATGAATATTTTATAGGATAAACCAGTGATCGATGCATAAAATGTATATAACATAAGTAGAGCAGATTGAGTGAGTCATGCACAGGTGATGTGAATATGCTTCCACTCGCAGTGACGTCACTATGGAAATGGAAAGTTTCTTAAGCAGTGAAATGCACCAGGAGAAAGTAGAATCAATATATTAGAGGAGAAAGCAGCCCAGTACTAACGTACATTAAACTAGGAAAAATCAAGTGAATATACTGAAGAAGGAAGCAGTGAATATACTGAAGGAGAAAGCTGTGAATATACTGAAGGAGAAAGCAGTGAATATACAGAAGGAGAAAGCAGTGAATATACTGAAGGAGAAAGCTGTGAATATACTGAAGGAGGAAGCAGTGACCTATATTACATATAAGTAGAGCAGATTGAGAGTGAGAGAGAGTCACGCACATCAGATGCGAATGAGCACACTAGCCTGGGCCGTATCAAAACAACATGTTGATAGTTTCAGTGACATCATCAGGGAAAGGGATTTTGTCTGCCCTCCCCTACACATCTCTTCTTCGCTGTTGAATCCGATTTCTTCCTATGATCTTTCATTTCTGTAAATGTAAAATTTCAGCCTCTGTACCCTTAATAATCAGTAAAAAGATGGAAAACTAATCCGGAAGTATATTTTTCCAAATGCTTTTATACAAAATAAAAATAAACTTTGGTCAGACAAATCAAAAAATCAAACTACAAGTCAATCAACAAAACATACAAGTCTGAATGTCTAGTCTATAATATGTGGCTGATCATTTCCATTTTCTTTCACTTACAGTTCAAATTGTCATGTTAAAAATGAGTTTTAAAACATATTGCCAATTTTTTTCTTTGGTTTTGAGTTTTTCCATCCCGAAAACTATTAACGGAATTCGAAATTTGTCTTTCTACAGAAATTGTGATTTTAATTTGATAAGATTTAAAAGTTCTGTTTGGGAGACAAGTTTTTTGTTGTCGAATCAAAATTATCAACCGTGGACGGTGGCTTCATCTACATATAACAAAAGCATATTTGGTCGAGACGAGAATAACCCGCTTGTAAGCATTTTTACAAAATCAGCATTGTATTCTTGGCCAGGCTATATGGAGTTACTTTTAAAGTAAATATTTCACACATTGTAAAAATAGTAATTTTTGTACGCTTCTCTTTCTAACAAGCTGAAAATTGTCTGCATAATCGTATCAATAACTGTCTAGCCATGAAAAGCATCTAAATAATTCAAACCAGATAGAATCGATGTCGAATACCCGTGCGCCAAGAAAATAATGCAGTATTAGGGACTTTGCAACAATCTGGGACGTGCATCGTAAGGCCGTAAAATTTGAATTCCACGCGGCGGGACAGACTTTCGCTGGCTTTCTCTTTACGACTTACGTCGGCGCGCACGAATGTGCAACGTAAATATGCTGTATTTACCGTGCTCATTACGGGATGCATAACTTACTCCTTATCGAAGACTTTTTCGAACAAATTTTGAATAACTGAGCAAATTCCTTTTACTACTGAATTGTGAATATTATTCTTTTAAGTTAATTAGATAGTTCAATTGACCAAAAGTGATATGGGGAAGTTTTCTTTTAAGTCCAATGTCAATTATGACATTGCTCTCCTAGCTGAAGTAGAAGCACTCAACCCATACGCATTTCAAGTTGAACAACCCGTTTGGGATGAAATTGCCATTAAGCTCCAGAAGTGTGAATTGAAGATGTCAGTTACTGGAAGAAGTTGCAGAGATAGAGCCAATCTACTGCTGAAGGATTTTTCAAAAGAAGAAACGATTAGCAAAAGATTGTAAGGCTCTACAATTTGAAGTAGAATGGTCCGAATAAATATATAAATAATAGTTTATCCTTTTTAATTCTGTATAAATACAGGTCTGGTATTGATGAAGGTGATTTCGAAACAGTTAAATATTTGCTAACAAGTATTTTGAAGTTGCGCAACGATGTGGATTGCAAAAATATTCGCAAGTTATATTCCAAAAAAACAGAGAGAGTGCCGAAAAAACAAGAGATTCGGTATTGATCGATTTGGAAAAGGACATTAATTCTGGAGGATCAGCATGTGAGCCCAAAGACGGGGACGATACACGAAATAGTCAGGAAGAAGAGGGTGAAACAAGCATTAATGTTTCCAAAACTTTAGAGCCAGATGATGGAGCCAGTTCAAAATTTCCTGAGAAACGCAATGCAGAAGAATTACAAGAGCCCAAAAAATAAGCGTACTGCTGGACGAACTGATGCTGTGTCATATTTGAGAGAAAAACATGATGTAAGTCAGTGTGAGCTAAAGATACAATTATTACCTAATAATTATCTGCCTCTGATTGTAAATGTCAAATCTAAAATTATTCACAGATTGAGATGAAATTTAAGTGCGAAGAGCTGAAAATTAGGCAACAAGAAGCAGAAAATCAGCTTCTTGAACTGACCGTGGAACGTGAAAGAATTAAGACAGAATCCGAAATTCGAAAATCTGAATTGGAATTAACTAAGCAAAAACAGGCAATGGAGTTCGAAGAGCGGAGTGCAATGACTCGTGCGCTATTGGAATTTGTTCAGAAAAGTAAAAATTGAATTATTTGTGCTAAAGACTGAGTGGATTATTTTTAAGTACTGGACTTTTATTTCATTCTTCATCTAACGTTTCAGTATTATGAATAAAATTAATTAACACAAATGAACATTTTTAAATAAAATATTATTGTAATTCTATTTAGTTACTTGGTTTTCATTGGGCCAAATAGTCTTCCATGGATGGTGGGTTTAAATTAAAATATTCACTAACTTGTGACCCATAAATGCAAGTATGACAATTAGTTAAAATTACCCCCACGGAATAATACTTGCCAACAGGCTGTAACCCGATTTTTAAATTTTTCTTGAAGTCCAAAAAGCAAAAACATTAGTCACTTTGCCAAATCCCCATTCAACAGATTCCCTAACTTGACTCATTCGCTTGTTGCATAACAACTTTGAGGGAGTCAAATTTTGGTAGCGTTTGAAAGGTACCATCAAGCATTTTCTGAGTGGGTAGGCTGGATCTCCATACAAGTAATACGGTTCCCCTTCAGGAGTTTTGAATATATTTTCTAGCTCATTTATAAGTCCACTCTGTTGAAGCAAATAAGCATCATGCCTTCGTCCTGAAACCGGTCCATATAGACATCCAATTATGCCGTCAGGAAGCATCACGGATTGAAACTTAATAGCATGCGTTCTTTTATGGCCGTTGTAGAACTAAAAATATGAAAATTACATTTTACTAAACATGTTTACTAAATGGAATTTGACGTTGTAAGAGGATTTTATAATTGTCTAGCTTTCGTACTTCTTTCTGATTTTTTCCAGGACGACATATTGGTCGTACTGTCCCGTCCAAAAATCCGATGCATTTGGGATAAGGTGATCCTTTATTCAAAATGGCGTCTGCGAATGAGGATAATACTTCTTGAGATAAATATGACTGGTGTAAATTTTTGAGGAGCTGAATGTGATGATCATAAACAAATGAGACCATAGTATTAAATATTCTTGATATTTCACACTGGGTTCTAGGAAATATTGAGCATAAGTCAGCAAGCCTAGTAATAAATACAATATTACAACATATAATAATCCAAATTAATGACATGTCACTTAATGATTTTATAAAACTCGACAAATAATACTGTTATTTACCTGTTAGGATATTCCAGTCTTTTTAACAGTATGCATAAACCTTCCAAGCCAGATACTTTGTGCGCAGAAAATGTAATTACAGTTTTAGGTATTTTTAATCCTCGTCGTAACCTTAGAATGTCGTTTTTAAAAAACCTAAAATGAATTTTACAAAAATCGTCCGACAAAGATTCAAAATTGAATACTTTAGGTCTGGGAAGTATATAATATGGTTCTTTAGGAAGGTACAATAACAACAACAAGGTTTCATCATCAATATTCTCGTTTTCTAAGAAAGGTAACAGTTTTTCAAAATAAGACATTATTTTCTATAAATTCTTCAGGCAAACTATTTGATGCACGCCTTGGATGTTCAAATTTCTTGTTTTACGTTACAACGGAAAATTGCACAAACATATCAAACATTGTCGTAACGTAGAACGTTGAAGGGAAATTTTTTTCTCTTTGCGTGCTTACGTAGCACGTACCAGATTGTTGCAAAGTCCCTATTATTTAGTACTGCATGAATTTGCTTGTGGTATAGGTGTTTAGGATTTTAAGGCTTGCTTAGCTAGAACGCAACAATTTCAAAAGATAATATTTAGCTGCCAAAAGACATAATATAAGGATCAGCTACTTAATAATTAAGTATTTCTTTTTAAGAGCAATCTTCACAAGGAATTATCATATTATTCAGTTACATAGGCATAAACTACAGCACTAGAAAGAACTTTATTATACTGCATTACATGTTATCCCTAAAGGTTTCCCTACCCACAGTTGAAAACCGAGCAATCCTTGATGATCTGATTACCCGCGATCAGCATTAAAACGTATGGTAAAATAATATACAGGATTTCCATGACATTGCAATGTAACAAGCCCTATTTTTGAAAAAATGGTAACTTTTACCTAATGAAAAATATTTACAGGTTTATTAAAAAATATTTTTGGTACATTTTCACAAATAACAACTACTGGTTTCCCACATTGTAGTGTTCAGCATACGTTATGTACTAGACTTTTTGAGGTTTGTACTTGTATAACAAAACGACGGAATCAATAATCGATTTAATATGGCATGTATTAAAAGGTAAACCATTTCAACTTTAAAATGTTCTTCTATTGCATAGTATAACTCACAAGCTTTGACATAAATACTTAAGCCACATCAATTTAGTATCATATCCACTCTTACAATAAGAGGATACCAGGTATACTATATACTAGGAATTAGCCCAAATTAATCAAATCATTAATATTATAGCTTTGTATTTTAACAATATAGTCGAACTAAATTTACCTGAAGTATGCAAATTACGGTTTGATAATCTGTTTGGTATTTTCCACCTTCCCTTTCCCTAGTTGTACATATTCAAAGCGCTAAATATTTGCCGTTCGGAAATATTTTTGGAGTTTGGTTTTATAAATTATTTAAATGTCCCTAATAACCTAGCAGTATATTTCAGTACAGTACAAATTTGTCTCATATTTTAGCTCTGGAAATAAAGCTCTAAAGTAACACAACTAACAAATTTTATAGCTAGCAAAGAATATTGACATACTATAACTGGAGTAGTATAATATTTGGATCATCATTATTAGCAGACATCAATATTGAATTTGGAGTATCATCCGTATAAATATTGAATATATTATATTATATTGAACTAAAATTTGATATTTAGTGACAACTGCATTACTGCAGAAAACAAATTTGGAATGAAAGGCATTTTAGTTTCCATAATTTTCATCGCTAAATTGACTTTTGGGTGGAAATTGTCAGAAATTGTGAATATTGATAAAGACTGTTACATCAACCTGATTTTCAATCAAAATACGAATAAACAGGCAGGAGAGTTTCAGAACAAAGAATTGCCAAATATTGAAATTCCCTACGCGTTTACAAACCTCAAATTAAATAGGAAAGAAGAGTTTTGCAATTTAAATCAGACAATCGGATTTGAAGATTCGTATGAAAATATGTATTATTGGACAATGGATTGTATCCGTTCACTACGAAAGCCTAATTCCCTATCATCTCCACCTATACAACGGATTATTGATAATTGTGTAGTGCATTTCACAGTTAACTTTAACCCAAATGTTTTGATAGATCTAATGTTGATTACCCATATCACTGCAGTTATTCCCCCTAAAAAAGGAGTTTATGGGCAATATAAGACAAATTGGTTCAATTACGTTGAACGTTCTTCAGTGTACCTTCTAGTGGATACAGAAACTATGCAGTTAGCAAAGGCAAGTTCCCTGGCAAAGAAAGTACACAGAACATTCCTGTCAAAGCCTTTCTTTATGGTATCTCTGACGGGTGGTGATGAGATCTATTTTATTTGTCCGCAAGTAGACGAAAAAAATGAACATACTTATTCAGCTGAAGTTTTTTGTTCTCTAAACGATTGTTTTGATCAACCACCACGGGCGATGGCAATAAAACTGTTCATTGAGAAGAGCTCCTTTCTAGATTCGCTTGTCCTAATGTCCTATGTGAAACATAGAGAAGACGAGCAACCATACTGCGGACCGCCCATTAGGAACCAAAATAATCACTTTGAAAAAGATTTTTCCCTTCATGATATCATTTCTCTTCAAGTTATTTCGACAGTGGCCGAGAATTTTCAAAATTCTACAGTATTTCTAAGGAATTATAAACTATTAACGTGTTTAAACATAAAAGGATTTAATTCCTGGGAAGACCATTTGGAAATTAGTATTCAAACAGAATTTCTTGATTTGGACTACATCCATCCCAATTTGGTCCTCATTCAAACAATGGAAGATTCGTTTAATTTTATCTCATGTGTCATTTTGGAAGATGAAAGTCTCTCATTTATTGGATACATCCGACCCTTCCAATCTGAAGCTTGGTATGGGTTGATCGTTTCAATTCTGGCTGTAATTGTATTCGTCGAAGGTGCAATATATGTCAAAAAAGACGACCGGATTCCAATTACTTTGCTCTGTTATGCATATCTGTTAGAAGTCAGTTACTCGTTATCGGAAAAGGCTAACAAAACAACTTGGATCGAATTAATTGTCGGTCCGCTGTTGCTCATGTTCATTGTCCTGACAAATGGGTACAAGGGAATTGTCACGACAGACTTGGTCGAACCACGTCCAGTGGATAGAATCGAATCCTTCGAACATTTGGCAAATCTAAACAATTTTACTGCCCTTGGCGAATTTATAGATAGTAGCGAATTCAATCCTTTCTACGCTGCTTGGTATATTTCAGGTCCGGTTTTTGGAGACTATTGTAGCCATATAAAGAATACTTCGGATTGGAAAGTAGTCAATCTATGCGAATATTTTCTTGAGAAAATTAACAACCACAGTGAAATCACGTTAGCGTTCCAATCGGCATTTCAAAACAATCGTGATTATAGAAAAGAGCCCAATTTTTTAAGAAGAAATTTAGAATTCTTAAATTTATTGACAACTTCCGGGAATCTTACAATATTATTGGCTTTCCAAAACATTTGGAGTTGTTGGATAAGATTTGGAAACTTGTGCAACTTCCTCCTGATTATCCTTCTACAAGTCCTCAAAAATGGATTTCCGAGTGCAATAGTTCTGCACTAATTCTCCGAAGTTCCCGACTACATCGACTCCTGAACGACTCTCACTGGAATCCACAGAATGGGGGAGTTGAACCAACGAAAACTTTGTATTATGGAACTGAGGAGAATGCATTTCTATCGATACCTATTTATACATATATCTCACCTGATAGACTTCCAATGATGATTCCAATTCTAAAGCGGAGTCTGTTTGCACTGATGCATTCTGGAATATTTAATCAATGGTTAGAAAATTTCAAGAGTCACAATTTTACTAAATGCAAAACCTGCTGGACACGAGAACTTCCTCGACCAGTCACGTTTTTGAATTCGAATATATTCACGATATTTCTAATCAGTTTTTGTATTGCGTTGATGTATTTTGTGACATTCTTGTGGGAAAATCGAAGGCGTATTAAGTCATTTACCATTAAAGTTTGGAATATGGTTAGATATGTCTTTTGCCTCACATTTCAAAGACTTTTCTTGAAAAATTGATTATTTGTATACAGCCGATAGAAGCATTTTATATATTAGCATTTAAAATACTAATATATAAAACATAATTGAAATAAATTTGAATGCGTTTGTTTTGCGACGGGAAGAAATAAATTTATCATAACAAGGGTACAACGTACAAGTTTGATAAATACGTTAGCCGACACCTCGATGACATATTTATGATGACGTTCAATTTGATATATAAGCATATTTTTTAATTATCTTTAATTTTAAATGAAATTTTTAAGGTAATAAACCTAACTTATCTCAAAACCTTGTTAAAAAATTTAAAATTCATTGCGACATATTTTATGTTTTAAATCGGCATGATTTTAATGTGATTTCTCTATAATAATAAAATCAACTTATTTCAATATGATGCTTGAAAATAATGCAAAACTTGTGTACATATATTATTGGAGAAAATTGGTTCTGTCCACCATATTTTAGTTACGTATTTGTAGATTGATGTCAGGAATAAATTTGACCCCATTTCCACCTTTGCATCTACAATGAATTAAGTTTATCCTTAACAACTAAATATGTGATTGCTACACCGCACCTTTATAAACTCAAATGAATGAACTTATTTGAAACGTGAAAAATCTTTAATTACTTTATTAGTACTTAACCGTTAGTTAATTGTTCATTATTTATACAGGACTGCATGGCAATAAATAGATGTAAAAGCATTTATGAAAATATTAATCTAAAAACATCGTATTTACCCAAAAACAAAATAAGGCACTTATATTTATATTAATAGAATCATTTTCACTGTTGTTGCATAATTTACCATTACATGCGTACGCATTCTATTTTTTGCTGGGATTATCTGACCATAATAACCTCAGCATTCTGACAATGCAATGTCAGTCAACGATATTTCTTATGCTTTGAGGGTTCTACTATTTTCTACCATTAAATATCAGCATTTAGTTGATAATGTAAAACCACATATAACTATTTTATATATCATAGACCTTTAATTACACTTTTGCACCAATAATTTATTATATTATACATTGGATGCCAAATCCTGTAATATCTACACATTATAATATTAACGTCCAGGAAGTCAGGCTAATGTTATGTGGAAACAATAAATTTCTAATTATGACTAAAAGTATTAATGATAACATACAATAATAAATAAATTATTATTCCTCCTATTAAAGAACTACTTTTAATTTTGACCTCCTTCATAGAATTAAGCCCGCAAATAGGCATATATTTGTCAAGCATAGTTTCCCATACTTTCAAAAAATTGCTAAACGATTTGGAAGATATCTGTATCAAGCTAGAATTTTAAGGTTTTAAATTAGAGATGCTTGTTGATTTGTTGCGTGATGAGATTGAGAGGATGTGAACGAGATCAATGAAACAGGTGAAAAGCTTTTGTTGTGCTCGGTTGTCAAAATGAAGAAGTTCGTGCTGATCTGACAGTCAAAATGTAGAAGTAGAAGAAGCAGGATCAGTCCAATATTCTTGTGCTATATCTCACCACCGTAAAGTAGGGAACTGGGTTCCGACTTTCAATTCGGAGATTATCTCGGAACTCGGTCGGTAGGTTATCGACCGCGTTATCCTTGGCAATGAAATCCTGACCCTGCGAAGAGGAGCAGTATAGCCGAGTAAAGTAACAAAGCGGGTGACCTGAATATATACCTGCAGAACGGAAGTAGAATCGACACAAGTGGAAAGTGCGTGGTAGCTTCATTCTGTATATACACATTATGTGTATAGAAGAGTCTGTCGAAGGTTTTCCCAACGCATGGTCTTGAACAAATTCAGATCCACATTTTCCTGATGAGAACTGCAGACAATTTTGGCTTACATCTTTTAAGTCCGAAATTCAACTGAATAAGTTCAACTAACTATCTGTAGCAATAGACAAGAAAATAAGTTAGCTATTTTAATCGCTGGAATATAAATTCGTCATTCCAAGATAATTTCCAGATTCATATTATTCGGTATTCAACAAAACTTTATACCCTTTTTGCATGCAAATTAAAATTTTTTAAACCACATTATAACACTTAGCTACCAAATAATAATTTCGAAAATACTAATAATCTTTTATTTCTTCTATCACTTATAGAATAGAACATCTATAGTTGTAGCTTACATTTACGTAAGCATTGTACATATTATGTGCATTACAGTAAAGTTGGTATACTAGTTAAAGTAAAAAACTAAAGTTAGTTGGGTCAATGATAATTTGGTGTGTTGTAAAAAACAGCTTCAAGATATTGATTGAGCGGATCCAGAAACGCACTGCACTACTGAGAGGAAATGGGTTAGGACTTGGGACCCATATGGATTGGGACGTTTGGGATTATCAATTTCTTTATGGAATCTGTTTCGATTTGTACTTCATGCCTTTACCAAATATGTTATTCGAAATGGAATGTTCAGACCGTGAATAACGGAGATATCTGAATGATTTACACCACCACCCTTACATATAGTTCAGTATCAATTTATACCCGGATCAGTATAATTTCTGCACTTAACGATCTCGACGAAACTCAGACAAGATATGTTTTTAATCAATCTTTTAGTACATCAAATAATATTGTTTAAGGTGTCTAAGACGACAATGCAACAATAGTCAAGGGCGGGCTATATGCAAATTTGTTATCTCACTTGTTAGTATGTTAGTAACGTGTTTAAATATATTTATGCGCACTGTATATACCAAGTTGAAATTTGAAGATGTCCATCCAACTGTAAAATGTCTCATTTTTATTAGATATGTGGTCATTGTCATTCATGGATGTCAATTATGATATATATTTGTAATTGTAGATTTTCAAAAGAAAATTAAAGTTAGTCCATCAAGCGGAAATTTTTAATCTCATTCCATTTGGTAGTTATTGTAACCATACACATGAGGTATAAAAGTACACGATAATTACTAAATGGTAATAGATAAAAAGAGGATACTAGCACCATCGATTAAAATTAGTCTAATTAGTCTAGCTTGGAAATATTATTAAGATCGGACATCATTACAAAAGATATTGCAATAAAGCGAAACTTGTGGATGTGGATTTATGTAGTATCTTTTTTGAATGGAAACTCCTATCTTAAAATTTCAATCTAGGCTAATTAGACTACTTTTAATCGATGGTACTGATATCATCTCTCTAGCTACTACAATTAGGACCACAGATGGGAATAAAGGTAAAAGTCATACAAACACGAATGAACAAATACAAATATATATCTCATTAAATAAAACTAATTATAAAACATTTTTACAGTTTCACGTTGATCTAAACTCATTCATCCCGTTACACAAAGGAAAATATGGAAACATGTTGTTGTGGCATCAAATTGAAAAATGGAGGTTTAATCATCGGCTGCATCCAACTGGTAATCAAGGATTAATATTTCCATAGCATTTTTACTTTAAACTTATCCTGAAAGACTGTTTAATTAATAATCAGTCTGTTGTTTACCCCTGCCGTCCGTTTTCAATGGAGACGTAGCTAAGAAGCCTTTTTTGCATAAGTTTTTCAGGTTCTTGGTTTTGATATCGTAATTAAGGTTAACAATTCCATTCACTAAATTACAACTTAAATATTTTGTGCATTTAATATTAATATTTGGCAGATTGGATCAATATATGGGGTCTATAGGAACTTGGAAGAAATTGGTATAATTTCTGCCAAGATAGAATTTATTAACATTTATAGTGGGGACAACCAAGAAGGTATAAAGATAATTGCTAATTAATCCAATAAATATTGAAAATAAATTTTATTTGAGAACTTCTATGATTTCATCCGATTTTACAATAAATATACTTCACAGAAATTGCAATGCTCAAGAAACTGTCGGTGGTAATGTACACCGCAACATGTCTTTGTACCATACAAATTATGGTCGCGCTCATTTTGTTAACAGCAATTACGACGGTAAACTATCCAAATATTTACAAATATTTCGTATCATGTATTTGTTTTAAATTAATACCAAGTTATTTTCCATTGTAGCGAAATACGTCCTTGATGACAGGTTGGATTGTTTTTCAATGTCTGCTAATCATTTCTGCTATTATAATGACTTTTATTTACTCCAAATATCTGGATCAAACATCCTCCGTTGTAGGCACTTTTTTGGGCATACCTATAGAATTGTATTTTATTTACGTGATCGTGCAACTTTGAAGGAAAATAAATGAAGAGGTTGGTCTAGAAAATGGAAATGATCAAGTTCAAGCTACATCTTATGTTTAAGACTCGAAACTGATGTTAAGACTTCAACATATAACTTTTTTATTCAAATTAGAAATAAAATTTTCTTCATTTCACCGTAGAGTATTGCAATCATTTCGTAACAATTGAGAATTATTCAGAAAATCAAGTCCCATATTTTTTGCCGTGGTAAAACAATTCATTGGCATTTATTTTGTAATGCAACATTTCTTTGATATTTTTAGCGCACGGCGTATTCTTGAAAACTGTCTAAAAATTTAGGACAGTTTAAAATAGAAGTAATCTTTAGGGCATATATCTGTTAATTTTGACTAAAATGTATTTCTCGGAAGCTATTTCGGTTGCAAAGCTGTCTGAAACCATTCAGTAATTAAATAATGCATTAATTTACCTTTGCATTGCATTACGGAACATTATTTTTGACAAAACAATTCTTAAAGGACAAAGTACTATATTTAAGGTATATTAATAGTATTTTTCTGCACTCAAATATGAGAGCCGAAAGAAAAACGGCCACCAAAGTGAGACACAAATAAAATATGGTGGCTATTTTGGAATTGGTAAAAGTCGGCGGACGAGGCGTTTGTTTTTTGAAACAATGTTTGCAATTTTTAAAAGTATTGATATTATATTCTAACCACTTATGATATATGCCTGAATGGTCCAAGCACAGCAAAGCCTTCCTCAAATGACTAGAAAATTGTTGACTCCCACCGGCAAACAATTCTAAGACGATTCAATATGACAAGGGACTGAATATATTTTCTTTGGATCCTTGATAAATCGTTCGTCTTGGGATTATATTCTTCCAGTGAGAGGCATTTAAGAAATTGTGTATATTTTCCTCTTCGTCTATGTGAACAGAATCCTTGCATTGTGAAATCCACTTCTGAGGAAATTTAAATGGAAATCCAGGATAAAAATTGTGACTGTCAATTATGGCTTTATAAATAGGATCTTTAAGAAACGGAATTTTCTTCAAATAGAGGAACGATGTAAATCTGAAATCAAAGTAGAGACAATCTGATGTTTTTTTGCACTTTTGGAAAGCGTTTTGAATCATTTGTTTGGATTTATTATTAATTGTATAAGAATCTGGGGCAAACGTCTCACAAGGCTCATTTCTCTGTTCAATTTCTGTACTATTTTTGTCGTAATAACTAATATACTTAATATAACATTCGTATCTGTACACAATAGTATTTACATTGTCTGCAGGTAGCCCAAAAAGTTTTTCTGAGTTTCACTCAGATTTTGGAAAACTGTATGAAATAATGTTACTGTAGTTTGCCAATTCTTCTATTGACTCCAATCTTTTGACAGGGCGTGGTTCGGTCAAATCTGAAGTAATTATTCCCTTGTAACAATTCGTTAGTACGATAAACATTAATAGTAGGGGGCCTAGTGTCAATTTTAACCAAAGCTGTTTCTGTGGTGCTTTTGGAATTGAGTAACTAATTTCCAAAAAGTAAGCGTAACATATCAACAGAAAAGGAAATGTGTCGATACCTTTTATTAAACTGATGACGTGGACGTGGACAAATAAAATGACCAAATAAAAAGTACCTATAATTGCAATCCACGCATAAATTTTATAAGGTCTTATGTATCCATAAAATGACAATTTTTCGTCCTCTAAGACGACACAAGAAATAAAATCATAACCTTTAAAAGTTGTTGGAATGTAAATGTCAAATAATTTTTGCCTCCATGTGGGGAAAGTGATTTCAAAGTCAACGTACAAGCTTCTTATGCTTCTTCTGCAATAGAAAATTCCATTTTCAATTGTAAAATTGGGGAAATTATGAAGTATGAGTTGAGTGACAGCGACCTAGAATCCTAAATTCTTTCTCCTGAAGTAACTACCAAAAAATTTCTCTCCATCAGGCAGTTTTCCACAATGATATTGCGGATATTTCTTGTAGTAGTATTTAACCTCCATTTGATTTTTCACTGCCCTGTCAGATAATGTTTCCCAAGTTTTGATAATCAGTTCCCTTTGGTCAATATATTGATTATTGGTAAACTGCAATGGAATCAGATCGTATGTTAGTTTTTCATTTTTTGTTCCCCCATGTTTTAATAGACAGCGGCAACAAACAAAATAAATGGATTTATTAGTAGCATCTTCTGAATGGAAATATGTATGTTTTTTTAACATATTTTGTCGAAACTTGGAATTTCGAAATTGGTCAAAATATTTTCCTAGATTTTCTTTGTTAGAAAAGATTGATTTCTTCAATAACACGTGATTTCTAGTAAATTCAATAAGCTCTGGTTTTGCTCCTTGGGGAAAGTTATACATGTAATTTTCAAATTTCACGTCGAAATTTCGGTTGGGGTCGTAGTCCAATGTAAAATATGCCAAGCAGTTGTATCTAGCCACATTACTAAGGACAGGAAGTTTCAAATTTTTCATATTTTTCTTTCGGAAACATTTGTACCTTTTGTTATCATAATAACGCCATGGATTCTCGTTTTCCATTTTTTCCTCTGTGCAGTTTGGTATATTTTTAAAATATTGTGTCACTTTTGACAACATTGTTATCACGAATGGAATAATAACTTTATTTAAATCTTGAAATAACTCATCTTGAATCGTTTCGCCTCTTGGTTCATGAAATATATAGTTTATGTAGCACTCGCTTTCCATTTCTGATAGTTCAATTAATTTCCCACTCTGGCTCAATCTTGCAGCTAATGTTATAGCCAAACAAATTTGCAATATGTAATGTTTCATATTTTCTTATTTCTTAATTGAACTTAAAAATTATATTATTAAATTCGTCACGCCTAAGATTTTATAAAACTATTGTTGACTAAACTACAATTGTAATAGTTAGGTATTAGGTATACCTTATACAGTAACAAATTAAGGTTAAAACGAACTTGTACCACTATTAGCTTCGAAAAATAAAGTTTAGCCGTAAAATTTTACGGACATTGAACTAAAAATGTGAAAAAATTCAGGCTTGATTCAGCAGCGCAGAATTAGATTAATAATCTAATAGGATTATAATAAGGAGAGTTATTATCATGTTAGTAATTAGTTGAACAACAACAACGAGTCACATAAAATATTCACTTGGATACTTGCTACGTATAAGTTATATTTACGTACTTAAAGTAGTTGACTGCATTTAAATCCAACATGTTGTGCTTCACGCAAAGCTAATCGAAAATAGAACAATAAATGTGTAAACAAAGCGCGATCTTTAATTATGTATCAGTAGGTGGATATGGTCGTGCCATTCAATCCTTATAGCTGAACATTAAGTATCATTAATTACTTAGGATATGAAGTTTGACACGATAAGCTGTATGGACTTCTGATCGAGCAATAATATTATTAAGCTAAACGTTATAAATAGCTGTTTATCGCTTCACCAAAAATTATTTTATTCAGTTAGTCCACAATTTTAGATAGGCCAACAACGTTGTTTCATCATATGCGATTATATGGAACATAATATTATATGGGATATAAACCAAATCAGACTTATTTATTATGGCGTATGACCTTAATTGGCTCCTGGAGGTCAAATGATAGATTATTTTTACCCTGAGTTTTACCAGTATTAATATAGTAATAATCCTACCTTATATCAACTTTTTATGTGTACTGTTGTTTATTGTTTTAAAGTTCATCCACAGAATTTGTATATATTGCTAAACTCATGATGCGTAGTGAATTTGTATTCATAATGTGTATATAAAATTTAGAACTAATTTTTAGCTTATTTTGCACTTTTTAAACAGATTTAAGATAACAAACCTGCCGAACCAGAAACTCACCGCACACCGCACTAGTTGCACTATACTGAGAAATTCACCTGTAAATTCTTGGCAGTTAAAACATAACTTGAGGGAGATCAAGTGGTCCACGGAGTTTTGTAATATTCGCCAGTGTTAGGTATTCATGAATCGATAGAAAGTTTACAATTACACAGATATGCCTAGCGTCTACTGTTTGCGCCTAGTGGATATAGTACCTATATATACATAGTCATACTAGTCAATGATACTTATATGAAGAAAATGAATCTCTGAAGAAAATTAACAATGAACAAGATCGACAGAGTTCTCTCCTTCACGGAGTCTGTGTATATATGCCCTAATGTGTGCAAACTGTTTCGACAAATAAATATTCATAAATTATATTTATGAATCAAATTATATATCCATTGACGAATATCACATTGACGACCTTGTTTCAAAAATGTCAAATAAATTCAAACTCGGAGGTTAACTACTAAAATTTTTAGGCCTAACTTAGTCTAACAATCTTTGGAGGGAAACTTTAAAAATGCAAACCTGTTGCTGTTGCATCAAATTAAAATAATGGAGGAATTATTACCGTCTTACCTGGATTCAGTTTTTTAATAACGGCATTGGAACATTTTTCTTTTGCGAAATGTATTTATGGCGTTGGTTTTGTTAATATCGTAACACAGATTGCAAAAGCGGACTATATAGTTATTTTTCTAACTTGGAATTTAAACATTTACGAAGTTTAACATTAATATACAACAAATTGTAGCAATGTCTGGACTCTTGAACGGCTTAGAATCATTTCATTTTACTTCTTATAATATTGCTCACAGTCCCCAGATAAACGGCCAAAACGGTAATTATATACATAATATAATTACTAATTAATTCGAGTGTTGTATATAAGCTTTTGATGAAAATTTTAATTATTTGTTCCGGCTTCATATTCATAGTATATATTTATTTAACAAAAAATTATAGTGCTTAAGATATTATCGTTGATGATAATGGACCCTCCAATATGCGTTTCTACCATGCACATTTTCTTTGCGTCCTTTTTGTTAATAGGAATTAACAAGGTAAGTTATGTTTTTGTTTCAATACAAAACATGTATTCGTTTTAAATTAATACTACCAAGTCATTTTACATTGTAGTGAAAGACCTCCTTGATCACCTGTTGGATTGTCTTTCAATTTCTGTTCATCATTGTTGTTATTGCTATTAAAACGGTTTGGATTTTCGTCACACATCTGGGTGAAAGATCCCATGGCAATGACGTAGGAGTTTTCTTGTATGTAGCTATAAAATTTTATTTTATTTACATGATCGTGCAACTTCGAAAGGAAATAAATGAAGGAAGAGGTTAGTCTAGACAGTGACCAATCTCCATTTACGATGATATCAGATGGCTAAGTCTAATTACTAATGTTACACTTCAATTTCAAAACATCACTTTTGCATTCAAATAGGAAATATACTTTATTTCATTTCATTGACAGTATTAAGCTATTATATCTTCATAATTCAGATTTATTTAGAAAATCAAATCAATATTTATCAGCCCTGCTAAAAATTCGATTTGAATTAATTTGTATGGTACATATTAATTTTGAGGGGCATTTTCAGTGAAATTTTTAGGTAATACCAAACGATACCTTCATTTGCCAAATATATGTGGTACTTTATTGGTTAGAAGTGAAGAGAATGAGAACTATGAAAAAGAGATGAGAAGATTTTGATGGCCGGTGGGCTATTACTCTGTTAAGTTCGCCCAGATCTGTCAGTCAAGTAGCAGTGGAAGAAAGATGAGTTCAATATTATTGTTTCGTATCTCAACAGCTGTAAAGTAGAAGACTAGATTCCTACTTTCAATTCGGTGACTCCGTCTCGGAACTCGGAAAATTCCTCGGCAACTTATCGATTGCATTATCCTTGGCAATGAAATATTTAAGCTGAAGAGGAGGCTATGTAGTTGTATATAACCGAGGACCATTTATGCTTTGGATTATATTATGAGAAGTGGAGCTGCCTGATGCAGACAGTCAGAGGGTATATGTACCCAAAGTAAACGTAAGTAGAATCGATACATCGAAGTGTGTTAGTCTCGTTCTGTACACATAATATTGTGATATCCAGCAGGTAAGAGTTCGAGCAAACTCAGATCTACTTTTCCTATTCCCTTTTTTGAGATACAGCAATGCAGTGTAATATTTGCATCCTTATCCTTTAAATCCAGATTGGTTTAATAACCAAACTGCATAGAGAATAAAAAAAATTATAATCGTTCGAGTAAAAATTTGTCACTTCAAGACAAACTTCCAAGAAGATCCCTATTGGTTGGTAGGTGTTCAGCATAAAATTATCTTGTATTTAAAAATAGGAAGGTAAATAGGTACTTAAAAATAGGAAGGTAAATAGGTACTTAAAAATAGGTAGATAAATAGGTACTTAAAAATAGGTGGATAAATAGGTACTTAAAAATAGTTAGATAAATAGGTACTTAAAAATTGGTGGATAAATAGGTACTTAAAAATAGGTAGATAAATAGGTACTTAAAAATAGGTTGACAAATGGGTACTTAAAAATAGGTAAACAAATAGGTGGTTAAAATAGGTGGACAAATTATGTTCTTAAAAATATATAGACAAATAGGTGATGAAGAATAGGTGGAAATAGGTTAAATAACCAATGTATTAAACATAGTAAAAGCAGATGGTCATAATTCGTTTTACGATATCACAAATCGACTACAAAGTCTTAGATTGTTCAGAAAATATGTTTTTTATGTAATTATGTGTACCCTGGTCACAAAGTATATGTGATACCGAAATGTATTTCTGAATATTATGATGCTGATACAAATAAACTTTGCTTCCAAAACCGATTCAAAAACAAACGGTAACGAAGATTATTTACTCCGAGATCAGAAATTAGACTCACTGCATGTTTTCCAAAATAAAATCCACCATTGGTTTATGAAAATACCCAAGCTAAACATTTCATTGCATGATCTCTATCCATTCGTAATTTCAACAATACCCACATACAATCACTCAAGCACAAACAACCACGACTACTAAAGGGACAAAACCATAAAGCTATCGGTGACAAACTCTATTTAAAGAGGCTTATGGTAAATGATAATGTTGTTAAACTTATTTTGCAGTTTCTTGTTGTAAATTCATTCATCCCACCTGTAAACAAAGGGAAAAATGCAAAAATGTTGCTGTTGCGTCGAATTGACAAATGGAGGAATAATAATCGGCTTTCTCCAAGTGGTAAGTCTAACTGGTAACATCAACAATAATCCAAATCTTTTTTTTAAATCCTGAAAGGTCCGATAATGATTGATAAATGTGTTAGATAATCATTGTCCGTTGCCAATAATAATATAGGAACTTTTTCTTCTGCGAAATATTTTTATGGTCTTGGATTTGATATCGATACTATAGAGTTACAAAAGCCAACCGTAAATAAAACGGACATTTTTTTAACCTAAATTGCAATTTAAATATTTACGTGTTTAACATTAATATTTAACAGATTGGAGCAATGCATGGGGTTTATATTAGCTTAAGAGGAAATGTATTAATTTCTATGGAGAGTAAATACATTGAAAGGGAGACCCACAAAATAGGTAATGATAATAATGATATACCTGCATAATTATAATTACTAATTAATCCGAGAAATACTGAAATAAACTTAGATGAGATTTCTCATGATTTGATCCGGCTTTACAATAAATAATGTAGTCTAAAAATATTGCAGTACTCAAGAAATTGTCGGTGATAATGTACCTTTTAACATGCCTTTTTATCATTGAAATTTTCGTCGCGTTTATTTTATTAATAGGTATTACGACGGTAAGTTAGCCAAATATTTACAAATGTTTCGCTACAAATGACTATTGTTTTATATTATGTTATAAATTGTTTTAAAATAATATTAAGTCATTTTACATTGTAGCGAAAGACGTTCTTGATGACAGTTTGGATCGGCTACCAATGTTCGAGCATCATTATTCAAGCTATTATGGGTTTTATTTTCCATACACTCTTAAAAAAATTCAGCCAATTTTGTTGAGTAATTTTATTTTGCCTAACTTTGATGAAAAACTGATCAAATGATGATTATTATTTGCTCAATACTGTTGTACATTCTGAGGTTGTATAAAACAAACTTAACTGTTGAGTAAATTATCCTCAATGTTGTGTAGTATCCTAAACTAGTCAACTGTTGAGCAAACAATGTCGAAAATTTGAATAAATAATGCTCAATCGCTGGAGTAATCATCACGCGGCTACTTTTGACAACATGTAGCATGCGGAAGTAACCTTCTGGACAGTCGTACGCTTTAAAATAAAAAACAGTCTGCTGTCACTGGTCTTATTTTAAACCGTCAAAATTTCATTATCAGCAATTGAAAATACACTCCAGGCCTCAAATCTTGGTCCTCTTTTGGAAGTATTTAGAGGTGAGTAAACACCTCTACTGTGTTACATAAATGTGTTTTTGTTTTTAGTTTACTGTTTAGTTTGATAAAATATTGACAACAAAATTCAGCTGACTATAATCCGATTAAATATACTTTGTTTTTTGCAGAGAATAAAGTTTTGTTGCAACTTCTATTTTGCCTAGAAAATTCGATGGAAGATCGATTGTTCGCCATTCTCGTTCTATCAGTTGGTAATCGTTTTGAAGATTCTGCAACATATTCCTTTTTTTCTCAACAACCTTACCATATTTGATCAAAAGGTAATACACAATTATTTATGTACTATTTGTATAAACAAAAATGTTTTAATGTAGAAAACCATTTGAATTGAGTAGCATGTATTTTTAAAATCTTTTTGTTTAAATTATATAGTGTTTGTATTACCCCCATACATATTTTAATTGTTCTTGTAATTAATGTTTTAATTATTAACAATGTTATACTGTTTTATATTTTATAATTTGTATTAAAACATAACAGCTGCAATAAATAAACTAAACGTGATATTACTCAACCTGATTGCATATATTATGCAACTTTATAGCACATTATACTCAACTTGATAGCATATTTTACTCAACATGATAGTATATTTTACTCAACATGATAGCATATTTTACTCAACATGATAGCATAATACATTCAACGTGACAGCATAAATTATACAATCGGAAAGGATAATTTGCTCAACAAGACAGTAAAGGCAGGTCAACTTATGTAAAAACAAGTTACTCAATGCGGTTGAATAAACTTTATTCAACAGTTGAGTCAGCACATTTCGTACTAAAAAATTGAGTACCGATTACTCAAACTCGATGAAAATATGCTGATATTTTTTAAGAGTGTAGATACAGTGTTGTTACCTTGTATGTATACGTCTACTCTGTGGGCTACAATTTTGAATTGTTTTTGCCTATACTTTTAGAATTGTATTTTATTTACGTGATCGTGAAACTTCGAAAGAAAATAAATGAAGAAGTTGGTCTAGAAAGTGGAAATGGTCAAGCTCAAGTTACATTTACATCTAATGTCTAAGGCTAATTTGGTATGTACAATTGTAATTGTAATTGTAATAGCTTTATTGCCAAACACAGATTCATTATCACATGAGACTGATTTCCAATAGAAGACAATATAATTATAATTGATTAACTGCTTCAAACGAAGTTACCTTAAGACACAGTAAACTAATTCCAACAGTTAAAACAATACATTAAGTGATACAAATCAATTGATATCAGGAATAAATAATACATATCACATTATTATTTAAATCGGAAATAAATTTTTTTCCATTTCTTTGCCTAGTATTGAGCAGTTATTGCGTCGCAGTTCACAATTATTAAGTGCCCTTATAAAAATGTTCGTGATAGTACCTTGTTTGTGTATCTAAACGCAAGGAAAGTTAGTAACAACTTGACTGTCATGTATTATTGAAATGTAGGAACTATTGCAACTACCGTCCACAGCAATGAATAAAAGACAGGTAATATAATAAAGTGTGGAATGTGGAAGCACATAATATTATGAGATAGTTTTAGTAAAAATTCATAATCCTAATGAAAAACTCTAAAACCCGGCTTTTTGGGTAGGATTTTTGGATATCAAACAGCAAACCAAAGTGTGGGTTTTATGGTTTAGATATTGGGTATCAAATAGCAAAAAATCGATGGGATTTTCATACAATCACTGGGTCCGTTGCCTCCTAATTGAGGGACTTAAATACATAAACGTGTAGCTTTAGAGCGAATGGCCAGATACTAAAGATTCCTGTAAAAATACACACATAGCAGCTGAAATTTGTAATAAACTTTTGCGGTGGAGAAATCCGTGAATACTGAATGAGAAATGCTAACCTAGTTACGTGTTCTCAACACTTTTGTTCATGAAATTGTTAGGGAGGATGCAAAAGTTCTAACTAAAATTATTGGCAAAAGAGACGAGCTTAGGTAAATTGAGGGGAATATGAGACTGTAGCAACACCACGTGTCAAACTTTTATTTACAGGAGGAGAAGAGAGATGTGTAGACAACTACAGGGCAAGAGGCAAGTGTTCAGTTAGTACAGATAAGTGTTAATTTTTATAAACTAGTATTGACACATTTAGCTTAACATATTGAAATCAGAGTTGACCTCAGCTTCATACATCGAAAATAGTAGTCTACTTTCAGAGACCAATTTCAATCATGGTGTCTAGAAGTGGACTTTAGTTCATACAAACTAAGAAAAAGTAGGACATTAGTTCGCACTATCTCCAAGTTTAATTACGAGAACATCATCCGATCTGATCAGATTGTTTTCAAAATTTTAAATAATTAATAATTATGCTTGCTACAGGTTATCTTATTTATATGATGGGGATTTGAAATTGTAACTGTATCATGACTAGATAGATAAGATAACTTTATTGTGCTTCTTGAATTAACATTCATTACACAGTATATTGCCAAAATTATTTTGATTACAAATACTAGTCTAGTTAGATCCTATTAAAGAATAATGTTACATTACATAATTACTATACCTTTATACCGAATTACAGAGTTTTTCTATTTCATCAATTATTATAGAATAAGATATTTTTTATTATCATTATCGCGGTGGAATGGCAACCTTTACTCATTTCTGACCCAAGCACGTAGCTTCAGTGCTTGAGCAAAGAAAATATAGATATTATATAATACCGCATTATCATCTGACTCTAGAAGAGTATAGAAGTCTTTTACTCTAGTTAAATGTTTTACTAGCGCGTTATCTCTGAATGGTTTGTACGGGCGACAATTATATACAAAGTGGTCTAAGCTTTCCAGCTCTTCATTTTCGTTGTAACATGTGCTACACAGTTCGTTATTTTTTAATTCGTATTTTATACCGTTTAAAAATATTCTGTGGGTATACTTATTCATAAGCCTTATTTGACTTATAACTCGGATGATTTCTATAGGCATTCTTAGTAACAAATACTTTTGTGGCAAGACAAAACTTATTTTTAAATGTTTGTAAATAACACATGTATTTGAGTTTGGTTTTCTGGAGTAGTCAGTCTGTCTCTGTATATCCATCATTCTAATTATCATATCGCAGTAATTTTCTTTAATGACATCTACAGACTGCGACTCCCATACGAAACCAAATCCAATAGTCTCTATTATTTTCCTCAACTGAGTCGCCCAGTTATATGTGTTACCTTTATCACCCTTGTCTAGGTTGTAAAGAGTTTCGAAAATGAGTCTTGGTTATCTTTCTGTGCCCATACCAAGAATTTTCACCCAAAGTCTGATAGCAGCCTTAAAAACATTGGTGAATATTTTCACTCTACCTGTCTCGAGGCGGATTACATAGTCTGGCGTATTTAGGGGTAATCTTAACAGCTTTTTCAAGAATTGGGTCTGGACCGATTCTATCATGCTATCGTGTGATATCGCCCAGACGCCACTACTATATAACAGCGTAGACTGACAGATAGAGTCAAAAATTTTCATTCTTGAGTACCAGCTGTCCATCTTAGATTTCGTTAGTATAGACCATACAATAGCCAATTTTGCAGTGGCTCTCTTTCGAAAATCAATAGCAGTATTTCGGAATAGACCTGAGGTTGAAAACAGAACCACCAAATATGTGAAAGATTTTACAATTTCAAGTTCCTGACCATTGTAAAAGTATTTATTAGTAGTAAGAATCTTACCACTTTTATTAAAAGTCATAATTTTTGTTTTGGCAATATTTACGGTTAACCTTTTTGAGTCACAATATTTCTTTAGTAAATTTAATTTTAACTGCAATGATTTTGCGGAAGGGGCCATCAAAATTAAATCGTCGGCGTACATCATAAGATGGACGCCTTTCCTGCCTCCCATTTCAACCTTAGACAAGACCGATTGCTCAAAAATATCCTCAATGTCGTGGACATACAGACAAAATAGTAACGGCGAACATATCTCGCCTTGCATAAGGCCCTGTGTAACCAAAATGGGGTTAGTATGCCCGTCATAAGCTCTAACCTTCATCGAGGCTTTACAGTATAGTGCTTGGAAAATTTTTATAATTTTGGAGCTTAATTTTAATTTCTCAAGAGTTTTCCAAAGCAAATTAAAGTTTACTGTATCGAAGCAGCGCTCGAAATCAACACACGCTACATACACATTTTTATTTTGATATCTCAGGTTATATTGAATGATACCGTTCAAGGCAAAGATATGGTCATCGCATCCTCTCCTCTGCCTAAATCCTGCTTGAGCTTCAGGGATTATTTTATTCTCGTTTGACCAAAATGTTATCCTCGCTAATAAAATAAAGGAAAACCATTTAAGTAAAGTGTTTAGTAGAGAGATTCCCCTATAATTCCTTGGATTATTTGGGTCTCCCTTTTTGTGGATTAAGGCTACTTCAATTTCACTCCATTTCTTAGGTACCGTTTCCTTACACATAATTTTGTTGAAAAGTGCAAGAGCAGCTGACTCCAATTTGGGTGTTAAAGTTTTAAGGAATTCATTTTTAATTCCATCAACCCCAGGGCTTTTGCCATTTTTTAGTCTTCGTGCTGACAGGCCGAGTTCAACATTAGTAATTGTGTCATCCAGTTCTTTCACTTTACACTCTATTGGTTTATATATATTATTTTCAGAAGGAGGCATTACTTCCTCATAGAACTTACTCCAACCCAATTTATTTATGATATTACTCTGATAGTTCATAGGACTGAATTTTTCTGCACACTTCCAAAAATCGCTATTGTTTTTTAGATTCGATAATTTACTTTTGGTGATTTTAAAGTGTGCATCCTTTTTCTGTTTGTTCTGTATCATGACTATAATATAAACATAATCAGAATTCTTGTGTACGGATGTTTATATGTTGTATGTACGCGTTTCAAAACAGAATGGTCTAAGTTATGAATGCTATTACTTGGCCTTTGGCCACCGTACTTGGTTTAATGAATACACGCCTGCGCGATGATGAAAGTCGCTGTTGTGCAACGTGGTAGTTGAAACTCTTGTTTCAATTAAATATACCGTGCTCTGCTTTGTTGTTTTATATTATGCAGGAAAATTTAAAATTTGGTCTTTCAAATTTTTCACATTTCACAACTCTATTTTTTTCGGTTAAAATTAAAACAATGGATTTAAGCTAATAGGAGGTTAAAAATGTTTTACGTCTTAAATAGAAAAGCTAAGTTTATTCTTAAATAGAAAATAATAATGTTAAAGAGATTTATTATCATAAAATTATGACTTCAAATATAACCCCTTTTCATTTCCATACATTTCCCAGTTTTCCCGATTTTTACAGGTGACTATCAACAAATTGGTTGGATATTTATGGGTGTAGAATATTTATTTAATGTATTTTATTGGAATTGTATTGTGGCTATCGGCACTTACTCTGGTCACCGATTAGGGTCACATTTTTGACTTGGGGTATAACCTCACCATTATGCATACTACCAAGCATAGATGTTAAGCATCCCATCCATTTTACCCATTATCCCATCCAGATGTTTGGATGGGCTGGAAGGGATGGGCACAATTTCCTGGATGTCGGTAATGGGCTGGATGGGATGGGGACAATTACCTGGATGTCCGTAATGGGCTGGATGGGAGGGAGACAATTTATTAATTTTGTGGATGTTGTTGATGGGCTGGATGGTGTGGTTTAATTTTTTGGATGTTGGTGATGGGTTAGATGGGATGTAGTGGTTGTCACATCCTTTGGAGTGGATCGGATGTGTTTAGGACACACAAAATGCGTCTATAGTTTCTATATATAGTTCTATAATACATCTATAGGACCAAGAAGCTGATTTTTGGACTACATGGTTCGAAATAACCGACTGGATGAAATGTGTTGGTGATGGCTGGATTGTATGGCTTATCTTATTTGGACGTTGGTGATAGGGTGGATGGGATGTTGATATTTTATTGGATGTTTGGTGATGGAATGGATAGAATGGGGTGTGATTTTCCATCTTTTGGAGTGGATGGGATGTTTACCTACAACTTACATCTATGCTGCCAAGTTTTATTATGTTTTATCTGTCCGAGACAAATAAATTACTTTACCTGACGTACCAGGTTGGTTCAGTAGAGGTTTTCTATTAAGACTTTGAATTTTCATATGGTTGTTGGTCAGGATTGGGACTCAACAATAATGGGACAATTCGAAGAAAAGTTCCATATAAAAGTTAGAATTCTCTTATAGGACCAAAAAATTACAATTAAAAATATTTAATTTTCTAATTGACCGATTGGCGCTACATTGCCAATTAAGGCTAACTTGGCCTCAAAATGGTCCATTATAAATTAATGGCAGTATGTTTAATGGTGGTTCAGGGTTCCGTAAACCCTGAGTCAAGTGTTCATGGTGATTAGCGCGAGTAAGTTGCCCATGCCCACATTTCAATTTAAAAACAAAAGTTGACCCTAGGTCGAACTTAAGCAAAGTTTTGGAACTTTTTTTCACTCTTTATCAATGTAAAAAAATATCTATCTCTGCCCCACCAAATTAGAAACCGTGAAGAGGACAATTGGAATTAATATAATAATCTATGTATATCTGAAATACATTCTATCCATCCTACAATATCGCCCCAGAATACGCACTAGCTTTATTTATAACAGGGCCTGGGCTCTGCGGCTATATAGTATTAAATATTTGTGATAGTTTTATAACTAATAACAACCGGTTCAAAATATAAATTGTAGTATTTATTTCCAGTTTGAGTAGGAATTTAGCAGGAGGGTAAAAAATGAAGACATGAATATTAATTAGGTATAGCAATATCAACATTGTATTAGCAACATAGATGTGATAGAGAATTCCAGTAATGTAGTAATACTAATACTGGGTTTTCAAAAGAACTAGAACATTAACGGGACTATATGGGATTTTTTATTTACTTACGTACAATTCCAAACTTCTCAAAAACATCAGTTCGATACGCATACTGCAAGCACGCGTAAAAAATATCGTGAGGATGAGGAATCCTTTCGTTGATATCCGGTATTAGTTCCCTACACTTGTCACTAATTTTGTTTGTGTTAATTCCCTTCTCTAAAAATTCTCGGAATTTCGGATGGTTCTTGGAAAGTTCTGTGTGTGACAGATCTCTATTGTAACCATCATTAAAAAATGTTAAAAAGCTGCTGCCCTCAATTTCTTTTTGAAGCATTCCTGAATATTCTTCAACGCTTACCAGATTCAAGTGAAAACCAAGTCTTTCAGCTACCATAATATAATCTTTGGTATACATAGGAACTGGTTGAACAATATTATAAACAGCAGATTTGACTTTATCGTTGAAAATTAATTCTAATGTAAGCTTACTGGCAACATCAACAGGAATTCCGAACCAACAACCTTCAACATTCGGAATTGATCCAAGTCGAAGGCAGAACAGAAGTTGATTTACCACCGAATTTTTGTTTGTCATATAAAGCCCCGTCTCGCTGTGCCCCAAAATACTCGAATATCTAATTACAGTGCAAGGAATTCCTCGGTCGTTTGCTTGTCTTAATAACTTTTCACAAACAAATTTGGACAATGAATAGCCCATTGTAATGCAGTCAGCGTTATTTTCGTCATCCGGAAAATCTTCGTAAATAAATCCATCATTTGTAAGACGATTAATGGATGAAAATGAAGATGAAAATACAACTCTCTTTGTTATGATATTGGCGGCAAATCTAAGAATATTCACGGTTCCTATTACATTGACTGACCGAATGTCATTTTTATTACTCTTATTGACTTGATATTTTTCTACGTGATTTGCTTTGGCTGCAAGATGAATAACTATGTTAATTTCTGTCGAAAAATAAATGTAATCTTCTAGAGGAAGTCCTAAATTATCGATTGTAATATCACCGATGATGACAGTAATACTATCTAAGTTAATATTATCCAATATGTCAAATTTTTTCAAGTTGGCTATTAATTTCTTCCGACCTTGTTCTACCGACTTTCCTCTAACCAAACAAAAAATTTTTAATCCGACAATTTGGGAAAAATTTTGTAACAAATATGCCCCTAGGTGACCTGTTGAACCTGTTAACAATATAGAAGTTATTTTAGTTTGTTTTTTGTAATTTTTTGGAGCCTGAATTTCTTCCGATAGCTTAGCATCTTTCTTTACCAATTCATACATATCTTCAAGTGTGTACTCCTTTTCTTTCACTTCTTTTCCCCTCTCGGGAGAATCAGCATCGGTTTCTGCAGCCAGTATTTGCTCAAGTAAATATTTACTAAGGGAGTTTATGGTTGGATGATCCATCATTGCTGAGACATTCAAAGTTATTCTTTTCCCTACAATATTTTGAAGTTTATTTTTCATTTCGACAGCCATTAAAGAATCCAATCCCATTTCTTGGAAAGTTTGGAATTCGTCAATGGCCTCTGATTCTGGCAGTTTCAATGTTTTCCGGATAATTGCAGTAATTTTAGTTTTAATGTAAGATTGTTTATCCTCCGCGAGTGGCCCAATTTCAGCCCAAAACTTATCTGATTGAATGGAGGCAGCAGAATTCGTAGATTCTTTATTGTCGTATGCCTCTAATTCTGATAATATACTCCCCATGCCAAAGTGCTGTTTAAACTCACCCACATCAATTTGAACGACACCAACTTGTAGCAAGTCCGGCCGACTTATGATAAATTTTAAAGCCGCAATGCCCTGATTAGGGGTGAATGGTTTGACACCAAATAGACCTTCTTTTCCGTAGGCTGTGTTTGAAGCCGCACCAATCTCTGCCCATCCACCCCAATTTATTGTCTGAGCTGGAAGACCAATTGAATGTCGATAACTAGCAAATGAATCTAGAAAAGCATTTGCCCCTGCGTGATTGCTCTGTCCCATTGGGCCGACCAAACCGGCCATGGATGAAAATAGAACAAAATGTTCTAAATGCAAATATTTTGTTAATTCATGCAAATTGAGACATCCTGCGATTTTAGCATTAAAAACGTTTTGGTATTTCTCCCACGTTTGATTCATGTATATCCCATCAGAAATGACACCAGCAGAATGGATCACGCCTCTTAGAGGAGGAAGACGAAGATCGAATGACATCATTTCGAATAGGGATTTACATTGATCCCAATTTCCAACGTCGACTTGGAATGAAAATATTTTGCAACCCTTCGCTCTTAAGTTATTTAGCACATGTGATACATTTTCATTTGGTGCAGATCTTCCAACACAAACTAGATATTTGCAACCTGAGTCTGTCATCCATTTCGCAACTTCAAGACCAATTCCACCTAAGCCTCCAGTAACTAGATATGTTGCATTAGAGCTGAACATTAAATCCTTTTTGATGACTTGGTTTCCAGTTTCAACAATATCTGGCATGGTTACTACAATCTTTCCAATGTGATTCGCTTTCAGAAAATAATTTAGAGCATCCCTAATATTTACAACGTCATATCTGGAATACGGCAACGCTTTGTAACCCTCTTTACTGTGGCATTTTATCTGCTGCAGTAAATCCCCTATTTCTGCATTTGGCAATTCCTCCAAGTCAACAATTGTATACTGCACATCAGGTCTCAACTCCCCAACTTCCTCTTGTTTCCAGATGTTTACTTTTCCTATTTCAACAAAGCGTGCATTTTGTGCACAAGCCTTGAGAGTTGTTTCTTTGAATCCGTGTCCAGTCAGAGAATTGAGAACCATGTCTACACCTCGTCCATTCGTGACTCTAGCTATTTCATCTCCAAACGTCAAATCTCGGGAATGGAAAACATGCTCAATCCCCAAAGTACGAAGATAATTTCTTTTCCGGTGAGATCCAGCAGTCGCAATTATTTTGGCTCCAATATTTTTTGCAATTTGTATAGCAATTAGTCCGACACCGCCAGAAGCAACGTGAATTAAAATAGTTTCACCTTTTTTCAAATCGGCAACAGTCACCATGCAATAGAAAGCAGTCAACAATACAGAAGGAAAAGTTGAAGCATCTGCAAAAGTTATATCTTTTGGTTTATGTAAAATTTTATCTTCATGTGTTATTGCATGACTGGCTACGCTACTGGAAAGAGCAACGCCATAAATTTCATCTCCTACTTTTACTTTAGTGACAGCTGAACCAATATTAGTAACGATGCCTGAAAAGTCTGATCCAATGGTCTCCTTCAACGTTTTGTACATAAGAGGCTTGAGAATAACAAAAATGTCTCTGAAATTTAAAGCTACAGCCTTTACCATTACTTCAATATTTTTAGGACCAAGAGGCTTTCTTTCCATTGAAGAGAAACTGACATCGTTAATTTTCTTTGTTTTAGGTATGTCGACTGTATATCGTCCCTTTGGAAGTGTTAATGGAGCCAATGTCTTTGGTAGCGTTATTATTCTTGACACAAACTTTTTTTTATTTCTAAACGAAACCAAAAGTTCTTTCTGCTCAAAGACTTCGAAAAATATTTGTTGACTATCAACTGCATAATCAAACTCATCTGGATCTAAATCAATCATTTTCCATTGCAATTTTGAAACTTCGTTCACAATGCTTTTTGCCATTCCCCAAATGACGGCATTGAAAGGACACATTTCTTTCTGATTTTGTAAATAATATACACCTCTAGTAACAACTATGAACTGCAAATTGTGGTGCGCAACTTCCGATATGAATTTGAAAACATTTAATATAGATGGAAATACTAACTGACTAGTTTCATTGTCAGTATTGGTAGCTAAATACATTATACCGTTAACTTGATATTTATCTAATAACTCCGATGTAATAATATTGATGGAATCGCTGTTGGTTTTGTCACATGAAAGTATAAACTGATTACAGTTGTCTGATGTTATGTTTTGAATTAAAATTACTTCATCACAAATAGCTAATAATTCATTTCGAATATGGGTTGATAAATCAATATCCTCACCAAAAAGTAGCCAAGCTGATTTCTTGTGATTGTTTGTATTCAACGTAGCTATAGAATTGTCCCATTGATTAACGCAACTGTCCTTCTCTACCGCTCGGGATATTAAAACCGTGGTAAATTCGTCTTTCGAAGAAACATTGACAGCTTCCGTAAATCCTGTGTCAACTAATATCTTACTCCAAACCTGTTGAGTCACCATTGGATGACGAGAACGCAGATCATAATCTGTGAACTTCCAATATCCCTCCAAAATTCCAAAAATAAAATCAATTGGTCTACTAGGCTCTACAATCTCCTCCAAAACCAAAATTCCATTATTACGAATCAACTTACGGATATTGGTAATGGATCTTTTCAAATCTCCAGTTGCATGAATAACATTAGCAGCCACCACAACATCATAATAGTGAGGACAAAATCCCTGCTTTGATGGATCTTTTTCAATATCTAGCACCTTATAGTCAATTCCACTAAATGCTGAAAACTGCTCTTTGGCTCCTTCGAAGAAATGAGGGGAAACGTCAGTGAATGTGTACCGAAATGGAATTTCTTCCTTTTTTAAAACCAATAAAATTTCTTTCGTTGTAGCTCCACTTCCAGCTCCTATTTCAATTATCCTAACAATTGAATCTTCTTTTTTTGGACTTGATTTAAAGTCCTGTAAAGCTAATCCCAGATATTTCCCTACACGCAAATTTGCAACAATACATTCATTACTCTTTGTGTATACATCTAATGGATTCAAATCCTCGGTTCCAAATAAAGCAGACACGGCCGTCTTTTTTCCGACAAAAACATCCCACATTTGCTCTAAACATTTAAAGACAATTTCCAGAACTATAGTGCGCCCTACTGCTGCACCCTCAATATGAAAATAAGCGTCAATCTCTGAAATTCTTTGTTCAATTTCTTCAAGAGATGGGAATTCTTTAACACATTTCCATCCATCCATAAATCCAGATTCGTCGTTGATTTCTAAACCGTAACCATCTTCACATAATATTTCGAACAATCGCTTAACAAACAGACGATGTTCGGGATGAATTAAATAATTTTGGAGAAACTCCTCTATGCAGTACACAACGCCTACTTCAGGGGTAAATGCATTCTGTTTAAACAACTTTTGGATGCACAATTTAACAGTCTCTCTTCCCTTCTCTATACATTCCAACACAAACATGTGCATGTGCTGTTCCATACTAACAGTAAGTGGCTGTATAACATCTTGAGCGTTTACTATTTTTTTAACATCTATTCGTGCTTGAACAGGACCTACTCGCTGTCTCCATACTTCCTGGTACATGCCTGGTAACATGTTCTTGTGAGCATTGATAACATTTAGAAAAGAACTGACAGAGGTCTTCATCAACCGGATTCCCACCATTACGACAAGCAGAATGTTTTTGTCGTTATACAAAGCAACAGTTGCCTCAGATTTTGTTTCAGACCATTTTGCATGTGCAAACAGACTTTTCGTTTCTGAGTCATTTACAAGAAATACTTTATCAATAGCAACTGGTAAATAAAGGTCTGCGTTATCATTGCCGATACTCACACCAAACAATTGTATCATGGCATCTAAAATTATTGGATGATAAACATAATCAGTTAAATTTCCTGCCTTTGTCGGAATGGGAAATAAAGCCATAGCTTCCTTCTCTCCTACCCAAACTGATTCTATGCTTTGAAAGGTCTCGCCAAAAAATATTCCAACCTCCGGCGCCATCTTATAAAATTCTTTTGAATCCTGCTGGGTTGGACATCGTGCTTTTACAGTAGTTAGATCTTCGCTTACGTACTTAGGTTCCTCGTTATTTATTTCAGCAGCGTTGCTACAACTTGCTTCCAAAGATACACTTAAAGACTCTGATAGAGAAACGCATGCACTCGAATATCGTTTCCAACCTTTTTCGTCATTGTATCCATTCAGTTTTCTAAACATGTAGACCTTAACATGAAACGTATCTGTCTGATTCTGCACTGGAGACGCAACTACCTGAATTTTATATTTCTTCCCTTCCTCCAGTTCCAATGGAGACTCCACTACAAAATCTTTTACCACTAACAAACCAAAATCGTTTTCCTTGCTTTTTAGAAGAATATCTCTTCCTGTTGCCAATATTATTTCTAAAAATCCTGCACCCGGTAAAACAATGATATGTGCCACCTGGTGATCTTTTATATATTGCAGATCGTTTAAATTCCAAACGTGTTCATAAACATGATGAGGTACATCAGCAACTGAAACTTTCTTTCCAAGAAGGGGGTGGATTAGTTTTTCACTAACATCTCCAGATATATCTGGCCAATATTTTTGCCTTTGAAATGGATAAGTTGGCAACTGCAACTTTTTCCTGTGCCATGATTTATCTAAAGATTCCCAATTAACATTTATCCCGTTAGTGTACAATGTCCCCATGCTACTCAAAATAGTTTCCCAGTCGTCCTTATTTCGTCTTAAAGAAGGAATCCACAGTTCGTTTGCAGAAGAATTTAAATTATTCACAGCTAATGCCAACAACACAGGATGCGCTCCAATTTCCACAAAAATGTTATACCCTAAATTTCCGAGTGTGGATATTCCCTTTTGGAAATTAACTGAATTCCTTGCATGTCTAACCCAATAAGTTCCATCCTCCATCTCGTTGCTAGACAGATGCTTGCCTGTAGTTCCTGATACATAATGACATTTCGGAGATTGGTAAGACAATTTACTTGAAAACTCTCCAAATTCTTTTATAATTTTATCCATCTCTCGAGAGTGGAAAGCATGAGAAGCGGCAAGAATCTGAATTTTGACTTCATTATTTTCACAAAATATTTTAAAAGCTTCAATTGAATTTTTATTTCCAGCTACAACAACTTCTTCCTCGGAATTGATAACAGCAATATCCATCCACATATCTGAATGAACATTTGAAAATTCCGAAATTAATTTGGACACTTTGTCCTTGGTTAAACGAACAGCAATCATTCCACCTGGTGGAAGACTCTGAATTAATCTGCTCCGTTCAGCTAGCAAAGTTAACGCGTCTTCTAGGTTGATTATTTCAGCAGCTACCGCAGCGGCAAATTCACCAACACTGTGCCCTAGTACGACATCTGGAACAATCCCTACACTTTCCCACAATTTCAAAAGACCATATTCAACCGCAAAAATGGAAAGTTGGCTAAAAACTGTTTGATCTAATGAATTATCAACTGAGTCGTTCCACAAAGCATCTTTTAATGAAATGCCAATATTATTTTTAATAAAATTGTCACACTCAGTAAACGCTAGATTAAAAACACAATTTGATTGAAACAAAGACTTTGCCATTCCCGCATATTGCGAACCTTGGCCAGTGAACATAAATACCACTTTGGGTTTATCATTAAGTGTTGGTGGAATATGCAAATCACTCTCTAAAGCTTTCTTAAATTCAGCCACGGATTTTCCAGTAACTGCAAGACGGTGCTTGTGATGTGCCCGTCCTGTATTACAGGTGTCAGTGAGGTCAGTGATACTAACGGATGGGTATTTGTTCAAATATTTGGCATACAGATTGGTCAAATCCTTGAGAGCATTTTCTGATTTAGCGGAAAGTGTTAAAATATTATAAGACTTTTCAGACTCCAGAGCATTTAGTTCTAGAGGTCTTGTTTCTTTGTCGCATGGCGGCTCCTCTACAATTACATGCACGTTGGTTCCACTTATTCCAAATGAACTCACACCCGCAATTCGTATTCTTTCAGAGTTTTTCAACCAGGGTGTAGGTTCAAGTGGAATAATAGCTGGAACAACGTCCAAATCAATATTTGGATTTAATTTAGTGAAATTTCTATGTGGAGGAATCTCTTCATGCTCCATTGCCAATATAACCTTAATTAGTCCAGCTAACCCTGCTGCAGATTCAGTATGACCTATATTTGTCTTGACTGACCCAATCAAGAGTGGTTTTTCTCTTTCTCCAGTGTAGCCGGCGGAAATGGCGGCGAATTCAATGGGATCCCCAATGGGGGTTCCAGTTCCATGTGCCTCTACATAATCAACATCTCCTGGCTTGACTCGTGCATTATTCAAAGCATGATTTATAGCAATTTGCTGACAGAGTTTACTCGGAGTTCCGAAATTGGAAGATGTTCCTTCGTTACTCACTGCTGTCCCTCTAATAATGCCCATAATCCTGTCACCATTTTTAATTGCATCTGGCAATCTTTTCAAAACAATTGCGGCCACTCCTTCTGCTCGGCCAAACCCATCCGCCGATTCATCGAAAGTTTTACAGTGACCATCTTTGGCCAGAATTGGAATATCCCCGAGTGGCAATTGCAGAATAATTATGTTAGCCCCCAACACCAAACCCAAATTGGTTTCCCTTTTCCTGAGACTGTCGCAAGCCAGGTGAAGAGCCACCATCGAAGAGGAACAGCCGCTCTCTGTAGCCACATTCGGTCCATTGAGACCCAAGAAGTAAGAAACTCTCGCGGATGTTGCAGAAAAGGCGTTTCCAAGGATCACATGGTGGAAATCTTGTGCAGTTGAGTTTTCGGCAATCACTCTTTCGTAGTCGTGTGTCCACACTCCAGTAAATACTCCCGTGTTACTCCCTTTCAAAGAATGTGGATCGATTGCCGCATTTTCCAACGCTTCCCAAGCCACTTCAGCCACAAGCCTCTGCTGTGGATCCATAAAAGCCGCCTCTCGAGGACTGATTCCGAAAAACTTGGCATCGAACTCGTCTATCGGGCACTTGAGGAAACCAGCTTTCGATTCTGTATATCTTGTATCGTTGAGTTGGCTTTCTAAAAGTCTTTCAACGGGTACGGATCGAATTGCATCGCCTCCATTTATTATCAATTCCCAAAACTCGTCAATGTTGTTGGCTCCAGGAAATCGGCAGCTGTGACCAACAATGGCAATGGCGTCCTTGTAATGTGCACTTTTTTCTACATCAAAGTTATTTTTGCCGGATGTTATTGTACTCAGTTGTTTTTCTGCCTGTTGCCGCCATGTCAACAACTTTGTGTATGGTCCCTGTAAGCGTTTTGAGTAAGTATCAATAGAAATAATTAGCCAATTTACAGTGTTCCACCATTTCACCGGAAATATTACAAATTTTTACATTTTTAGACCAAGATAGAGACGTAGTACACATCTTCGAATATTTTGTGAAACACCAAAAAATACTCACTGGTTTAAGTGAGTGTGAAGCCATAAAACTGGTTGCATATTTTTTGTACAATTTTGTTTAATGTCATATATGATATTCGCTACATGTGTGTGAAGCTGTATTTTGATTCAAATTGAGAGAGCTACAACCCAACTATTCTGAAATGATCGTACATTCAGCGGTTGTAACTAAAATTACTGATTCAGTCTACTATTTTACTGTCTTTCTCTGCAAAAATCCTACCAGTAACTAATTTCTTTTTCATCAAATAGTTTGCAATATAACTTATTTGTAAGTTATTATTTTATAAAACACAATAATGCTTTATATTAGCAATCGTATCCATGACATTACATAACACCTTCTCTTTACATGACAAAATAACATCCAAAAAAGCCCATCCCATGAAAACCAATTCACAATCCTGCATTATAATAAAATATATAATGAAATAAATTGTATAAGTCACGAAAATTATATACCTGAAGTATGTCATTTAACACTCCCTCGTTTTGAGACCAATTTCTTTCTAAACCAGACAGAATTTTAAGGTCCAATAATCGCCTAAAAGAAACATCATCCAAATTAGGGATATTTTATGAGGTAGACTTGTATGTGCAACGGTCGGTTATACCTAATGTATAACCTTATACTTTTCTATGTTATAATTTACAATTTAATGCAGTAATATACCATTGCAAACTGGAAATATAAGGAATATATTTAACGGGTCAATGAAATAATTTAAATAGTAAATGAAAAATGATTTAATCGGTAAATACTGAAGATTTAAATGGAGATAATTTGAAAAAGTCAATACGTAATTATTTAAAAAGTCAATGAAAACGCTGAATGGGTAAATGGAAGTTGCTTTTTCATAGAAACCTTAGAGCATACCCAAAAGCAGTAAGAGACGGCCGTCTGAGAGTTTGAGATAGCAAAATTATGTTAATTTGTTGACCGATAAGAGCAAGGTTGATGTTAGGTGTTAAAGTGAAGGGAAGTATACGACACAATTCTCCACTATCTTCCACTCCCTGGGCCAGTAACCACAGTCTTCCAATGGCTTCACAATTAATTTATAGTTCCAATTCGGAAACCGAAAACAGTCCCCCGAAGAAAATTCAAAAACATACTACTGAAAAGCCGGATTGGGGTTTACTACAGAATTACTCAGACGAAGAGGTAGCTACAGCCGAAGTCCTTACTGCATGGATTAAATTATCCGTGAATTTTACTAGTGGAGGAAACGTTGTATACTTGTATTGCAAAGAAAATAAAAAGTGCCCCTGTAGACAAACTGGTGTTCGATAATGGTGCAATTACTCTGTGGACAAACGGCAAAGCTCATTTTGAAAAAAAATTAACCAGTGAAGCAAAAGAGGAAATTAAGAGACTACTTGACAATAATATAAGTAAACCTAAAGAAATTTTGAGAAAACTACAAGGATCTGTGGACTCTGTTCCAACTACAGTGCAGTTGAGAAATTTTTTGGCATATCATGAGCGAACAAATAACGACAATGTAGTTAACACAAGTGACATCGATAAATATTGCCGTGATCACAATGAAATTCCTCAAAATGAAGATAAATGAAGTTACACATTTGCTAATGAGCCATGCTCACCATTTAATCTCCTCACTTCAGCCTACCAATGGGCTAAAAGCAATCCCACCATACTGATCGAACCCTCATGTGATGAAAATAAATTTCTCAACTTCTTTGGTGCTCAAGGTTGTTCCATTACAACAGATATGATTAAAAAATATTTGCTACCTAACCGTTTCGCCAAATGGGCTAAATTTGATCAGTTTCTAAATTCTGAATTTACTATGTGGCACACTATGTTTATAGTAAACGATTGGAAAAAGTCTAAATGTACATGTCCCTATTATCAAAAGAATTACATGTGCAAGCACATAGTTGCAATTGCGTCGATGCATAAACAATTTCGGTTTTCTCCAGCCGTTAAACGTATACCCCTCAACGTAAAGAGACGGCGAGGAAGACCAAAGGGGGCTACAAAAGCATTGATTCGAGATTGATTATGCTACTGGCTGCCTGCTGATTTTTATGCCTTTTTGCTATTTAATGACTATGATCACAAACTAATTACTAAGACTACTTTTTAATGAATACTATTTAATGCCAATTAATGTATGTGACTGCTAATTTAATGACTATCATGTAATAATTAACACAATTTACCAATTCAGCGTTTTCATTGACTTTTTAAATAATTACGTATTGACTTTTTCAAATTATCTCCATTTAAATCTTCAGCATTTACCGATTAAATCATTATTCATTGACTATTTAAATTATTTCATTGACTATTTAAATTATTTCATTGACCCATTAAATAGCATCCGAAATATAATGGCAGAGATGTTCATATTTGTAATTTTTTACCAACTTCCCCTGTTAGAGGACGGTTGTAACCTGCTTTCAATTGAGCTATAATACTATTACACGACCTTGTAATGATAATACAGCTGGAACTGCATCTGTTTTCAATTATTTTTAAGTTTTGTAAAAATTGTGTGAAAACCGTGAAAATTTAAACATTCTAGTTTAAACCTTTCGAAAGTTTGAGCACCCGATTTCCGGACAGATAGACAGATTAGACAGATATAGTATTGGTATCAGCAGAGAAAATGAAAATGAATGTCACTAAATAATTGCAATACAAGTTCCATTTTCCTCTTTGAGTTTAAATCTTTCAGTGTTTCAGTTACATATGGGTCAAAACTAGTGCCTATTTTGTTTTCTATTTTGATAAATTATCCCCACTCGGCTATAAAACGCATTCTTGATTTATTAGATGGCAATCTACTACTGGTTTACAATCACATGTTTTATCCATAGTTTTAACAATATTGGTATTTTAAAGATAAGGCTGAAAGAATTTTTACTGTCTAAACAATTGAAAGGCTGCCACTCAATAATGACCTAAATGTTTGTAAGTTTTCTTTGGTGGAACCTTTGAAAATTAATTAATTAGTAGATTTTGTAAAAATGGACTATGAGATCAGATCCACTCGGAGCACCACAAAATAACTAAACTGTTATATCGAAAAATATTGTTAATAAAATGGAGATGTTAACTTACGATTCCATTGAAGACAGACTTTTGACATCAAAATTGTAGATTTTTGTCAGCTCACCCATTTTTGAGTGAAGGAAATGCTCATATATAAGATCGGATACTGAAAGTCAGATATCATATTATATTATATGCATGTTAATATACTTTGAGGTTATCTAGTTTTAGCAGGATATCCATGAACCAAAACAAAACGCCCTGAACATAAAATAACTAGAAATAAGCCCGTACTACGGACGGGACCCTTTCATCTCATCACCCGTAGACAATTTTCAAAATATTTTTTTGACAATATATTAATAATGATATGTAGTAGTTTACATCGACACCGTTACTTTAAATAGCCCCATCATTGTAAATAACCCGTTAGTTATTGGTAACTGTATTAAAGTACATAACTCCTTTATTTTCAAAACCCCCTGTATTTTCAGTAATCCCCAGTGTTGTAAATAACCTCTGTTATTTCCCATAATCCCCTGTATCTTAATAACTACCAGTATTTTAAATACTCCCGTTATTGTCCACTACCCCGGTATTTATCAATAAAACCCTGGAGTTTTCAATAACCTCCGGCGTCGTAATAACCACTGGTATATTAAATATCCACCCACAACCACGGTATTATCAATAATCCCTGGGATTTTCAATAATCCCTGGTATCTTAATAACTCCTGAGGTATAATTAAAATCCCCGTTATTTTAATTGTCTTCGTTACTTTTAATTGTAATCACGTTATTCACTTTTTTATCGGCCTCGTCATTTACCCAGCAACTTTATTTCAGTTAAAGGCGTTGTTTTAATCAAACCCGTTATTTTAATTAGCCCCTCTATTTTAACTAAATAATTTTAGTAAATCTGGGTTCACCTCGATTCACTAAATTTATTTTAATATTCTTTCGTTCATTTTTAACCCGCTATTTATTTGTTTTCTTTAGCTCTTTTATTTAACTTAGTTTAAACTGAGCCTGAGCCCGTGGTTTTGGTTAAGCTTAGTTAGACCCCATCATAAAATAAACCTTTTGTTAAAGATAACATGATTTTGACATTTACACTTTCATGTCTGACTTTTTAACAGAGACTCATTTCTATGCTCCTCGCAAGGGCGTACAGGTCTGTCTAGTGGTCTGGTACAGGTCTGGAGTTCGAATCTCTGGAGCGCCTCAGGTCTATAAGGTAGATAGTCTGGAGCTGGGAGAAGCTGTCATTGCCGTATATTCGTTACTAGCATTGATTTGCCTATCTTAGTGACAATATGATTATCTATCAATGCCCTGTCTGTAGTGTATGGATTGTTCTGTTGGTCTGTATACGTGCTACGAGTTCTACCTAGCACAAGTCTGGACCCTGGGATGCACATGAGGTGATAAGGTGGGTTGAAGTAGACTGCCATAAGTAATTTGCTTGTGGTCACTGGCGGTCGGCTTACATGTCCCGGTCCCTCTCTGCCTGCCCACCAGATCGAGTTGCGGGACAGTGTTGAGTCGTTCCGTCTCATGGTTCAGTACTCTTCACTAAGTCTCTTCGTGTAAGTCTGTACACTTAGTAAAGTTGTTCCGAGAGTCACTGCAAGTAAGCCCTCGTGGCTTGAGCGGTAGCATAGCTCTATTAATCAATAGTAGTAGCTGTGCTCTCCCCCTAACACACATGCTCCTCGCAACCATAACGGGGCACTACAGTCTACGCCACCTACGAGAGTAATGCGGCATTCTGTGCCAAGGCTCCTTATACATGTAAAATTTTCAATAATTTTCAAAATTTTTAAAAACCAAAAAGTGAAAAACGATGCACGAGAGGCTCTAAGTTCGGGCCATTAGAAGCTCCTCTAAACGTTTCATAAGGATCGGTGGAAACCTGTAAGACGGAGATAGTGAAAATAATTTCCAAAATCCCCCACTCTCTACATGTAAAATTCTGACTTTCAAAAAAATCATAAAACGATTTCTATGAAACCGAGCGTTTTTAAAATGTATGCGATGCATATATATGTAGTAAAAATCTAGCGGTAATTAGTTGTACTTGAATTATTAATATTATAGTGATAACAAGTACAAATACGTACACACGGAGGAGTATAGTAAACTTACGAAAGTTGAATTGGCCGAACATAGCCAAATTGTTGATGGTTCTGAAATCTCCAAATTCAGGTTCAATTACCATCACCGACACATCAATCTGCTTTTCAGATTCCCCAATCTTAGCTGCCGAAAAGACTTCCTTAGTGTCAAATAATTCATCACAGTTTTTCACTACCTACATTAAATTAAGAGCAAACAAGTTTCATTGATTACGGCACTGTACAAGGTGTAGCTGTAGTAAAGGGAATAATATTTAATATTTACAGATGGACAAATGAAAAGGAGTACTCTTTTCACCAGTAAAAATTTATGAGAAAATATCTAGAAAATATAATTATGGCCGCCGAACTCCCCAAAGAGTCAGTAAATGGAATAATAATGAGTATAGTGAAATAGAAACTAATTACCATTTTATTGGAGTGAAGAACGACACATTTCGCATATCCGGTCACATTCCAGGCGTGGGTGATGAGAAATTCTATTTTCGGCAGTTTCGATGTTTTAAATCTCAAGTCGATTGAAATGACGGAGTCGAAAAACTTAGACAGAAGTGTACTGTAAAAGAAATTAGAAGTTATAGCAATTATTACATCGTTAGATATTTGATTTTACTACGCCCTAAGTACTGCTATTGAATTTCGAACTATTTGCGCGCCAACCAACTTTATTATGTTCTTATTATTCCAATAGAATTATAAAAAAAATAGAAGGGACACATGCCCTATCTGCTTGTGTTATAAGCTTTTCCATCATATACCTTACTTTATCCTTGAAGGCATTTTATATTCATTGGTCGGTTGCAAAGTAGAGCCCCGAGACCCGGGAATATGAATATTTGCAATGCTTAAGCATCTCAATATTCCCGCGTCTGTGGGCCCTACTTTAACCTCATGGTTAATTCTTTCAAGAATAAAACAAAGTCTCACAAATCAAACGATAAAATTATGTGCTGGGTGTCTCCTCTATTCTTACTATCTCTATTATTATTCCAGAGTGTTTTTCAATACAAATGCATCTAATAAGCGCTTGCGTATTTTGCATTTTGGCATTATTGCAGAGAAAAAGCATTGAAAACGCATTTAAAAAATAACGTAGTAACCTCAATTTACCGAACAAAAATTTTGGGGGAGGCATAACCCCTCTCTGGGACTATCTTCGCTCCCGTTGGGGGAGACTGTCTCAAAATCAAACAAAACGGACTTCATATCATAAAATCCACTCACCAAGTCTCATTCCATTACGTGGATTATTTTCTGAAATATTGTATTTTGTATGTCAATTATTTTTCTCTATTTATATCAAAGGGACCAAATATCTCCAAAGGTAGTATGGGTTTTGTCAAGTCTATAATTTTTTTTAAATAGTCGGGATATAAGTGTATCAATCCGTGGCGGCATTAGGGCAACGTTAAGTCGACTTTCGAAAATACAGCAATTCCAAGTGAGGGTAGTGTTATGGGTTCACATTTTTAGCCGAAGTCGAACTTACTGACTTGCTTCATTAACGCTTCTCCCAGTCAAAGATTTTGCAGCCCCAATAAAGGAGAATTCCTTCTTTAGGTCTTCTCCATGTTATATTTCACCAAGAATAACTAGTTAATGACGGCTGTTAAAGCTTGGTGTTTTTATGAAATGTTTTTCTCACGGCCGGTGTTCCAAATTCCCTATGTGCTCACCCTACTATACATTGTTACATACTTATACATAATATTGAATATACACAGATATATGGGTAGATAAATTTATTGCTCAATCAAGACTGGTAATATAGATACCTAGGTAGTAATTATAACATAAACACTCTCATAACCAGAATGATAAATTGATAAATTACACTCAAAATGCAGGGATGTTGTAATAGTCCCAATTTCAAGTCTACCCACTTGGAGACTTATATAGTCATAGTCATGAGCGTTTTTATCTGTAATTTTTATGGCATGCATAATGCATACCTTATAACTGGGTTGAAGTAAAATAGGAAGCATTTTTTATGCCCCGTGAAATACATATTATGGTATATCAAGTTTTCTATAGTATATGGTCCAACATTTTGGGTTAATATTATTATTGACAATTTGAATTTTGTAGGGCAGTTATGAAAGGCAGTTAATAGAGCTACTTATAAGTGATTTAAATTAAAATTTGAATTAGAAATGACCCACCAAAAATTATCCGAAACATCCTCGGATACCAGAATTATCTTTTCGGCTTCCGTGACGACTTGGAACAACGATTTTGCCAGAACGATTGCCTGTAGAGCCGTTTCCTCGTCAACGGCTGCAGTAATCCAACCAAATTTCTTTTTTCCTAGTTTGCAACAAATATTAAATGAATTTGCAAAACAAAACGAAAATTAGATATATGAGGTTCATAAATTTGTTTTTATGTATCCCTGTAACCATGCAGGAGTTTCGAAAGGGCATTTCATGAACAGAAATAATATGAATTTAGTCATGCAACGGATTGATTTCCCTTTAGAGGGAAAATAAGATATTTTACTAATTCTTTCTCTGAGATTTTTACATAGCAATTTAAAAAGATATTATGTAGAAAAACCAGGCCAACAAATTAAAGAAAAGCATAGAAAGTTTCCGAGCCCAGGAACTAAACGTTTTAACTAAAAATTATTCGAAGAAAACAAGGAGAGATAAAATTTTCTGAACATTATCATCACTTGAAAATTAAAGCTTTTTTATTCGCTTGCATCTCACCTTTTAGATAAAGGTTTTCAAATTTTTTGTCTCAATTTCTAGATTAATTTGAAGCAGCGAGTTAAAAAACGTTTTAATTTCAAGGCAAATGTCAGGAGCTTATAATATAGCCCCGAGCCGACGGGATAGAAAAAAATCAAAATATTGACTGTATTTAAATATCATAGATTATCGCATTAGATAATGTCCACTTTAACTTTAAATTTAAATCTTTACTCTACATAAACATAAAGTGGGGCATGCGCATGGGATTCTTTCATTTTTCTTGAATAAATGTTTGTATATATGTCCGTAATATTTTGTAATTAATGAGTAAGGGTAATATTTTGTAATTAATGAGCAAGGACTAGACTACCAGTACTGAGTCTAATCAACGGTCCATGAAATTCGGGCCAATGCGCAGTAGCTAGAAATTTACTGATTTCAACATTTTCTAGCACACTTTATGTGCTAGGATTCAACTAGTATAAGCAATTTTAAAAATGTCGTAAACCTCAACTTACCGCACATGATATAGAAATCGAAGATATGTAGACTGAAGATTTGAACTCGTTATTTATATGAAGAAACAGATTCTATACTAACTGACAACAAATACTAAAATATCACTAAAATAGTGAGAGCGCAAGTGAAGTTGTATTCCTTTTTGTGGTCTCCTTTTAAAGCCATTGTGAATAGTTTTTATTTATAAAACGTACTATTTCCAGAACAGGTGGGATTTTGTACTAATTATTTAATTCCCTTCACACACTACGGTTCTTGCAATCTTGCAGTATGTGAAAATAGAGTGAAGGTCATTTTGAACAAATGATTATTGCAGCAGAATTAAATGGCTTGCTAATAAACATATCGTAAACTAGTACCATAAATTCTTTAGTAAATGTCTGGTACCCAATATACCTCTAATAAAGTCATTCAAAATTTCTGTTTGTTTGGTCGAGGTCTAATTAAATCCTGTTGTCAATTACATACAGGGTAACAGTAAATACAGCATACAGATCACATCTCTACCTAAACTGTGCTGCCGTAAGCCACTTTAAAGAGTCACATTACTGATTTTAATGTACTAGTTTCTCGGGCCCCAGTCTATAATTTAGTAAATTGTAGACACAACCAGAGATTTGAAATCTATAATAGATATAAATAAATGTATCCTCTTTATAGCATTTTTAAAATGTTTTAAAAATAATTAATTTTTAATGCTTTTTAATAGTTTTAATAATAAATTGATTAAATTTTTTTGTGAAATATTGTCCTTTAAGGAACGAAAGCGCCAATATACAATTTTTATTTGGTAGCGGAAAAAGCCAATATCCATTTTTTGTTTGGTGGCGGAAAGGGCCTATATTCATACGTTTGTAAGTGGTGGTAGGCTATTTCCTGCACCAAACGAAAAATGGATATAGGGTTTTTCTGCTACCAAACAAAAGTTGGATATTGGCTTTTTCTTTCCTTAAAGGACGATATTTGTTTTATGTCTTGGTTTTAAATATTTTTGTTTTGGGTGCTGTTGTCGATAATTGAAGTTTGCGTCACAACAGAACGACAAGCAGAAGCAAGCGAAACAGAAAAAAGAAAAGAAGCCAGTATTTGCAGTAACGCAGTCAGGCAAGTGTGCCATGCCGAAAGTGACACTCCGAAAATAATAATTTATATTATTATATAATTGAAAATAATAGTAGAAAATTGATTTGAATATTGCCTAAATAGAAGTATTAATTCTGATCTAGTTTGCTTTGTCAGTTAAGTTTTTTAGCATCTAGAAGTAGAAATTGTCATTAGAGAGGTCTTAGAGTTAGAAAGCAGTGTGCAGTGGCATCCCTTCATTTTACATACTTAATCATACACGCCCAAAGGCAGATATAAAATTAGGACAAACTCCGCTTCAGGTACCATAAAATTTTAATTTTGAATATCAAATATCCGACATTAATTTTTGAAATCCGAATAAATAATAAAATACGATTACCTTTATCTGGTTTCATAAGGGAATTTATTCACAGCTTTTTTTGAGTAAAATATGGATTTTCCAGCTTTCATTAGATTTATTTGGAGAAAAGCGACCCTTTCAAATCATCCAGGAATAAATGAACATTTTAATTTCCTGAAAAATTCCTCAAAAAAATCGGCTAGAGAATTGGCCGGGTCTTCAATAATTAAAAGCGTACCACAGAGCTTGATTTCATGCGTTTATTAAAGAATTTACGGTAGAGGTATGTAATCATGTTATGCAATATGCAATTAGTTTCACATCAAAGTTTAAGCTACACAATAAAAACCTGATCAAAATTTCCAATCTCTATAAAAAGCTGGATTTATGTAGGATTTACTCCGTCAGTTTTCCCATGAGCATTATATATATATACTTACCGTGCTGAAACATACTTGTCCATGACACTCCTGAAGATTACTACATCGTTTCCCAAACCACGGTTTTGGTAATATGAAAAGGATAGGTCTTACTCCTACCCCTTTTTGTCAACAACTTTTTGTCAACACCATTTTGTCAACAAAATATTTTTAGAAATCACTTTTTGTCAACACATGCACATGTATAATATGTGTATGCAAAACATGATTTATAATTATTTGTATACGAACGGATAATTGTGAAGCAAACCTTTTCTAACAAAAAAGATCCTCAAGCTATTCCAAAACTTAAAAAATATTCGAAAGTTAACTAAAATGACTCTCTGAGTGGATTTATATCATTGCTAACAAACTATAAAATCTATAAATATTTTGGATACTTTTCTTAGTACTGATTATTTGGCTTATTTGATTGTTTGATTTAATCTAGTACAAGTACTAATAGCCATTACTTATTTTTACCATTAAAGTCAAAATTAATTTTTAAGGTGTAGCATCAATAACAATTGTGTTGACAAAAAAGATAATTGCTGTTGACAAAAAATAAAATGGTGTTGACAAAAGATGTTTTCGGTTTTTTTGCCCTGTTGACATTTTAGTGTTGACAAATTGGGGGTAGGTCCCCCGAATATATGAGCCTACAGTCCTACCAACTTTAATTTTCTACAGCGGTTGTAAAAATGCCAAATTTCTGATCAAAAGGAAGTTCCTAAACCAAAATAACAACTGTAGGAAGATCGTAGCATCAAATAAAGGCAGTGTATGAATTTAAGAGATGTGTATGAAAAAAAATTTGAAATTCGATATCGAATCTCAACTAATGATAACCTATGCAGATAAGGGAATGTAAAAAACAGTTTCTTTCCGATTTTTGATGCACCGCCCCCTTCCCTCAGGACACACCCCCCGAAGGTCGAAAAGCATATACAAAAAATCTCGGTAACTACTTGACCGATTTGGATGAAATTTTTTTTAAATTGAATGAGACAATATTTGCCCCAGGGGTTCTGTGATTCATTTCAAAATTCGAATTCCATCATTCAAAATAAATTTCAAAATTTTGAAAAAATTCGTATTTTTGAAATTTAAAGCTTATAGAGCAAATATTACTGTAATAGCTATTGAAACAGCCGAATATCATATTACATCAATTTGACCTCTGAAAATGTCAAAGGTCAACTTTTTGAAACGCTCCAATATATCTTGTGTGACCTATCAATCAGCATCTAAATAACTCGAGCAGAACGATTATGATGTAAATTGACACAAATTCTGAACCAGTAATAGGTCAAAGATCAATTTCTATAAAATAACAAATATAACATTGTCACAAATTGATCTTTGACCTATTACTGGTTCAGAATTTGTGTCATTTTACATCATAATCGTTCTGCTCGAGTTATTTAGATGCTGATTGATAGGTCACACAAGATATATTGGAGCGTTTCAAAAAGTTGACCTTTGACATTTTCAGAGGTCAAATTGATGTAATATGATATTCGGCTGTTTCAATAGCTATTACAGTAATATTTGCTCTATAAGCTTTAAATTTCAAAAATACGAATTTTTTCAAAATTTTGAAATTTATTTTGAATGATGGAATTCGAATTTTGAAATGAATCACAGAACCCCTGGGGCAAATATTGTCTCATTCAATTTAAAAAAAATTTCATCCAAATCGGTCAAGTAGTTACCGAGATTTTTTGTATATGCTTTTCGACCTTCGGGGGGTGTGTCCTGAGGGAAGGGGGCGGTGCATCAAAAATCGGAAAGAAACTGTTTTTTACATTCCCTTATCTGCATAGGTTATCATTAGTTGAGATTCGATATCGAATTTCAAATTTTTTTTCATACACATCTCTTAAATTCATACACGGCAACAATTAAGGACTCCATTTTTAAAAAAACACTCCAAAAAGTTCCCATTTAAAATCAGAAAAATAAGATTCCCTGGATTTTAGAAAAATGTACAAATCCCATGAGTACACTGCTATACGAATAAATAGTGATCCTCAGTTATTTAATTCTGCAAAGAGGTGTACAAATTGGCACGAAGGAATAAAGGGGACAGTAAAAAGTAATTATCAGCTTTATTAAAAAATGGGACATATATTTGTCGATATATAGAGCACAACCAATTTGGATTAGTGGCTTTGAAACGCTAATTAATACGCCTAATATTTTGAAATGTCCCCTTTCGCTAATCATCTCAATTCAGTCACCAATAATTATCTTATGTAAATGTTCATATGTTCAGTTTACTCAAATTTGAATGAAAATTTCTTACTACTTAATCCGAATGAAAGGTTTTTTCGGCTCTACAAAAAGGATGCAAAAGTTTACAAGCATATCTACAAATTTGGTATACCTTCTTGGACATACATAAGGTTTTCACTTTATTTATGACATGACACGCAGTGTATGATTTTGTCCTCATTATTGACAATACAATTGTAAACGAAATATTTATCCAAAATGATCATGAATATCCTAAGGTACCAAAACTGCTTTATCGATTTCGGAGACAACTCTGAAGAGTGATTTCGCTAAGACAATTGCCTGCGGAGCCGTTTATTTGTCCACAACTGCAGTAACCCAGGAAAATTTTATTTATCCTGTCAACGAACATTAATAAGCGCATTGGAAATAGACAAGCAATTAGTTGTAATCCTATTTCTCATATAGCAAGCGTCAACTAAACTTCCGACTTTTGAGTCTATTTGAGAAAAGAAAAGCATGGAAATCTACAGGACATTTTCCATATTTTGGTTGATGTAAGACAATGTTTGCACCCTTTATCATACTTAAACATTGTTTTCGTGTTGTGTTCTTTATATAAGTAGAATTTTTACTTAAATGTGTGTTATTCTTCATAGAAATTCAGTCAAGATTTCGAATAACATCAAAGCAGGATTTTCTATGCACGTTTTCACACAAACATTATATCTTAGTAGCCGTGCATCAACAATTACTTCGGCTGAAATTTGTGAAAGACGACCTTGAAGATCACTACTTCCCAGTCGATTCTTTACAAGCATAATAAATAACAGTAGGAATAAAATACTTAGTGAAGAAATATATATTTATTCTCCAATGTGTAAACAAGTCCAGAATAAGAAGATTAAACCGTAGTCATCTAGCAAATTGATGCCATACGGTAACCGCTAAGAAGGGATTAGGGATTAGCCACCGATATTAGGACCTAAATAACCTAACTCGGCGAGATTCCTCAAAACTTCTAATATTCTAACAACATTGTTGCCAATCCTTGTGTACTTGGTGGTGGACATAATTTGTTGTTGCGTTTGGTGTATTATGAATCCAACGAAACTTTTCCTCTGCTGATAAGAGGACACAATAGCTTTGTAGGTGGTCTCTTTTGTTCGTGCTCAGTCATACGCGAACTGCCTTTTGTTATCGTTATCAGCAGAAGAAAAGTTTCGTTGGATTCATAATAATATTGATGCATACCAGTACCGTATTTAGAACTCAATTTCGGACTGCCATCATGCACCTATATCAAGGAACAAAAAGTGACTTTTTTTGCTTTTTCCTTTTTTTGATTTTTGTAAAAGAGGTAAGTGCAAAATTGTAAAAAACGTTACTTTTTTGCTTTTTTACGTTGCTAAAAGCTATTTCAAACCATAAATGTTTTATATTTGATTGGTTTGCGTTGTAATTTTAGACTGACTACGTCTTTATGCATAGGAGAAAAACCAAAAAGGGTACCTTTATATCTTTTAAGTAAAAAGTGATTGCTTTTTTGTTCCTTGACCCTTATGTAGTAGACATATTCGTGTGAAAAATTTTGACTGATGACTGAATTTTAAATGAGTCAAAAATAGCCTAAAAATGGCGACATTTTTTGATTTTTTTGAGAATTTATTTTTTCTTGGATTTCGGGGGAGGGAATTTTGCCCCCAATGTCCCCCCTAAATATAGCCTTGATGCATATCTTAACGAAAGTGTATATAGTAAACGTATTCCATCTTAAGTTCCTAAATGCGTGTTTGACGTACTTCGGTATTCGTTTTCCAATTGCCTGCTACCTGTCTAATCCGCTCTAACGATGTAGGAATTAGTATAATTAGGTTTGTGATGGGTTGTGAGGAACAACGAGAAATAAAAGGATTATATAGCTTGATCTGGACTTTACCTGTAAATTTATTACCACTTATTTTATTTAACTGAGCTAAGATGTATATTTAGTATGTAATTATTGCAGGAAAAAAACAATTGTCTGTGGGATACAAACTTCTATAATTAGATAATAGATATTCCAAGTTCTCTTGAAGTTTATTGCCCACAATATACTCCTTCCATATACCATTATAACATACATAATAGTAATTAATGAGCATATAATTACTATCCTGTTGATTCTTACTTGGCATTCTGCACCATGTTATTACATCCATCAGACCTGTACACGAGTGCAGTGGGAACAATTATTTGGCTTATCATCATAGCTTACGTCAATACTCATGACTATGTCCTTACGAGTACAATTATTTATAAAGTGAAGTAGGAGCATTATATTAGACAAGAGTCGGTATATTCCCATTTATACAGAGTTTTGTTAGCCACCGGCTAGTGGGCGGGTGGCTAGGGGGTAAAAGTGGCTAGTGGGTGGGCAAAATGTCAGGTGGCTAGTGGGCAAAAGGGGCAAAAGTAAAATTAAGGTTTGGAAAATAGCACAAAAAATTTCAAACATAACTCGTACGCAAGTAAACTAACTGATTGTCATTGAAATTCGGAGTGAAGGATATTCTATAGTAAGCCTGGTTTTAGACACGTATAAATGAAGAGGCATCGATGCGACATCTACATATTTTGGTAGAAGAACTACGATTTAGACTTTATGCCCGGGTGGGTGGGCAAAATGTAAAAAAGCCGGCCAAAATAGAACTCTGCATTTATAACGATTTCTCAATACAATAATTTTTCATTAATGGCAATGGGAGCCTTGCGCTCCTATGTGGGTTTTGACCCATATTTGCATCCTTTCAACTAAGTCGTTGGTACAATATTACCACATTTTGTGGTCGGTACAATCTTTTGTTAACCAACGAACATTTTTCCATTTTTGTTATTTACCTAGTTTTTAAAACTGATGGACTTTCAAAGTTTACCAATTTATTTTTATTTAATGCAATTTTTTCTTTCAGATTGGCTACTCACGAATGTCGTTCCTGATTTTATACCAAATTTAAATTAATTTGTCGTCTTCAGGAGTAAATAGTTTCTACCATGATTGTCAAAAGAAGTGCAGGTAGAACAGCCATGGCTTTGTAAAAGATGGTGATAAAATAGTGATAAACTAGTGTCAAGGAACTCGGAAAATTCCTCTGTACGTTATCGTTTGCAATACTTGGCAATGAATTATTTACGTTGGAGAGGATGCAAATATAGTAGCATATAGCCGAGTAAATTTTGTTGGGTAAAAGAACTAACAATTTCAATCCCACCTGCTGTATCTTAATTAATATCCACCAAAATTCCTTGGATACTACATCCTAAAGCAAAGTTTATAACGAAATATATCAGGGAGAGTACTATTATGGCTTTTAAATTAGAAGACAAAATAAATTTTTGTCGAAAATTGATGAATTAGGTAAAATTCGGAAGTATAACTACTAATGTATAAACGGAAATTATAAATACTCTGACGTCATAATAACTCCGCCTAATGTTATAATATACTATTTTGAAGTGAAGTACAGTAACGCAGACAACTCGTTAAAGTAACCCTCAAAAATTTGCGCGAAATTCATAATCAGTCTCTATATTTTACGAGTGGATAATAGGTATTCCTTTGTAACAGTTTGTTAGTGTGATAAACAATAGCAGCCGGGTGTGCAGTATTAGTTATAGCCAAAGCTATTTTTGGTGTCCATTTGGAGTAACAAAAAGTAGAAAAGGTAGTATGTATTTGTATTATGTAATCATAAACGGAAATGTTTCATACTGTTGACGAATACATTCAAATAAAATGACAAGAAATTGTACTAATATATGTAATCCATACATAAACTTTTTATGGCTGTACTGTTTGCATAAAATGACAATTGTTGGGAAATTTCAATCCTATTTCGGTTATAACAACTTGAAAGAGAAGCCTTGGATTATTTGAGAAGCTGATGCAGAGAGTCAGATTTCGCAGAGGGTATATATACCCAAAGAAAATGGAAGTAAAATCGATAGATACACGTGCAAGTGAAGTAAGTCAGTCTCGTTCTGTAAACATAATATTGGGATCTCTTTCAGGCAAGAGTTCGAGCAAACTCAGATCTACATTTTCCTTCCTTTTGAGATACAGCAATGCAGTGCAAAGTTTTATTGGCATACTTCAAGTCCAGATTGGATTAATAAGCCAACTGCAAGACAAGACAAAAACATTTTATAATCGGTGGAGTATACATTTGTCACTTTTCAATATAAGCTTCCAAGAAGGTTTCTATTGGTAGGTATTCAACATAACTCGTATAACTTTTTTGCATGCAATTTGCCTTTCATTAAAATAGCTTATAATAGGTGGTCATCACACAATAATTTTGTTAACAATCTTCTACTTCTTCTACCAGTTATTTATAGTTGTTGCATGCATTCAATTGATTTCAATTGATGCTTAAAATTGGACTACATAGTCAATGACTGTTTTGTGTTATAAAGAGCAGATCGAGATATTGATTGCGCGGATACAGAAACATGCTGCACTTACACTGCACTCAACAATCTCTGCACTAATACGGACAAATCGTTGTAATATATACTAATGTTTAAAAATAAACTGTACACATTACATTCAATATTTTGCAAAACTACGGCCATCTTTTAACTGACGCATAATAATATTTAGTTACAAATAAATACATATTGGTTTTGCAATAAATGGTTTTATGTATTTGGAATTTGTCAAAGCGATACTTATTGTTCATCATATTAGAGGACGCGACCACGAGGACAGTTATTTAGGGGAACCTTAAAGGACATTGTATACAGTGTACAAACAAACCAAATAATGTTGTTGCGGTAAAATTAAAAATTAAAATACATGTATTTGATATGTAAACATAATCATAAATAGGGTAAGGATATGTAAGTAATTAAAACTATAAAAGTTATGTAAAGGGGTGCTTAAAATTGCAAAAGTAGGTGAGAAAAATAGGCGTTTAAATACTATAGGTGCTTATAAATAGGTAGACAAATATATACTTACACCCAAATTGACATACACCTTTTGGCATAAAAGGTTTGTCATGCCACACAGTGGTGGAAAAATTGATACCAAATCGTAGATTTTTATTTATGACGATTTTTTTATTTTATGCCAAAGGTGTATGCTTATTTTTGGGGATACCTTAAAAATAAGTAGACAATTTATAGATACGTAAAAATAGGTAGAAAATAGGTACTTAAAACAGGTAGAAAATAGGTACTTAAAATAGGTAGAAAATAGGTACTTAAAATAGGTAGAAAATAGGTACTTAAAATAGGTAGAAAATAGGTACTTAAAATAGGTAGAAAATAGGTACTTAAAATAGGTACACAAATAGGTATTTAAAATAGGTAGAAAATAGGTACTTAATATAGGTAGAAAATAGGTACTTAAAATAGGTCCACAAATAGGTACTTAAAATAGGTACACAAATAGGTACTTAAAATAGGTACACAAATAGGTACTTAAAATAGGTACACAAATAGGTACTTAAAATAGGTACACAAATAGGTACACAAATAGGTACCTAAAATAGGTACATAAATAGGTACTTAAAATAGGTACACAAATAGGTACTTAAAATAGGTACACAAATAGGTACACAAATAGGAAAATATTAAAGTACTTACGATATTAAAAATAATAAAACAAAACCAAGTGGGTATAATTCGCTTAAAAATATCACAAACCGGTCATACACGAGTGTTTTGAATAAATGTTCCCTATATAGTCACAAAATATATTATTATATAGTACCAAAAAGTATTACTAAATGCGATGCGGATACAAATAAACTTTTGCTTTTAAAACCGATTATAATACAAAGATTAACAAACAGTGTACAAATAGTACAAAATACCACTTACCAGTAGTAAGTGGTTTTTAATGGTATATTTAGCGTTAAATACCACTGACTAAAAAGTAGTGGTAAGTGGTATAAATGGTATAAATGATAAAAAATGGTTTCATTTTTCGTGTTTAAATTTTGAATAAAATTCGATGCCAAAGTATGAAATAGTTTAGCAGCTGATGATGGTTGTCACAAATTGATAACTATCAGAGTGGGATTAAACCGATGGGAGCACTAACATTACAGACCTTGTTTGCCGAATGAGAAATTAATTACAATTAAATTGGAATATTCATATCATTTTCAATTGGTGTTGCTAAATGCATTATTCTTGGTTTTAGTAGCATCTTTTACAATTTGCGGTCAGCAATCAAATAAATAAATTTGATTAATTATGGGGTTAATTGGAAATATTTCATAGAAAATAAAGTTCTAAAATCTATACTTTAAGAAGTCCAGTGCTAGTGTATCTATATTAAGCTGTCTAATCAATCGTTAAAATTTACCATTTTTACCATTAAGTGCATTTTTACTACTGTTATAGTAAAATACCCTAAAAGTGGTAAATTTTGTACATTGGTAACAAAGAAAATTATTATTTACTCTGAGATCAAAAGTCAGACTCACTTTTGCATGTTTTACAAAATGAAATGCATCATCGGTTTAAGAAAATACCCACCCATGCTAAACGTTTCATTGCATAATCTCAGTCCATTCGAAAGTTTTTGTAACAATACAATACTTACTTATCCGTAAAAAAGCAACCACGACCACAGGGACAAAATCCTAAGGCTATTAGGCTATCGGGGACAAACTGCTACTTAAAGATAGGCATATGGTAAATATTAATGTAAAGCTTACTTTGCTGTTTCTTGTTGTAAATTCAAGGAACGGGTTAAACAAAGGGAAAAATGCAAAAATGTTGCTGTTGCGTCGAATTGAAAAATGGAGGAATAATAATCGGCTGCCTACAACTGGTAAGTCTAACTGGTTACAACAATACACAATCTTTTATTTTTAAAAAATCCTGAAAGTTTAGATAATGATTATCAGTTTGTTGTAGTTGTAGATATTCGTTGTCCGTTGCCAATAATAATATAAGAACGTTTTGCTGTTAGGAAATATTTTCATGATCTTGGATTTGATATCAATACTAGGGTTACAATCATAATAAAACAGAATTGTTTTCCTAAATTGCAATTTAAATATTTAAGGGTTTAACATTAATATTTAACAGATTGGAGCATTGTATGGGGTCTATAGGAACTTAAATGGAATTGCATTAATTTCTTATGAGAGTAAAACAAGAATTGAAGATTACACCGACCAAATAGGTAATGATAATAATGATACATATAATTACTAATTAATCCGAGAAATACTGAAAATAAACTTTAGGTAAGAATTCTCATGATTTTATCCGGATTTACAATAAATAATATTTTTGACAAATATTGCAGTGCTCAAGAAATTGTCGGTGATGATGTATACTTTGTAACATGCCTTTCTACCATACAAATTTTCGTCGCCTTCTTTTTGTTAACAGGTATTATGACGGTGAGTTATTAAAATATTTGCAAAGGTTTCGTTACAAACCGTGTATTTGTTTTAAATTTAAATCATTTTACAATTCTACATTGTAGAGAAAGACGTTCTTGATGACAGGTTGGATCGGCTACCAATGTGTGAGCATCATTATTCATTCTATAATGGGTTTCATTTTCTATGGATACAGTGTTGTCACATTGCATATATACATCTACTACGCGGGCTACGTTTTTCAATTGTTTTTGAGTATCCTTTTAGAATTGTATTTTATTTACGTGATCGTACAACTCCGAAAGAAAATAAATGAAGAGGTTGGTCTAGAGAGTGGGAATAATCAAGCTCAAGTTACATTTACATCTAATGTCTAAGGCTAAAATGTCTATGGACAACTTCAACATATCACTTTAGTATTTAAATGGGAAATAAAATTTTCTTCATTTCTTTGTCGAGTATTGAGCAATTATTTCGTCACAATCTACAATTATTAGGGAATAAATGCCCTCATAACAATTTTCTTGAGATTCTGTCTGTGTGTCCCAAGGCCTTGACAGCCATTATTGAAATTAAGGAAATATTGCAACTACAGCAATGTAAAAGACAGCCTATATATATAGTAATATGGGGAAGCGAAAACGTATCCAGATGGGCTTAGGAGGTCGTCCAGCACTTCTCAAGTTTCCAGTTCGGATTTTATTAAACATTTAGTAAAAACCGAATTTTCACAATTCAATCTGAAAGTTCAGATTTTATTAAATTTTTATTACTCGCTTAAGCGATTATTATTGATGAGTTAATATCCTGATGGGGGTGGATTCTAATACAGTGTATATATATATATCAACTTTATTGCGTTGTGGTCGGATAAATGTTTCGTCTGCCAGCGAATGATTTCTAAAATGACATTACAATAGAATTTCTCCGATTTTGGGGTATATGGTATAAAGAGAACTGGATGGATCTAAGAAACAGAAATGAGAAGGTTTTGTTCGGTTGGAGGTAAAAGCCAATATTATACAGATCTGTCAGTCCAATAGTACCTTGTTGCAGAGTGGAAGCAATATCAGTCCAATATTCTGGTCCTGCAACTCCAGCAGCCATAAAGCAGTAGACTGTGCTCCGACCCTGATCTCGGTTAAGAGACTCGGGTATTACTCGGTAAATTATCGATTGCGTTATCGTTGGCTTTGTATTCCTGACCTGTGTGGAATTCTGCCTTCTAAATCTCAGGGAAATTATTGTCAAACACATGTCTTTAAATTTTAGCACGTTTGGCGAATTTTTCAATATTGTTGAAAATGGATATTACGTTCAAAAATTACTCTTGGTTTCCATTTTTATTTGGAGTGCCCTCCTTGGAAGTTTTCAGCTTACGTTCTTAATGCGTCAGCTGACGTAAATAAATAAAGTCACAAAGTCTGGGCCATATCTTATACAGTTCTAAGCATTCCAAGTAAGATAATTTGCCGGTGACAACTTGTTTAAAAATCCGCTGTTTCTCACGCGATTGTCTCTGTTTGTCCCAGGGACGGTATTTTATTCTATCTATTGATTTTAGTCGCCGCATCACTAAATACACATTTCAGTAATTCAGTTAACCGTTCTACTGTGCTGCACAGAAATTGACTTTCGAAAGTTTTAATAATATTATAGCGTTATTTAAAACTGTAATATTATGGCGGAAAGCAAATTTATGCGTTCTGTTATTGCTAGTCTACCAAAATGTTTTTATTATACGACACAATTTATTACTTTGTGATATTGGATGACTGATGACCATTTATAACATCCACCACTGTTTATCAACTATCGAAACGATATTAAATGGTAAGTATGGTAAAAAATATCTAGTTGACTGCAATATGAATATTGATTTTAAAAAATTTCTTCATCTAACAATATTTTTGGCAATGTTGGCAAGTGGTTAAATCCACATTTGGTCAAATTGGACAAAATGGCCTGGTCGAAATGAGACAAAAAGTTGTCAAAATGAACGAAATACCATGCAAGTTGAGACTTTTACCTCAATAGTCAACAACAAATAAAAGTTATTAAAGTAGCAGATAAAAATCAATAGAATGTGCCATTTGTGGATTGCTGTTACTAGATTAATATTTAGCTAGTTGTAGGCAATATTTCATATTCTAAATATTTAAATTTTTATTTCTTAAGCCTAAAATAACTTGAGGCTGATTTTCGTCCATTTCGTCCATTTCATGCCGTGGCCCGAACGAAATACGAAACATTGGACGAAATGCCAACACTGATATTTGGTAGACGTAGTAAAATTACATTAATTTGATTACGGTTTTTAGTGCATACTATTTTGATTAGTTGTGGACAAGATATAAATTGTTGAAGTTCAGTTAACCTTTTCTGTACAAAATAATATTACTTTTCATTTAGGAGATAATGATTATAATATTAATTTTAAAGGCTTGCTTTGCGTTACTCTTTTGCACCATTGCTGCGGTTTTGGGCATACTTTACAACGGATTCTATTTGGAGTTTCTTAAACTTCATCGTCGAAAATATTTAACACGTAAAAGTACCATATTCATAAATATGTATATATAAATATATATTATTATTTGACAGGTTAATAGAGTTAGGACTAATAAATTCTAAATTGATATGATAATTATTCATTTTCAAAGATGACGTATTGTTACCGATTGGTGAGATTTATGGATATATCTTTGTCGGCTTTGTTGGAAATAACTTCGGAAGGTTGGTCAATACAAATGTAAAACTGTAAGATTTATTCATATTGATTTGGGATAATCTTTCACAAAATCACAATAACAGGAAAGGAGGTTTGTTGCTAAATACAATTCTAGGACTCGTTGGTGGGATTCTCTTATTTGTTTCCGAGTTTTACCATAAAGAAGTCATTATCATCTTTGTTCTGTTTTTCATCGGAGCCAATTATGGTGGGTATAATTAATTAGTTCATTTAAAAAACAATTCCACTCTTAAAATATGATGCTTGTGCAGAAGTGAACGCAATTCTTGTACCGCTATATCTACTGGAAATATCTCCATTGCACTTACGAGGGACTTTAGGAACACTTGGATACCTAATATATCAATTTGGGAAATTGGCATATCCAATAATTTTAAATAATCTACAATTTGAAAACCACCGGATAATTTCTCTTGGTTCGTTGTCTTAAATAAATTAATAATCCAAATTTTATAAATTATTACAATAGACAAATTAAAATGTCAAAAATTTGAAATATCTCTTGTCCCCTATCTGGGGTGTTTTTATTCAGGCTTTGGCTTATTCTTGTCTGTGTTACAAATTCTGATGTTATTCATTTGCTGTGAGTCTCCTCGATATCTTTATATTACAAAACGTGAAGAAACATTTGCCCAAAATGGTTAGTTTATCCGCGTTTGTTGTTACAATACAATAAAATACAAATTATTTATATAAATATTTGTATTATGCATAATTATTGAAATTAATATAATACTGTATTTTTCCTTGTTAATTGAACTTTTAATATTCTTGTTGAGAAGCTTTGCACAAACTTCGAACATCTGTGAAGGAAGTAGACGACGATATCGAAGATATGCGCGCCGAAAGGGAAAACTTCACAAATATTTCTTTGTGGAAGTTGAGGATGCCACTTACAATTTGCATACTCCTCCAAATAGCCAAGCATTCTTCAGGAATAGTTGAGGTAAATAATATATTCTTAATTAATGTCTAAGGAAATTTATTGTGGTGTTTATTAATCGTTTCTAGTTGTGGTCCTACGTAAATGATTTTATGATGAATTGGATGAAATCATATCAGAAAGTGTTCATACCTGTATTTCAATTCACAATATTTGTGGTTTCGTTGATTGCCGTCATTTGTGTTGACAAGAAAGGAGGACGTCGAAATCTGTTACTTTGGGGTGTTGGAGGGATGTTTCTATGCACTACTTTCGTCACAATATTCCCCTTTGATTATGAAATTTCTTGGCTGTCAACGTTATCCTCGTACAGCTTTTTGATATTCTTTGCAATTGGACCTGGAAGCATTTCTGGGCTGATAACAATGGAACTTTGTACACAAGGACCTAGGCTTTTCGCCTTGATGATTGTCGAAATCATCGACCGGATTTCTACTTTAATCGCTTCACTAATCATCTCTACAACAAAAGTTTGAACCTTTATGTAGATTATTTTACACTACGAAGTTTTTTGTCTTAGTATGTAATATTTTATTCTTCTTTAACAGTGGCATCACTATGCGATTTACATTTACGTCTCTTCAATCGTTCTTCAATTTTTTACATGGATTTTTATCAAAAAGTATTTACCAGAGACCAGGAGGAAAACATTCAAAGAGATAGCTACTCACTACTCACTTCAAACTACAGTAACTGATACTACTGATATTAAAACTACTAAGTGCATAAATAATAATAATATTGTGTAACCCTGTGTGCAATATATCAAGCCAAAACAAAGTATATGAGCAAAGGACATTACTCAGATATGTTGGTACTATCTGTTCTAAAAATGTTGAAACGTATAGAAAATAAACCAGGCTTTTAGTCTTTTATCCAAATTAACCTATTTTTATTTTGGTGAAGGAATATGTAGATATATGTTGTTCATTCACACTATTATTATATCTAATAAACATATGTATATTATGCATTTCAAACCAATGTATAATATTATTTAGATTGGTATTTATTTATTAAAATCCAACCATTTTACCAAAAAGTGAAATCTTTTCTAAAGTTGCAGTTTAAAGTCATTTTATCATCCGCGCCGCATTTGGGTTAATTTCAAAATATTATAGTTATTCTTGCGTCTGCGTAGTTACACGAAGTTCATCTTTTACATTTATACATTATCACGGAATTTTTTCATTATGCGCAACTCCAGTTTACGATTATCCTATGGGTATGATGCGCAGATATTACCTTTAGCTGAGGTTTTCACAATATCGGAATACTTATACAGAATCTTATCCTGAACAATAATTTTTTTAAAATTAAAGAATATCTAGTGCTACTTCTTCAATGCAGGACTGAGGAATTCATCTCTTCTCCAATAAATGTATTAGCTTCAGCGCATTGCTTTTGAATTAAATATTTTTTAACCTTATCTACTAAAATTATCAATACAAGTTAACTCATTAGATAGACTAAACCATAATTGAGTATCAATGTAAGTAAACATTTTTTATACACTTGGGTATTTCCTTTATAAACTGACAGGTGTAAGTATAGCTGCGGGTAGCAAGTGAGTGTTCATTATTAAAATCGATATAATTGTTAAAATATAGAGGGCAAATGCTATAAAAGATAGGATATAATAGTTTAATAATTTCGTATTTATTAAGATTATCCAGGAATAGCCAATTATGAGACTGAGACATATCATATCCTATACGGAGTCATACTTGTCTCTATTGAAAACAAAACTTCCACGTATTAACTTATTAACAATGTCAATATTGCATTTAGGAGCATTACTCAAGACTGCACTCATATACTGAACGTTTGCCATTAGAATTATTTTGTGTGCCATTTTCCAACGAGAAATTTAAGTTTAATCAAATTGTGCGAACGCTTTGTGTGACTGAAGAATAATTAGTAAGTCCATTATTTCAAAATTGGCATTTCAAAGTGCCCTACATCAAGCATGCCAATTCTATTATTTTTAATGATTACTGCCTCTTTCACAGTACGTGTAATTTTAGTAGTCCTCTCGTAATTTAAGATGTTGATAGTATATGCTATAAATATTGATGTACTAATTTTAATGCATTAAACATATTAGAAATTGACGGGGATAAAATTAGCAAACAAATTGACCTTATTTAGCATTTTTTCAAATATAATTTTACCGCGAATTTTGCATTTTAATTTTATAATCAACACATTTTTTTTCTTCGGCTGCAGTAGTTGATCACATTATAAACCTTGGACACAACCTGTAACCTACATTTTCCCACTGAATAAAATAGTTTAGCGACCTTTTGAAATGTCATGACTTCACAGGAATCTAACGTACAAACCACTCAGAAATAAAAATCAGGGAATTATAAACTTCCTCTAACCAAGTGAGTTTGTTGGTAGAATGTGAACTACTACAGTAGACAAAATACATAAAATATGCCTATTTTCGCAAGAATTCTTTATTGAGCCCTCTCTTCCACATTCAACATGGTTCATGCCGCGGTTGATTGTTTGGGAGTTGAAATCGAGAGTGAAGGGAACAAGGTCAAAGAAACAGAGAAGTTTTTGTTGGGTTGAGTGCGGAGTGCTAAAATTCAGCACATTTCGCTCAGAACTGACAGTCACATAGTAGTAGCAGTTGAAGCAAGATCAGGCCAATATTCTTGTCCTGTACCACAGCAGCTGTGAAATAGGAGACTGACTTTCAATTTGGAGACTCTGTACCGCGGAACTCGGGTATTCCCCGGTAAAATATCGATTGTCCTATCACTGGCATTGAAATACTGACCCTGCAGAGACAGTTATATAATATATCGTCCACATCAACGGCTATAACATTATAACCGATATCTTGCCGAGGAATTTTCCGAGTTCCGAGACGGAGTCTCCGAATTGGAAGTAGCAACCCAGTTCTCTACTTTGCAGCTGACATATATGGAACAAGAATATCCGACTAATTTTACTTCCACCACTGCTACTTTACTGACACAGATCTGGGCGAACTTCACAACATAATAGCCCACCGTCCATCAAAACCTTCTCATCTCTTTTTCGTAGTTCTCATTCTCTTCACTTCAAACCAACAAAGTACCGCATATATTGGGCAAATGAATATCGTTGTGCCCCGTCTAAAAATTTCACTGAAAATGCTATGCAAAATTAATATAAATAAAGGCGATGGCACAGACCTTATGGGAAATTGGTGGCCGACAGATTTGGCTATAATTTTTATATGTTGTAGCCCTATTTATGTGGACCAAAATTCCCTCTTGCCAAAACCCCAGATGGCGCTTCGTTCTCGAGATATCTGGGGTTAAAAATTGACCCAACGACATGTCATATATTTTATACTATCAACACTTTAACAACAAATGACCCATCAATCGAAAGGTATTAATAAAGCCATTCCAATGAGTGCAATATTATACTTCCACGATGCATAGGTCAAAGGGTAATAGCCTCAAAGGATATTAGGTGATTTAGTCCTTTCACATTATATATTAAATGGAGTCGAGTGACATATCATTCGACAGCATTTTGAAAGGCAATCAAAATGACACAGTAATGTACTTCCATAACCCAAAGGTCAAAGGTTAGCAGCTTATACAAGCAACTAGGTGATTTGGTCATTTCGCATTTAGCACTAAACAACTTTGAATGAGTTGTCATTCGAAAGGATATTGTAAACTGATTTAAATAAAGTATAGAATATGAATCCAAATCAGGTTAAAAGCTTGTACATGGCTTCAGACGATTTAATCACACTCCACTGCATTTAATATATACCGTGAAGTGATTAAATCGTCTGATGCCATGTACAAGCTTTTAACCTTTGACCTTTACGTTTTGGAAGCATATTTTTTACTTTATTTAAATCAGTTTACAATATCCTTTCGAATGATGTGTCATTCAACGTTGTTTAGTGCTAAAAGCGAAATGACCAAATCATCTAGTTGATTGTATAAGGTGCTAACCTTTGACCTTTGCGTTATGGAAGTACAATACTGTGCTCATTTTAATCGCCTTTCAAAATGCTGTCGAATGATATGTCACTCGACTCCATTTAATATATAATGTGAAAGGACTAAATCACCTAATACCCTTTTGAGGCTATTACCCTTTGACCTATGCATCGTGGAAGTATAATATTGCACTCATTGGAATGGCTTTATTAATACCTTTCGAATGATGGGTCATTTGTTGTTAAAGTGTTGATAGTATAAAATATATGACATGTCGTTGGGTCAATTTTTGACCCCAGATATCTCGAGAACGAAGCGCCATCTGGGGTTTTGGCAAGAGGGAATTTTGGTCCACATAAATAGGGCTACAACATATAAAAATTATAGCCAAATCTGTCGGCCACCAATTTCCCATAAGGTCTGTGCCATCGCCTTTGAATTATGAAGAAATAATAGCTCAATACTCGACAATGAAATGAAGTAAAGTTTATTTCCTATTTGAGTATAAAAGTTATGCGTTTAAATAGTAATATTAGTACTTAGCCATAGACATCCGATGTCATCGTAACTTGAGATTGGACCATTTCATTCTACAAAAACCTCTTCATTTACTTTCTTTCGAAGTTACACGATCTCGTAAATCAAATTATATACCTATACACATAAAAATTGAGCTTTCTGGTAATCCTCTGACATAGTAGTTGAAATTGGCAATAAACTTTTGCCCTGGAGAAATCCGTGAATATTGACATGCCATACTGTAATAACTATCAGTGGTTGTAGTGTAGTAAAACATTAAAAATTGTTTAATTTTTATTTTTATAGATGTAAATAATATAAGTTCAGAAATAAATGGTTGTTGTTATCAGCTGTAGTTTTTTTATATTTTATAATATAGGCTTGCAATGACCCCTATAAATATAATTTTTATGTCCTATCTTACTCTTGTTCATTAAATTTCGTTCATGAGCTGTTTGGTTGGCGAGGAGTTGAGATGAGGAGTGAAGAGAACTAGACCTAAGAAACAGAGATGAGAAGCTTTTGTTATAGTTTGGATGCAAAGTGCTATAATACAGTTACCCTTTCCGTGTATTACTTGTTAGGAGTAAAGTGTAGCCGGTATGCGGTATTTATTTACCAAAAGTCTTTAAAATTTTTAAAAATGGCGGACAGGGCCGCAGCGAGGGGGGGCACCGGGGCACGTGTCCCCCCCCCCGAAATCGCAAAAAATCGCAAAAATTTTCGCGCTCAAAAATTAGCTAATTTTTTCTTGGTGCCCCTCCCGAAATTTTTTTCTGGCTGCGGCCCTGGTGGCGGAAGGTGAACATCTCGGACTTGTGGCTCAGGAAAATTTGAAATTTCTAATAAGTTGTAAATTATAGCGTTGGCGCGAAATCATTTCCCGCTAACGCTATAATTCAAAAAGATATTAGATTTTTAATATTTCGGAGCCACTATTCCGAACTATTCAATTTCCGCTACTTTTTAGAAATTTTGAAGACTTTTGGTAAATAAATACGGGCTACACTTTAGTCGTAGGTAATACACACAAAATGTATGCTCATAAGTTACCTCATAGCCACTTGTAAGTTCGCCCAGATCTGTCAGACAAATAGAACCTAGAAAAGTGGAAGCAAGATCAGTCCAATATTCTGGTCCTGTAACTCCAGCAGCCATAAAGCAGTAGACTGTGCTCCGACTCTGATCTCGGTTACGAGAGTCGGGTATTCCTCGGTAAATTATCGATTGCGTTATCGTTGGCTTTGTATTCCTGACCTGTGCCGAGGAATTCTGCCTTCTAAATCTCAGGGAAATTATTGTCAAACACATATGTCTTTAAATTTTAGCACGGTTGGCGAATTTCCAATTTTGTTGAAAATGGATATTACGTTCAAAAATTACTCTCGGTTTCCATTTTTATTTGGAGTGCCCTCCTTGGAAGGTTTCAGCCTACATTCTTAATTCTTCTGCAGCCGTAAATAAGTCACAAAGTCTGGGCCATATCTTATACATTTCTAAGCATTCCAAGTAAGATAATTTGCCGGTAGCAATTTATTTAAAAATCCGCTGTATTTCACACGATTGTCTCTTTTTGTCCCAGGGACGCTATATTTTATTCTATCTAATGATTTTAGTCGCCGCATCACTAAATACACATTTCAGTAATACTTTTACATTATTATGCAGACACAATTTATTATTTTGTGATATTAACGTCTATGTTGGATGACTGACGACCATAATTATAATTTGTCAACTATCAAAACGATACTAAATGGTAAGTATGATAAAAAATACTTAAATCTGAATATTGATTTTAAAACAATTTCTTACCTAACAATATTTTTGACAGGCGTAGTAAAATGATACTAACCTGATTTCGGTTTTTATTGCATACCATTTTGATTAATTATGAACCAGATATAAATTGTCGAAGTTTTATAATTCTTTTTTGTACAAAATAATATTGGTTCAAAATAGTTAGATAATAATTGTTTATAAATTTAAAGGCTTGCTTGGCGTTACTCTTTTGCACCATTGCTGCTGTTTTGGGCATACTTTACAACGGATTCTATTTGGAGTTTCTTAAACTTCACTGTAAAAAATATTTAACAAGTAAGCGTACCATATTCAAATTGATATATATAAATGTACAGGTTTATTTAAAATACATTCGACAGATCTATGCAGTTGGGTTTAATAAATCGTATGTATTGATATGATATTATATTCATTTTCAAAGGTGGCCTATTCTTTTCAATTGGCGAGATTTGTGGATATATCTTGGGCGGATTTATTGCAAATAGCTTTGGAAGGTTGGTCAATACAAATGTAAAATTATAAGATTCATTCATATACTATTGTATTTGCCATAATCTTTGACAAAATCACAATAACAGAAAAGGGGGTTTGTTGCTAAATACAATTCTGGGACTCGTTGGTGGGATTCTATTATTTGTTTCCGAGTTTTACCATAAAGAAGTGATTATCATCTTTGTTCTGTTTTTCATCGGATCTAATTATGGTGGGTATAATTAATTAGTTAATTTAAAAAAAATTCTCTCTTAAAATATGATGCTTGTGCAGGAGTGAACGCAATTCTTGTACCACTTTATCTATTGGAAATATCTCCCTTGCATTTACGAGGGACTTTAGGAACACTTGGATACTTAATATATGACTTTGGGAAATTGGCATATCCACTAATTTTAAGTAATCAACAATTTGAAAACCACCGGATAATTTCTCTTGGTTCGTTGCATTAAATAAATTAAAAAGCTAAATTTTATGAATTATTAAAATGGGAAATTTCAAATGTCAAACATTATGAAATATCTCTTGTCCCCTATCTGGGGTGTTTTTATTCAGGTTTGGGCTTATTCCTGTCGGTGTTACAAATTCTGATGTTACTAATTTGCTATGAGTCTCCTCGATATCTTTATATCACGAGAAGTGAAGAAAAATCAGCCCTAAATGGTTAGTTTAACTACATTTATTGTTACAATAAAATACAAATTACTTGTATAAATATTTGAATTATCTACAATCGTCGAAATTAATATAATACTATATTTTTCCTTGTTAATTGAACTATAAATATTCCTGTTGAGAAGCTTTGCACAAACTTCGAACATCTGTGAAGGAAGTAGACGACGATATCGAAGATATGCGCGCCGAAAGGGAAAACTTCGCAAATATTTCTGTGTGGAAGTTGTGGTTGCCACTTACAATTTGCATACTCCTCCAAATAGCCAAGCATTCTTCAGGAATAGTTGAGGTAAACAAGGTTTCGACTAGGAAATACCATTAACGGGAAATTTCCTATTTCCCACTGGGAAATGTGGGTATCAAAATGGAGTGGGAAATCGGGAGGTTTGGAAATAGTGGGAAATAGAGCAAAAATTAGAGCCAAGGTTTAAATTTTTCGGCTTTATTTCCCATATTTCCCACTAATTCCCATTTCCCACAATTTCCCCGACGTAACTCTGGATTTAAATAATATAGTCTTAATTGTTGTCTAACTAAGGATATTTATTTTGGTCTTTATTAATCGTTTCTAGGTATTTTCTCACCCAGATGATATTATGTTCATTTGGATGGGATTTCCTCAGTCAGAAATGAATTGCAAACCTATATTCCAATTCACAATATTTGTGGTTTCATTGATTGCCATCATTTGTGTTGACAAGAAAGGAGGACGTCGAAATCTGTTACTTTGGGGTCTTGGAGGGATGTTTATATGCACTACTTTCGTCGCAATATTCCCCTTTTTTTCTGAAATTATTTGGCTGCCAGCGTTGTTGTTGTACAGCTTTTTGATATTCTTTGCAATTGGACCTGGAAGCATTTCTTGGCTGATAACAATGGAACTTTGTACACAAGGACCTAGGCTTTTCGTCTTGACAATTGGCCACATCGTCAACTGGATTTCTACTTTTATCGTATCACTAATCCTCTTTACAAAGGTTTACCCTTTATGTACATACATTATTTTACATTATGAAGTTATTGACTTCTACTTAAGATTTTACTCTTTTTTAACAGTGGCGTTACTACTATGTCATTTACATTCACGTCTCTTCCATCATTCTTCAATTATTTACATGGATTTTCATCAAAAAATACTTACCAGAGACCAGAAGGAAAACATTCAAAGAGATAGCTACTCACTACTCTCTTCAAACTACAGTAACTGATACTACTGATACTGATACTACTAAATGTATAAACAATAATACTATAAAAAGCTTGTGTGAAGCAGATCAAGCCTAGAAAAAGTACATGAGCATAGGACATTACTCAGATCTGTTGGTATTCTGTTCCAAAAATGTTGAAAGGTATAGAAAACCAATCTGTATAAAGTGAGTTTATTGCGAGAATGTGAACTATACCACAAAAATGAGCAATAAATAGACTACTCCAGCTAACACATAAAATAATATGCCTTTTTCACAGGATTTATTTATTAGGCCGTCTCTTCCACATTCGACTTGGTTCATGCGCTGGTTGATTGTTTGGAAGTTGAGAGTGAAGAGAACAAGATCTATAAAATAGAGACGAGAATTTTTGTTGGGTTGAGAGTGCAGTGCTAATATCCAGCACATTTCTCTCAGATCTAACAGTCACTTAGTAGTAGCAGTGGAAGCAAGATCAATGCAATATTCTTGTCCTGTATCTCAGCAGCTGTGAAACAGGAGACTGGCTTCCGACTTTCATTTCGGAGTCTCTGTCCCGGAACTCGGGTATTCCCCGGGAAATCGATTGTAGTACTATCCTTGGCATTGAAATCCTGACTGTGGAGAGGATTTCAATGTTGGCTTTGAAGAAAACAGTTACATCTTTCACATCAACGGCAAGAACATTGTAACCGAGAACTTAAAAGAATCTGTCGTTGTGACTTTATATCATTCATTAATAGTTCAAAGTAATACAAATAATGCAAGATAATTTTCAGGGAATAATTTGTTTAAAATTGTATTTCGCATATTTTTATTTTCTTCTTTTGTTCCAGTAGGCTATTTTATTTTATTGATTTTAGTCACTATATAGTAAATCTTTCAGTTGTCCGTTTAGATTTTTAATTTATTATGAAAATATTGGTTGTCTAAAATTTTGCTCAATTTTTTTACCTAATATTAAACGATAATATGGCGACAACCTTTACGTATTTAGTTGTAGCTAGTACTACAATAATGTCGGTGCTTCTGATATCGTTTGTGGCGTTTATATTTGTGCCAAAGTTACTAATTAAATTAAAATGGGGTGTGGAAGAAACTCACCGAGAAAGGTTTGAGGCTCTATACACTGGCATCAGGGATAAAATTAAAATATTAGAAAAGGAAACAACGCTTACTGTGTGTACTACACACGAATGCAATGACTCAGGTAAAATATCATCTATAGGCAGAACAACAGTGTACAAAATACCATTTACCAGTGGTAAGCGGTTTTAATGGTTTAATACCACTATCTTAACCCTTGATGACAAATGGTATAATTTGTAAAAATAGTTTTATTTGAATTTCGTTTACAACATTGGAATGTAAACGCTAAATACGAAATAATTTAGTAGCTAACGATTTGTCACAGATAAGCTTTTCGCCTGGATAGAAGAACAAAATAGCAATTATTTCTTGACTAAATAATTAATTTCGATTAAATTGACACATTCTTACTAACTAAATGAATTTGGTTGTACTAAGAGAATAAATTTCTCATGCTTTTCTACTGAACATTTAAAATATTAATTCGATTTATTTTAGAGAAATAATAAACCATTAAAACTTATTTTAATGTACCTTGTGTTCACTTTTATCAATCAACTTCAACTGTCCTAATTTATCATTTTTACCATTTAAGTGCAGTTTTATCACTGTAGTGGTTAAATGCCATAAAAAGTGGTATATTTTGTACATTTAAGAGGAACAAGTAATAATTGGAAATTCAATAATATTATGCTGATATTACTTTTTTCCTGACTATGACAGCATCTTCTTTGTCTTCCACTATGAATATAAATCAAGACCCATGTGAAGATTTTTATAACTTTGCATGTGGAAAATGGAATCACGACCCCTTTTCGGAAATAGACGACCAAATGGCAAATACTTATTACAAAAAAATCGACAAGACAATTGGCAAGCAAACATAATTATATCAATTTATACATTCAGTGAAAATTGAATAAGTTTTTTTTTATTTCAGCTAACAATAGATTAAATTAGAATTATTTTGATGTTTTGATAGAAATTCTCAAACAACCTAAACATAAAGGAGATCCGAAACAATTAAATACTGCAAAAGATCTTTTTAAGAGTTGTGTGGATTTAAGTAAGACATAATTTCTCAATTACGATCGTAATGTAACAAGAGGGTAGTATAATATTATATTGTCACTTAAGGATGCCAAAATCTGCTTTTCGTTTGACATTGGAAATGGCCTCTCTCCAATTTTTGTTACGTGGATTAAGGCCATTTCCTGTACAAAAAGTGGATTAAGATCCTTTAGCGATGATATGTTTAATGATATAATAATGTAGAGTATATTTAATGATCCCAGAGTAAAGGATATTCCCACTTCCCACCTCACTTTGTTAAACATCCGGGAAATGCGTGAAATGGTTAGAAATTGGAAGCAGTGGGAAATAAAATTTAAAAATATGAATTTTGGCGCTATTTCTCACTAATTCCGACACTTCCTATTTCCCTCTCCATTTCGATGAACCCCATTTAATTAAACTACAGTATATTATAATTATTCTAACCTAACCTAATAGTATAATGTTTTTGTGTACTCAGACCAGATTGAAAAGGACGGTATCTATCCAATGTCGAGTATTCTAGAAAACTATGGCGGTTTACCTTTCGTGAAGAGCGATTGGGCACCTCGTTTTGATTTTATAAAATCCATCAGTGCCCTTCAGAGAATATTTGACGTAAACGCTATTTTTAATATTTATATATCGCGGGAGAAATCAAAAACATGGATAACAGTAAGTTTTCCTTTGTTTTTGGATAAATTCACATTGATAATAAGCCATAATTTTTTTAAAATATTTTAAAACATCATAAATGTAATTAACATTTCAAATCATTTTATTGATTACAGTTGGGGAAACCTTCTTTTCTTATACCACATCAATATCTCTTAGATTATGAAAATTATCATTTAGAGCGTGAGTAACACACAAAATAAAGAAATATTTTTTTCCATTGACGCTTATGAATAAAGCCTACATTTTATCGCTATTTCAACTTTTTAAACATTGCCAATAAAAATATTAGCGATATTTTATTACGGGTTAAAGCAAATGGGTGTCAACATTTTAATTAATTTTAGATAGCGTACGTTTTTTACTTGGCAGTTAATACTTTTATTCATACGAGTCACTATGGTACTTTAATAAAAGAAAGATAGCAATTTGTTTAACAAAGGATATTACAAACGTCAAATTGTATGCAGAGCTTTGCCTCTGAAAAGGAAATTGAAGATATCAATTTATTGAAAAAGTGATATCTTCTGGTAATATTTTCTCGTAGAAAATGTTAATGAATTGTTTCATTGAATAACAAAAAAACAATTATGATGCAAATATGACGAATTAAAAATCTGAATTCCTTTACGAAGATAACGTTTACGGTTTCTATGTCTATTCCTTTATGAAAATGGCCAAGTTGTAATGGTTTATGTATTTCTTAAATTACAGCGGATGAGGAGAGGATGCTTAAAATAATTGATTATTTGTCTCCTACGAATAATATAAATCCAAATGCAAGTCAAATTGAAGTCAATAACGTCATTGAATTTGAAGTAAAGATTGCAAGAGCTGCAAAAGAGTTTAGACATAATTTGGTGCGTGAAAAATCTTTGAACGAAATTGATTCACTACTTGGAGTAGACGGCGAACACAATCACAATAATCGAAAAATCCATCAGCGATATTCATCTGCGACGAATGTAAGTATTATTATTGTATTACATACAGGTAGTCCTTATAATTATAGCCATATACTAATTATGTTATATTATGTTAAGTACCAGTTAGTACTACACATTAGCCGACGGCTTAACAAAAGACAATAAGATCTTTTGAATTTTAATAAATGAAACATAATCTGGCATTAAAATAATTTATAATGATTATATAATTAAATAATTAAAATAATAGCTACACTGGAAGTCTTAATTATATGGTTGGAAACTTTGCAAGACAAAAAAATACAATTTTGCTCGTTTATATGAATACATTAATTTTTATCATTTGCCAAGCCTAAGATATGTATAGTAACAATAACAACCATCTTTTTGGAACAGACGACTTCATGTTTGATAATTTGTTTCTTAATTCCTAAGAAATATAAATTCAAAAGACTCTTCAGGATAAAAATTACCTTTTTCGAATAATAACAAATTTTTGGTTTAGGTTTAGACATATATAATTATATAAATACTATTATGTTTATAGGCTGTGGGAATTTTTGTCTCCGTTTCTCAGTTATTAAAGGATACGTTTAAAGAGGCTGGTATTGACCTGAAAGACTCGCAACCCGTAAGAATTGAAAACATTTTCTACATGACATACATCTTAAAGTTGCTTAAAGAAACTCCAGTGAAAACGATCGCAAATTACTTGCACTTGAATATGATTAAATCAATGGCTGCTGAAGGTCCAAAGAGGATGAATGACTTATTCTATGATGAAGAAACTATAGCTGACAGGTGATGAATTAAAAATTAGACATTTATCGTGGTTTTCTGGTGGCGCCAATTAAAACTTTGACCTAAACAATTTCAAAGGGAAATTCATTGTTGTGAACTAATGGATAAATTTTTTCATTGGCCTTTGGGGTACAAGTTGGTGCAAGACGGAGTATTTTCAAAGCGTGGAGAAAAAGAAGTAAGTCTGTTTTGCTAGCAAATATCTGTGTTTGTTAATTCTGAAAGAGTTATACTTAACATATTAGCTATGTTGCTTATATGGTCAAATGACTTCTGTATTTTATTGAATAACAGACCAAAATTTGCTTTTGGAAATTATTGAACTAAATTACAATTTCTGATAAGCATTTAAAGAAAATAGACATTAAGAGGAAGAATAAGAAACATAAATACAAAGTACATTTAAGAAATATATAATCATGTTCTATTTTTAGATACATAAATTGTACGATGACATAAAATCGTCATTCGTAGATTTACTTGTTACTACGCAAGATTGGATGCCAATAAAACCCTACCAGAAGGTTATGAAACGTTTTGAAGATATAAAAAGTTGCATTAGCATTAGTAATTTTGACGAGATGGAAAACAAAACAGCAATAGACAGCTATTACCGTCATACAAATTTTTTGAAAGTCCAGGCAAGTCATTGTTAAGTTTCATGAGATTTTAATAAAAATTAACCATACAAAATTACAGCGCTAACAATAATATTGTATTAAAGATGGACTTATATGCCACACCAGAGTTTCTGAAGAAGAAAATTAAAATTGCGGAATGGAGAGGCAATGAATACTTAAAATATGTGTCGTTACCTCTGGATGCAGATTCTAAATGGTAGTACCAAATATTGCGAGTCTCCAAAAGTTGCCAAATAGAACATTGTGATTAACATGTTTGTTATATTTTCTTTTACTGCAGCAATTGGGATAATGATGTGACGAATGATGCAAAGTACATAGTCCCACTGAATAAAATAGGTTAGCTACCCCAACATTTTTGTTACAAATATTTTCAATTCAGACGACGTAAATAAATAACAGAAATAAATAAAAAACGAAGTTAATACAAATTTTTTCCAAACTGAGATTTTTGGGTTTTAAGGCAAAAATTCCTTTCTTTTCTTCGATTTCGGGGGGCGGGGCCCCTGCCCCCCCTCGCTGCGGCCCAGCTACTTTATCACTATCACTTCAATCACTTGTCCTATTTAATTAATCGCGTATTATAGTTTAGTTAATATATATATATATAATATAATTTAGATAATATAATAATGACTAAGCGTATTTGACTTTTTAGTAGTGTCCCCGATGATTCTTCAGCTACCCTATTTCGAGCAAAACCGACCAAATAGGTAAGTACAAGAACTTCAAAGTTATAATAAAGCCATTGTTCAAGATTTCGCCTTAAATAGAGTCAAGATAAATGTTTACAATGTGCTTTTAAATATTGTTACTCATAAAATGTTTCCACTTAGCTTGAACCTTGGAAGCCTGGGCTTCATAATCGGGCATGAAATTGCCCATGCTTACGACTACTATACAACCTATACAAATGGTGAGTTAAAATAGCTTTTCCATTTTACTTCTCTCATGTAATTGCTAGAACCATGAAAATATCTAGATGTAGTCTCGCATATAGTTTTGTTGACGTTTTGAGTTAATAAACGATTGAGAACTTGTTTTAACCGAGTAGTGATGTAATTAAACATTTACATTACGTAACGTATTTCAATAATATTTATTTAAAATACAGTCCTCACTGAAAATTACTTTATTTGATACAGTATGCAAAATATTGATTTAGTCCAGGGCATGGAAAACCCATGGGTTTTTGCTTTTGGTGAGGAAAAACCCAACCCAAAAACCCGGGTTTTTGGGTTTTTCATGCCCTGATTAGTCCGATTACATATATACAATGCGTAAACATGTAAAATCTATGATTTTCAATAGAGTTAGATTCTTGGGAAGATACGGAGAAGTATTTGGAGTTAAAGAACTGTATGGAAGATCATTATAATTTTCTCTATCGATCAACATATCCTGAATGGGGAAACTATGGACGGTTAACTTTCAGAGAAAACTTTGCTGACAGCAGTGGCTTAACTGCAGCATACTACGCTTTACTTGCACATCTAAATAAATATGGGTTGGAGAAGAAGCTCCCAGGATTTGAGAAATATGACTCAGAACAAATGTTTTTCATTAGCTATGCAAACGTAACTGAATTTGATTGATATATACATTTTAATATGCCATGTATTGGTCTTTGAATTTATCTAAAGTAGTTTCGTCCTTAATATTTAGCTGTATTGTTCATCAGCCGGTAACCATCGTTTCGAAACTCTGAGTGAATTGGTAAAGATCCACCCTGACGACACAACGAACCATAGTCCTAATCCGCTAAGAGCACTAGGGAGTTTAAGAAACTCCAAAGAGTTTGTAAGGGCTTGGAACTGTCCACTGGACTCTACTATGAATAAACGAACGGAAAGGTGTGACGTATTTTAAATTGAAACCTTGTATCAGAGTTCAGTTTTAGCCGACTAAAACTACATTTGCCCACCCACCCGGGTACAAGGGGCAAAATTACCTAATATTCAAAATTTTGCGCCAATTTTTACATCATTTAGTGTATCTATTAGCCCCATTTTGACTTTTGCCCACTTTTGCCCCTTTTCCCCCTAACCACCTATCAATTTACCTGTCCACTAGCCACTTTTGCCCCCTAGCCACTACCCACCGGCTAGTTGAACTCTGCCTTGTATTTAATTTTAAATTTTCAATATGTACACATTTGTTTATTGATTTTCTGCTCATTTTCATATTGAATAACACCTCGGGTTGAATTGCAGATAGCAAAACTGTCTAAGTATTTTCCATAATAATCTTTTACAATGTGACTAGTACTTCCTTCCTTTCGTTCATCGAGTTGGTTACTTCTTCTGCTTGGCTCTTTATGTCACCTCTAGAAACGTCAGTCCCGAAGTTTGAGAAGTATTATTTGTAGGAGCCCAGTTTCGTCATATCTACATGTTAAATATTTAGCAAGGTATAGAAAAACCCGGGTTTTTTAGGAAAAAACGCTCGAACCCGGGTTTTTTAGGGTTTTTTATATAATTATAGGCATAAATACAAGCCTATGCTAAGTACACTATAGTATATATAGGAAAACTACAGCTGACAATAACAAAAACCCTGTAATCCTAAAACTACCATTATTTACGTCTAGAAAATCAAAAACTAGAAAATAAAAATTCAATCTTTAACATGTTTTAATACAGTTAACAGGCAGTATTTTTCGTGAGCATCTATATTAATTATTATACTTTTTGACCACAACTAGCGAAAAACTATCCATTGTTATTTTATTATATTTTACTGATCAAATAGACTTTAAGAAATTCCTTCAATAATGTGGAGCTTTACTTATGAAGCAGTACAGTAATAAATGTGTAAGTGATTAATTAAAATTCAGTATAATTAATGTTTCCACTTATGTACCCCGAAGCATTCATTGGAGATTCGTAAATAAAAGTTAATTATATAAACCAATATCTTCACAGCGATTAAAATGTACATGAAACAAATAATACATGAACATGAATGTATAGACATTACGATTGTGATGCCTATATATTCACGTAGTTCACGATGTAGAATTACTGCAAGTATTAAAGTATAAAAGCTATATTATTATTTTGTTTCCACCTGATTATACATTTGTTTACGTTTTCGAATAGAAATATGACAAAGTTATTATGTTTTGCTTATATAGATGGAGCTTTAGTGCAAATTATTGAATGTTTTGTAAAAAACCCAATCAACCCCGGGTTTTTTGCCAAAAAACCCAAAAAAACCCAACCCATAAAAAATCCGACCCACAACCCTGATATTAAGTGACTTCAATAATATAGCTTAAGGCCGTATTGAGGGGGGGGGGCATTGTATAAAGGCCAACAAATATATTATGGAGTTGTGTTTGCAGTAGTCTATTTGGTGTCGGAAAAGCAAAACAAAAGATATAATACTATACAAGCACCACAAATATATGACCTACTTCTCTTGTTAAGGAAACTTTTATTGTAACAATAATATGACGTGTGTGAGTTAACGTAGAGTGAGGATTTAAATGGTTTCATTCTTACATCAGCTATTGTATTTGGATACATATTTTACTCTCAAATATGCGAACAGGTTTTTAACAGAATTTATTTATTTTATCTTTACGAAAACAGACAATATGAAATGATCACTAAGGTTAGGGTGTATAGATACATCAAAATGGTTTACGTATGTTATATGAGTTATGAAAGCTCTTTTTATACAATCAAGTAACCTGGAAGCCAAATAAGTAGAGTAGCAAATGACCGGCGACCCTCAATGAGACAGTAACCAGCTGTATACATATTACATGATATTATGCTTACCATGTAAGAAATAGGAAGGAAAATGTTCAAGTATTAGTTTTTTCTTCATAGACGTTAAAAGCTATTCTCATTTTCCTGCACAGTTGTAGCAATATTTCTGAGTGATCCAGGCCATAGAGTATAACGACCTACCGTCCTGTATTTTCCTTGTAACTAGCACAACTCGCCATTAGTTGTCACTCCCACTTTACCTCGCCTCATATATTTAACACTGTCTTCTGTGTGGTTAACGACTTTCGTTAATTTACTTGAAGTAGTCTATCGGTTAAGTTTATCGGGGACAATCGTCCTAAATTTGAATTCAATTCTACATTTTCGGCAATCCATTTTTATTTTTAATATTACCAGGCAGACATCTCCATTATATTTTACCTCTTTAATAATAATGTAGTATTTATCAACATTTTAATATAAACTCAATTTCATAAGTTTGTATTTCATTTTTTACATTAATCGTCCAGACAATTAAAGCATTGCTTTTAGATAGAAAAATAAATTGGCTCCAGGTTTACTTATCTGAAAATATTATTAGACGTATTGAAATATTATTAAATGCTTAACGAAAACTAACTTACTTTTATACAGAAATTATAGTCCAAGTATATATCATTTGACGACCAATGAGTCCTTAATAGCTTTAGAAAGTCACATAAATATATTGCAACACTTTGTATTAGGGTAACCATCTAACTTTGGACCATAAGATTGAAGAATACTAAAACCGATAAGAAACTATAATAGACGAGTTCGCGCTCCAGTGAGCGCGAACAAGGGTGCCCACTGAAGCGCGAACTCGTTTATTATATTTTCTTATCGGTTTTATTATTTTTCAATCTCATTGTCCAAAGTTAGATGGATACCCAAATAATTTGTATTCTCACTTTGTTCCGCTAATAAGTGGTGACTGGACCAGTAAATCTATTCAGTTATTGCTGCATTAAAATATATAGACATATGTTATAAACTGTAAAGACATAATAGTACGTTTTAAACATTGTACTCTAATACATTTACACATTCAAATTACAAATTTTGACAAATTTCCCAGCACGCTTTTCAAACAAAAGTAAATAATTTATATAAACTACATAAACAACAGCAACTGATATATTTAAAACATTGTTATTAAAATGCATTGGTTTGGAATCTTCGACGCTTTTTCAGTAACTTCTGTCCTACTTGTCTCACTGTCTTTTTTTTAAAGCACTGTTGCTTCGTTTAGTAGCCATGAATTGGCCATTGACTTAAAATGGTACCGAGATTTCCATATCCACATTTGGATTCCCCACCAACATGTCAGGTCTGAGATTATCTTTCAATCAATAGTAGCACCCAATAAGCACATTCAAACTTGGCCTATATCTAAATCTGAAACTGCCACAAGGACTCAACAAAACAAAACCTGGGAATGGGACTTGGTTAGGAGAAAGTTTAGAAAACTGTTCATCATTTTTGAAATAACAAAGAAAAATGTTCTTTTAAAGGCTTATGGGAAATACCAAAATCAAATTGATTACAGCCATTTCCAATGTTTGCAACAAGATATGAAACATTGGAAGGATATCTCGATAGTGACATCCGGATGTGGAGTGCACCAGTGTACCTGTCTGTTGTGAGTATTAATAAACATACGAATATCTTGACAGGAGTTATCGGCATCGGTTATTGACGGAATCGACACTCTGCTTATCAATGAATTTCCCGCATGGCAGCCAAAATATCCATTTAAACTGTCACAAAGGAAATCGTTAGACCTCGAAGGGTTTGGTGTAGAATGGCGGGCATTGGCTTTCTCAGGTGGGTCATCAAAAGTGACATCTTGTCCTCGTTCAATGAAAGAATGGTCAACAAGGTCACCCATACAATGTATAAAGAATATATTAATTTTCTCCTTCCTGGTGAAAAATTCAATTTTACTCTAGTTAATTTTGAGCAGGTCACAAAAACTGGGTCATTGCCCATTTTTAGTGGTAAACACAGATATGGTCTGTCCACATTTTTACTAAATCGAGTCATTAATGACGTGCATAAACTTACATTCATTTATTTCGGCCCAAAGAAAATCAAAGAACGGGTGAGTGTAATTCTTTGGGTCGATACAACATTTGACAAATCATCATGGTCTTGCATAACTGGAATTTATTTAACAATTTGTGCCCTTCTTATACGACAGTCATACGGAAGGAATATTACTCTCCCTAATATTCTCTCCGGTTTGTTAAATGGGATGATCATATTCATCTGTCACCAATTCGTTCCAACGAAGAGCAAAATGATTATCATCATTTTGATGATCTCATTTCTGTTTCGGATATGGTACGAGTGTTTCATCACTGTCGAAGTCACCTCACCCGTAAAAGATTAAAAATTTAAAAATTTCTTACTTGGAAAAACGGAAAACCTCGATACACCATCTTGGCAAGAAATTATTGTTATTGAAGGATGCTACAGGCACCAATTTTCAAAATATTACAAAACCCTGTATGAAATAGGATTTTGGAGACTTTTAAATAATCATGCAGACTTCGTGGCGCCTTTTTGCAAAAGATTCACTAAATATCATAAGCGTCCCTTTGAGGCATTTACGCTTTCATTACAAGATAAAATCCTAACTTTATTTTATATTATGTTAATTATGTATGGCGTTTCTTGGCTTTTATTTATAGTTGAATGCAAGTGGATAATTTTGTCTGGTTTATTAAGCTTAACAAAATCAAGCTTGAAAAATATAAGAAGTTGGTTGAATTGCATACAAAATATTATACAAATTAGAAGACAAACCAGAATAGAAACAGTGCCTATTAATTTCGGACAGACTTAGTAGTTATTCTCTTAAACTAGTAATACCCATACTACTAGTTTACTACTGCTCTCAATCGGAAAATTGTTTACTATAGTGTTAGAAAAACGAATGCCTGTGTATATTATGTTTGAATGTACAATGAAGGATGCCAAAGATCGCCGAAGATATGGTTTGGCGTTATATCGAATCATTTTACAGCCACATTTTGTGTTAAATAATTAAATTAAGACGTACAGTTCTATTCCTTATTTTTAGAGTTTGACACAAAATATCTTTATAGAGGGTCAAAAACCCAAGAGTACATTAAGAATCGTATGATTTGGCAATTAGAGTTGGCCCTGTTTGGTTAAAATATATTCAATTATATTAAAAAATAAAATCAGCTTACCAATCAAAACAAAATATAATAACAATTACAGAAACATGATTGCGAATTGAAAGGTATATGTTTATTAAGCATGTATCCAGAAACAAACTATTTTCCCAATGTCAAAAGTGAAAAACATTCAGTTTTCAGTTACCTATCGTAAATATTGTTTTGCAGTTTCTACTCATTGTACTAAAGCTATTTAAGTTATTTGGACCTCAGTGGCATATTTAAAAATACATAAAGTTGGTAATTTAGAATCAAAGCAAAGCTTGCGAGTTTATGTGTCTGGTATTAAATAAAGTTCAATAAACTGTAAAGTTGTGCACGCTGTATAATATGTAAAATAACCTTATGTTTTTCGGGTCGAATAGTTTTTCCTTATATTGGCATTGTCTATAGACAGTTACAGGTAAATGAAAAACATGACTTACTACAGAGTAAGAAGTTAAAAATTATCATTCGGAAAAGGCAAAGGTTAATGCCCGGTTTCAGGTAGGCAGAATTACTATTAATAAACGTGTTTATTTCTTGGTTGCATCCGTATTATATCTTGTATGTTCAATTCTATACCATAGCACTACCGTATGGATTTATGATATAAAGTGTATTGCATGCCTATAGGCCCGTTTATAACAGTCGTGCAAATTATTGGGTGCTGAACAAACTGTATAGAAGTTGTATAGACTGTATATAATATAGTAGAATAATCTTATAACTTGTGATAAAATTGAATTGTCACTACTCTATGAATGTTGTATATAACTATAGTTTGTTTCACAACTTAGGAGATTTGTTTTTGAGTACATAATTTCTAAAACATTGGCATATTTATCTCTGATAGGAATATATGATTTTAAGTATTTGTCAGTGTCAAATATTAAATTGCAATAACTATATTTCAGGCTGTAGCATATATCTAATTCAATTCGGTGTAAATTCTTAGGTACTTGACTTTATCTTCAGAGAATTCATAATTATTAATCCTTGCAAACTGAACTTACTCTAGAACTGGCACTACAGTATAAAAAACTATTGGTAACATGAATAGGGTTCATGTAATATTGAATATCACATTATTTTCAATTAAAAATAAAGATAAACAAATAATGGAAACGATTCGGACAGGAATTGCAAAAATAGTACACATTAATTAATTAATATTTCAGTTGCAGGAGTCGGGATGATAAGAAATTGGAACATCACGTCGTTTCCCACCATTTGCATACACTACTTCAAGTGCAAATCATAGGTTTTTTGTTCCTTAACTAATATATTATTTAAATTTAAAATGACAAACAATTGTCGTTTACAAATACGTAATAGTAGTTATACGTGATGTGCTTACAACATTCAATTTACTAAATGACAAAAACTACTCAGAGATAAAGAACATAATCCGTTAAACGGATTCGGTTTCATCAATTTTGTTTACTTTTATATAAGTAAGGTTTTCAACTTTTAGGCTGATGAATAATGAAAAATGAATAAATATGTATGTTATAAAGTAGCATAAATTCCAGTCATGGCATCAATGCGTCTATGAATTTCGACAAAATTTGGTCTTTGTGCAGGATCCCCATTCCAACATTCTTGGATAAAAGAATAACTGTAATGAGCAAAAATCAATGATTATTACGGCAGAACTTGATTTCGAATACTAATTTTTTATCTACTTACATAATTTTACTGACACGATTATAATACGTAAAATGAACATATAAATAATATTAACAAAAAGAAAGTTACATTTCTTGGGTAGCAAATTCTGGGAATTCTAAACGAAATCCATTTGTGAGCATTTTGATAAATTCAGCATTAAATTCTTGGTCAGGGTAGGGCGTCTTTCCCAATGTGAATATTTCCCACAATGTGATGGCAAAAGCCCATACATCCGTAGCTTGTGAGAATTCTGTAAAATTCAAAGACTCCACAGCAAGCCAACGCCAAGGAAGTGGAACCTACAGATAAGGCATTTGCAAAATGTACAAAACTGACAATAGATTTAAATTTTTGTTTAATACTTTTGCCATTTACTCTTTTCTTCCGAATGTAGTTGGAATACTGATACAGCTTTTTTGAAAGTCCAAAATCCGATATTTTTGCAGTAAGATTGGCGTCCAGCAGGACATTTCTTGCAGCCAAATCGCCGTGTATGACGTTCAAACTGGAAATATATTTCATTCCGTTTGCTATCTGTAAACTCCATTTAATTAGTGTTGAGGTGCTCATAATATGTCCCAAGTTAGACTCCAGAATATTCCTGTTATTTTTAATATAAGTTTTCACAAATAATAACAATTATAAATGCAATAATAATTATTTATGATTCTGTAGTATTATTTCGAACTGTAAATTTACTCACAGAGAAATTTCAACCGGGACAATATTGCTTGACCTAACGGGAAGATATCCACCATTAAAAACCTCATTCATGAAGTGTTTTCCATTTTTTCTTAAATACTTTAGAAGATCCCCAGAACTGCAATACTCCATTACAACGTTCAACTGGTCTTAAAAGTCAAATTTTCATAACAAAATATTAATACGTTTATATAATTGAAGAATTTAAGTCCAATGAAAGTTAAGCCTGCAATGGTCAATGTTAGTTCATTTAAACTTAATTGCAAAGCTAATAACAAATTCAGTCAATGCTCATTAATTCCTCCTTTTCGAAATTGAGTCACAAAATGAAAATATAGTCACATTTGGTGGAAGTGACAGAAAATATAATATATGAAACGCTGAATATTTTTTATTAAATTCAGCCCCCAATTCTATTTGTTTCATTATTTCGCTTCCTGGGGAAATAACGTTGCACAAGGTGTAATAGGTATTAATAGATAACTAAGTTTAGTATCAGCAAAATATTCCAATATTTAGTTACATAAAAATTGTGACACAGATGGCTATATATTTTAAAAGTTTCTAGAGCAATATGTATATTTTATTTTGGTTACTATCTTGTAGATCCTGAGTACAAGCTCCAAGTACTCCGACAACGTTTTCGTGCTCCTTAATGAACAACATGACTTTTAACTCAGCCATTGCCGATTTTATGCAATCAATGTTTGATCCGGCCTTCACAGTTTTAATTGCGACACACAGAGAGTCTTTGGTCTTCAGGTAACCTTTGAACACAATTCCAAATTCTCCACTTCCCAAGATTGTTTTGAAATCTAGACAGCGAAAATAATTTTTTTCATTCATTTACAAATGTTCATTCTTTTCAATTAATGCTACATCAGACAACTTCATCCATGAACAGGGAACAAAAAGGTACTCCTTTTGAACAAAAAAGGTACTCCTTTTGAACAAAAAAGGTACTCCTTTTGAACAAAAAAGGTACTCCTTTTGAACAAAAAAGGTACTCCTTTTGAACAAAAAAGGTACTCCTTTTGAACAAAAAAGGTACTCCTTTTGAACAAAAAAGGTACTCCTTTTGAACAAAAAAGGTACTCCTTTTGAACAAAAAAGGTACTCCTTTTGAACAAAAAAGGTACTCCTTTTGAACAAAAAAGGTACTCCTTTTGAACAAAAAAGGTACTCCTTTTGAACAAAAAAGGTACTCCTTTTGAACAAAAAAGGTACTCCTTTTGAACAAAAAAGGTAAAAAGAACTACTTTTTCTAAAAAGCAGTCCTTTTTACCTTTTTTACCTTATTTACATGTAAAGTGAAAGTAAATAGTGCAAGTTGCTACATCAAAAAGGGTAAAAAGGCAAAAAAGGACTGCTTTTTAAAAATCGTAGTCCTACCTATTTTTTTTATAAATAGGCAAAAAAGGTCCTTTTTTGTTCGCTGTCCATGAAGGAAGTAGATCTCCACAAAATTAAAGCTTTAATGGGAACAACTACTATTAAGCTCAACAAACTGTTTTAGCTCTCCTAACTCATTCGAAAAATTAACAAATTTAAAAACTCGCAATTTCTGTTAAAATTATTTACGAATTACATAAAATGAGGATGAAAACATCTATAAGCGCAAGTAGTCTTCATGTGCTTTTACGCAGCGAAATAGGAATTTATAAATGGGAACTAGAGGTGAAAATATAAGATATAAAACTCAAACATACCAAAGTATATATTCTCTGTGTGAAAATAGACATTTACCTGAATCTATCGTCCTCAAAAATTGGCATATTATCTTAAGCTGAGGACATTAGGAGACTAACTCCAATTGGCAACAGGCGTGATTGTAGCCAATTGGAATGAGTCTCCTGAACACATGGTATTCTCAAAGAGTTAGCTCAGGCAGAATAATATAACACTTCTCATTGTCACTTAATATCTCCCTTCACAGTAATAAATATATCGACTAGTTTTAGTACTTATTTGCCTTACCAATTTCTAAATCGTTTAAAGCGATTTCCTTGCTGATGTCGTAGGCCACATTTTGTGCATTGGTGTTTGCGGTTTCGTTATTGGAAATCAGTTCTGGTCTCCCATTTAGAAAGTATGAGACTTCTTCCTTTGTTAATCGAGTAGGTATGGATTTGCCGCACCTCTTTAAGTACAGCCATACGCCAAGCATTGATAATGCAATGAATACTACAGAGACTGTAATTCCTGCTATAATTCCAGTGTTTCCATTGGCACTGATATTGGCTGTAAACAATAATGGTCCGTTAGTATATACAAATCAAATAAGTTATTAACAAAGGTTTAATTAAAATTCGCAATGTCGAGTTAAACCTAAATAGAAATCATAACTTTGGATGTTCATCCTTCCTGTCCTTCAGATTAATATACAGAGGACGTTAAGACTACATTACACTATTATACACTCTCTACTACATAAACGTAATATAAAGTGAACCTTTTGTTCGTTCTTCTTCCTGCTTCCTCCACCCTTCCAATTCCTCCTTTCGTTGTTCTTCAATCCTCCTTCGCCATTCCATTTCCTCCTTTCGTTGTTCTTCTCTACGGTTTTCAGCTTCCAACTGTTGGCGTTTTACCTCCGCAATGAGCAACTCTTGTTGGGCTAAGAAGACTTTTTGAAAGTCGTCATATGCTTTAGGAGACCCAACATTTGGCGTTTCTTCCTGAGTTTGATCGGGTAATTTCTCTGATGGATTTTGTGAAGGAATTGTGGAATTAAGGAGGAGAGAAATTGCCCTTTCAATCTCCGAAGCAATATATTGACTTACTCTCTGAGCTACTTTGCTAATAGAAAGGAGCTTAATTTCTGACGTTAATATCACTGGATTGAATCGCAGCGACTTTCTCCAGTTAGATAAAAAACGAAAAGCTTCGTCGAGCGTCAATTTAGTCAAGTCAGTGTTGTTATATATTTGGTCTCCTCCTCGGAATTTTAAAACATGCTCAATTCCTTCTCGTTGGAGGAGTGCGCGGGTATTGGCTACGAAACCACTAGGGTCTTCTTCGAATTGAAGGATATCATGAAGTGCTTTCGCCATTTCTGCCTCGCACCTCTTGTTACTCCTAAGAAGAATTTCCATTGCTCCTCCCCCATGGACAGATGAAACGACATGAGTCCCGTATTCTTCAAAGAAATCAATCCATACCTGAACGTTTTCACGATCTGCGCTATTGAAGGTCAGCAGACGCTGTAGGGTGGAAATGAAGTCGGCAGTTAAGGGTGGCTCGTCGTTCAGAATGAGTTCGAATGTTCGGAATTCCCTCACAGCGGTTATTTCACAGCTGTTGTTTCGAAAAGCTTCGCTTTGGATATTAAATCCTGGTTTGGCTTTACCCAAAAACTTGTTTTGGACTATATTTCCTTGAATACCCAGGCTAGAAAACCTGTCAACTAGATAATCCGCTTTTGAGGGAAAGAATTTTACAAAATCAGATGCTTGGTTTTTCATATTGCATGTCATAACAGAAGGAAACAAATAGCCGATATCGGATTGAATTTTTTCTTCTAGTTGGAAAGGAGATTTGTGTAAAGGGATATCTTTAAATACGTTGTAGCTGTGTCCGGCTAGGATATTCTCACCAAAGATTGGAGATATGATTTTCAATCCTTTTTCCAGGAGAAAAGTAATGGCCTCATTATGCTTCAAATCAGACAAAAGTTTGATAACATCGAGAGTGGTTTGTGGAATATCTGCTTTAACTCTTATATTCCGGATGTTGAGGGCTTTTTGTAGGAATAAAAGAGATTCAGGAAATTTGATTTTCAAAGCTTGGTCCATCTTTTCATGTGCCTCGGCTAACAATTGGGAAATTTCTGTGTTTTCAACCTTAAAAATCGCATTAGCTAGGATATTTAAATAATAGGAGATCTTATTATTACTAGACTCTACAAGCTTGTGTGTAACCAAGGAAATGTTATAATTGCGATTATAATGATCTCTGAAAGCAGTTCTAATGACGGCATTGCCAATGGGGTCCCCTCCTTTTGTTGCTGCATCTTGAATTTTTTCAAAAATGTTTCTTGGATACAAATCCCCATTAGGCAGTTTGTAATACCCATTAACTGAGGGTAGGCCGTGTTCCGTTGCCTTATTTTCAGCTACAGCAACGACAATTGGTTTTGGAAATAAACTGTACCCTTCTATGACATCTTTATAACCAAGAAGCCTACTTTTAGGTTTTCTATAAATTGATTTCAACTCTGACATAAAATGAGACAGTACAAAAATGACATTCGAGTAATTATCGTCAGTTATTCTTATTCGAAATGCATCAAGCCCTCTTAACATCTTCACAAACGTGGACCCTTCTCCTGCATAACGATTATCGTGGAATTTATGAAATATCAACACGACATTTGGAATTCTCTCCTTCAATTCTTCGTGATTGGATAAATATTCATCCAGAGTAGCTAGATGCTTTGCATCTTGCTCCAATCCTCGAATATCCCCAAGGCCGGGAGTGTTTATAATCCGTAATTCAGAATTTGGAATTCCTAATTCATCCACTGGGACATTTATCCGATATTCGGTGATGTCTTGTGTTAAAGATACTGTCGCTGGAAGACGGGTAACATTTGGATTATCAAGCACTATGTGGATCTGTAGTCAACACTGCGAGTGTTACATATATCAACATTTCATATTCAGTTGTGTAAAATAATAATGCGTATAGGTATAACATACCCAACTTGACTTTCCAGCCCCTGATGTCCCAAGTACTAATATGTAAGCATGTTTAGAGCTTCTTTTATTTTTCAGAGATTTTATGGCAGCTATTAGACCTGGATGTCTTTTAAAATCTCCGTTTAGCATTAAAATGACATCTTCAATACTAGAGGGCACATCTACTAAATTCGGATCTGAAACAAATGAATAGTCGTCCTAATCGACAATCAAAATAGAATTTTAAGCATGTTTTACACACTTACAATTTAAGGGGCGTGGAGGTCTGATATTGATCGTTACTTCATCAGTTGGGCACGAGCAAACATATGACCGAATTACTGCGTTCCAAGTCTACAAAAATATTGATGACAATTATATACCATTACCCCTTGGCATACCATATAACTCGATTCAATTAAACAGCGCCCATTATTGTAGTTTATGGGAAAAGTTAACAGTTGTTTCCACGGGTTTATACGAAATATTTTTAGTTTTAATTATCAGCAAATTTTCTTTTCAGAGACCCATTTTCACAAAAAACATAATAAACGATAAAGATGCAAAAATTGCGAGATAAAGGTGTAGGTACTACCCATTTCAAGAGTGCAGATTCATTTGAGTTATACACTAATTACATAAGCTTTAGAGCTTATACATGCTTAGAATTTACATTGCAATAAAGTTATTAGCTTACGTAACAAGGCATTTTATCATGGAAAATTAATGTAATTAATTAATGTAACAAAAACCCTATCTCCTGATTGTTACTTTGTAGCAGCCATGATAACATGGCTTGTTACGTTGTAATATTAAGCAGACGATATGTAATATTGTGTTGATTAGAAGACTGGATGACCAAAGCCATGAATATGATAAATAGATAAATAATGTCTGCATATTTTCAGTGAACTGAATGTACGTTATGCTTGACTTACATCAACTGAAGCATCAGTTACGAAATGGCTTTCACCTTCGAAATGTTCTTCGTCATAAATTGTCAGGTTGCATCCTTTTCGTACTTTAATAGATGTAATACTATGTTCCAATTCATAACGCATTACGTTATTGAAATTTATGTAGTATGAATTACAGGTATTACATCCTCCATGTAAATATCCACGGGCACAATTCGACCTTCGCATAGGAATTTCCGAACAAGAACACTCCTTTCGGTAACAAAATAAAGATAAAGTCAACGGTACATGCTTCGCGTGATACAATACATCTAAATCTGTAAAAAATAATCCTAATATGTATAATATTATACTTATAAATAACACAACCGCATACACCGGCTAAGCCTTTTTTAAAAATTTCTCCTAACTTCAGTTTTTACAATATCCTACTTCGTTTTTGGTTAGCCGTCGGTTCCCACAAAAGTACCCAAAGACAAGCACCCAAAACCTACACAAACACTTGTGTACTGTGGTAACCACATAATTTTTAAGGCTCTGATTTAATTACTTTCGCTCTCCAATCAGTTGCATTATTTTAGGGTAAAGTATAAAAAGAATAAGTATTTATTAGTTTCTTACCCGGGAACATGTGCAGCTGGCAGATAAGATTGTATCGAATCCTTTGGGCAGTACATTCAGACTTTGAGAGAAATTGCGACAGTGTCCATCATAGTAACTGTCATTGCAAGCAGTTAATATACATCCTTCTTGTACGCTGAATGATGATGTAGAATTCCATACTGTTTCAGCAGTTATGTATTTCTCCTGAAAATCAGTGACGTAGGAATTATCTAACATTGAATACCTTTCTCCTTTTTGGTCATCCTCTTTGAATAAGTGTGCACAAAATGCTTCCCCTGCATTCTGGCCTACTGCAATTAATAATAAGAAAATCACTATGGCAAAAGTTTCCATCTTATTATTTGTAGCCAAGAATTATTAGTGTTGATAAACAACCATTTATGTCGATTTATTTATAACACTTGTACTAAAAGTTGTAAGCCCACTATTGTATGACACTCTGTTTGAAGGAATAATTAGTTGCGTTGCGAATATTTAGTTAAGCTGACAAAATACAGTATATATAATAATATGTACATTCATTCAAAATAATATTATTAGCTCAGAAAACCTCATGAGTTCATACAATAAATCATAACCTTCTGGATATATTATAATCGACTACTGTTGATATCATATTTATCCTAACCAAATATTATTTGCTAAAAACATTTCCTGCTGACTAGCTACAGGATTTCTCCATCGACATTCAATATTATGTCATTGCCAATAATTAATACATAATATTATTAGTGTACAAAATTTACCACTTTTTAGGCTTTTTTCAATCACAGTGGTAAAAATGCACTTAATGGTAAAAATGGTAAATTTTATATACAAAGTCATATACAAAAGACTTACTAAAATGTAGGTTTTAAAACTTTATTTTCTATGAAATATTTCGAATCATCTCCTTAATTAAAGTTAAGTTAATCCTAATTTTTTGATTGCAATTAATTTCTTAATTGGCAAATAAGGGCGATTAGTGACGTCATTATTTGAATCCAACTCTGATTGATGAGCACTTATCAATTTGTGACAAAACTCATCATCTGCTAAGCTATTTCATACTTTGGCACCGAAATTTATTCAAAATTCTACACGAAATTTAAATTAAACTATTTTTACCATTTCTACCAATCACCACTAATTTTTGGGTGGTATTTGATATTTAACCTTAAATGCCATTAAAAACTACTTAGCACTGGTAAGTGGTAAATGGTATTTTGTACACATAATATTATGGAAATAATCAGGACAGATATAAGTTCTATAGTTCTTCCACCGACCGCAACACTGATAGATAATGGACTATTATTTGAGACTCATGAGTACAATGTCTGCCTATTTGTTTATATACTATGTTAAGTATTTGAGATATTATAACTTTAATCCTTGTACTTCGATTTTGATGAAACGCTTTACTGGAACCAGCACTATTAAATTCAAAGCACCAGTTTGTAGCTCAACTAGTTTTTATTATTTTATGCTAACTTCTACCGCATAATGAGTAATATAACTAATATCTTCCTTTCGAAGTAATCATGCACTAAGAACTACTTATCTAAGAAGCCACAACGTGTCGGTCACTTCAAACTATGCAGTATATTTAACTTAGCGACTTCCAAGCTTTATTGCATTCCTATTAATTGTTGTAATATCCCTTCATTTAATAAGTGAAAACATCACAGATTCGCATTTTCAAAATTTTCAATTTATTTTAATAGTCACCTGGATATAGAATATAAAATAGGAAGTTTCCGGAAATGAAAAGTCATAATTTTATGCTACGTAAGTGAACATATTTTCTAATTTAGCTACAGATTTTAAACCAATTGTTTAATCTATTTTTTAATCCAAAGCACGTCAGTGCTACAGTCAAACAATGCTATGCAGGGCAAGTTGTGTCAACACAAGGTCAACAATTAAAAGTAATTTTGACAATGGTGTTTAGTTAATGTGCAGGATAGTACAAATACCGGTAATAGTAAACCCCTGTAACAGCCTATAAATCACCGTTTCATTTTCAAATTTATGGATTTTTTATACAAGAAATGTACATTTATTTAATTTTTGATCAACAATTACCTAGGCAATTTTCCATAACTTTAATTTCATTTTCGATTAATTTCTTACACTCAAGTCTTACATATTAAACTTCCATAATCAAAACATTAATGGACATAAACAGTATAATTACTAACGTATACCTAAGCTCTACTAGAACATGAAAAACCCAAAAACCCGGGTTTTTGGATGGGGTTTTGGGTAGCAAACAGCAAAAACCCAAAAACCCATGGGTTTTTCATGCCCTGAACTCTACATTCGAGTCGATGCTTTGTCAACACTATGTGTAAATGTCAAAACATCAAAGAAATCTAAATATTAACTTTATTCGTGACTCGTGACATTGGAATGGAGTACCTTACAATAAGCTGGAAAATATGTTTCAATAATAAAATTAAGGATCAACATCAATAAGCTATAATATTATGATAATGGGAATATGGGAAAAGAGGTGAAACTCATTTTTCTCCATTTTTTTGAACTTTTGCTACCCTTACATTTCCGCATTCATTTTTCTGGTTTCGTAAATAATTAAGATATATTATGAGGAATTTTATAAAGTAGCATAGAGTCCAGTCATGGTATCAAAGCGTCTATGAACGTCATTAAAATTGGGTCTTTGAGCAGGATCCTTTTCCCAGCATTCTTGAATAATGGTGAAGCTGTAATATAACAAAAATGGATGTAAACTGGAACTGTAGTCTGAGTTGATCTTAATACGAAACCTTTTCCTTATTACTGAAAACTAAAAGGTCTCTTAAAATTCAAAATAAAAATAGATAGATAGTACATTTCGTAGCTGGAAAATTCTGGTAATCCTAAACGAAATCCGTTTGTCAGCATCCTGATAAATTCATCATTGTATTCTTGGCCAGGATAAGGCGTCTTTCCCAGTGAAAATATTTCCCACAATGTGAGTTGATTTGGTTTTTTTAAAATTATTCTATGCAGTGTGGTGTATGGACAAATGTGTACCTAAGGTTACTAGGTTGACTTAAGTGACTAGGTTGACTTAAGTGACTAGGTTGACTTAAGTGACTAGGTTGACTTAAGTGACTAGGTTGACTTAAGTGACTAGGTTGACTAAAGTGACTTAAGTGACTAGGTTGACAAAAGTTACTAGGTTGACTAGGTTGACTGACGGTTGACTCGCTAGATATGCCCATACATCCGTAGCTTTGGAGAATTCTGTGAAATTCAAAGACTCCACAGCAAGCCAACGCCAAGGAAGTGGAACCTACAGATATTGCATTATGAACATGCAAATAATTGAAAAAATTGGTTGAACCTTAATTTTATGTTTTCCAGTATTACACTTTTGTTCCGAATGTAGTTGGAATATTGATACAAATTCTTCGACAATCCAAAATCCGATATTTTTGCTGTAAGATTAGCGTCCAGCAAGACATTTCTAGCAGCCAAATCGCCGTGTATGACATTCATGCTGGAAATATATTTCATTCCGTTTGCTATCTGCAAACTCCAGAGAATCAATGTTGATGTACTTATATGCCCCAAATTTGATTCTCCTATATTTCTGTCAATTTTCGAAGTAGCAACAATTAGGAGACAATTATATACAGTGTAAAAAATTGAGTGTTCAAGAAAAACATCCTAAACATTGCACAGGGCATGAAAACCTTTTTGTGCCTTTTTGCTTTTTTGTTATGGCATTCCCTACTTGTTAAGCTGTATTATGACGGAATTTGAGGTTGCTACAAACTTTTTTCACATCAATTTGACCATCTTCTATAATTAATTTTGCTGGGCAAAAAGGCAACAAAAAGCAAAAAGGACTTTGTGTCTTTTTCATTTCCTGACACTGGATGCATTGTTTGCGTGGTACTTACGATGACATTTCCACTGGAACATAGTCATTCGCATTAAGGGGAATGAGTATTCCTTTAGAAACTTTATTTGTAAAGTTTTTTCCATTTTTCTTCAAATAGTTCAGAAGATCTCCGGACCCACAGTATTCCATTACAACATTCAACTGATCTGTGAATCAAAATATGAATAAGTGTGCCACATTAAAGTGCATCAGTCAAAAGACTGGTCATCCTGAAACTTATATCTTTCAGCCATAGAATAGTGGCCATCTACCGGGTTGTGTCAACACTTTACTAACAGAAATGCCATGCTATTTATTACTGTGAAGCTATGGCCTAGCCGATCAGCACACTTGGTTCAAGTCACCTGATCCACTCAGCCAGTCAACACATTTGATTCAACTTGTGGGCAGCGGCTTAGTGGCTTCAACAAAAACAAAGAATTGTCCAATCTTCTATACCTCACTAACGCCCTCCATTGTGAATCTTGAAAGCTTCATTGAAAGCAGTCCTTTTTAACTTTTTAACCTTATTTACATGTAAAGTGGAAGTTAATGGGGCAAGTTGCTACATCAAAAAGGTAAAAAGTCAAAAAACGCTGCTTTTTAAAAATCTTACTCCTATTTTTTTATAAAAAGGCAAAAAAGGTCCTTTTATACTCCCTAGTCAGCAGTCTAAATTACAGTTAATACTTTTTTGCATTAAATACTTTGAATATGCAATAATATAAAATATAATTAATACAATACCATGACAATTTGAAGATAACTGTTGAACAATAAATTTGGCATATACACACAAAGGATGCATACACACAGGGAACAAGTTTCGGGAGTATAATAATATTATGAATATAGCATATTGGGGTAAAGTCATGTAGTTAAGCATTCGTGTTAGTTAGATTAAGTTATATATTTTTCTATATTCATTGTGCATTAGTATAGTATAACTGTGCATTATAATAAAATATTTAAATAGATAGGATGTGAATATTTCTACGTGAGGTAAGTTTTTGAATGCTGATTTGTTTTAAGCAACGGTTTTAGTAAATATATGCATGTTTCCTAGGTTCTCCTACCAAGACATAGATAGTCAGGTAGTAGTGCGATTATTAGCAAATATTCAATTTTCTTACTATCATTTAATTCCTGAGTACACGCTCCAATAACTGCGACTATATTTTCATGCTCCTTGAGGAACAACATGACCTTCAACTCGGCCATCGCTGATTTTAAGTGCTGTGCATTTGAACCAGCTTTAATTGTTTTAATGGCAACGCAGAGAAAATTTTTGCTTTTTAAGATTCCTTTGAACACAATTCCAAATTCTCCACTTCCCAAGATGTTACTGAAATCTAAGTGACAAATAATAGATAAAGATTGAAATTCAGTCGATATAGGACTATCATCATAATCATAGGAGATTTAATTAACACGACGAAAATTATGTTATGTATATTATACCAATATCAAGATCGCCTACAGAAATTTCTTTGCTGGTGTCATAGGGCAAGTTTTGTGCATTGGTGTTTGAGACTTCGTTGGACGAAACCAGTTCTGGTTTTCCATTTAAAAAGTATTGTATTTCTTCTGGTGTTAACCGATTAAGTAGGGATTTGCGATACTTGTTCAAATACAACCAACCACAAAGAAGGAATAACAAGACGAGTACTACACATACGATTCCTACTATCATTGCCGTGATTGGGAAACCGGCTGTGTAGATAATATTTACATTTACAACCCAATATAATTTCCACTATTTATCAAATGCATAAATTAATGAATTATTTGCAATATTTACCAGTAACTTCAATCTTCTCCTTCCCTAGTATCTCTTCTAAAATAACTCTTTTGTGTACCAAAACCCCTATTCACATATGGATCATAATTATTTAGTGTTTAAATATTGATTTCCATTTCTTACATTTTTTAATTAAAAACTTTTTCAAGGTTTTAGCATTTTGTTTTCGCTTTTACTAAATAGTGACATTTTACACTTACCGTTTATCCACCGAATAGGCTTAGCCAATTTAATTACCGTAAGTTTGCAAGTTACAGCAACAATGTCTCTCGTTGGGACTTTCACGATTGTTGAAACTTTGTATATTGAATCTATAATTTCGCTGGTGTAGTTTATTAGACTTGCTAAACCAAAATTAAAAAAAAACATGGCAGATAATTTTTACTGTTGCATTGTTTAGAATTAAATACGGTGACTCATAAATGTAATATATAGATGTACATGATGATATAACATATGGCTTCTCATTCTTAAGCCAAAACCCTAAGACAGGGTGCGAACGAACAAGCATTAAGGGAATTTGACACCGAATTGTGATAAACTCCCCCTCGACAACTTTAGAATCGCTAACAAAAATCTGTGGATAAGGTAAGTCATTGAAAAACTTAATTGCTTCCTCCGATTGTGGAATGGGAACTGTATTAAACCAAAAATTGTTAAAGGTAATTAAACCTTAAAATCTGTTCAAAAGGGTTGTCAATTCTTACGATGTGAAAATGACTTTTTTTCAAAGCCATGGGGATACAATATTGTGAAGATTTCTTTTTGGAACCCCACACATCTAAACATCCCAGAAACATTAAGAGGCAGTTGAAATATCACAATCTGTTTGCTCGTTGTTGTATTTAGTAGTTGACTCTATTGGCAAAAATAATATTTTGTATCACTGGCCGAAAGAATTGTAAGTCTATAAACTAAGCTCCTATATGATGTACCTGTGATGAATAAATCAGAGGAGCTTTCATTAGGCATTCGATATATGTGGAACAGGGAACAAAGTAAAGTTTAGTAGACTCTGGATTTACAGTAGAGCAATAACCATACTGTAGCGATAGCATAATACTATATTCATCTTCTATTATTGGAATAGAGTCCCCTAGGTTAAATCGTTTTAAAATCAAAATCAAAAAATATAAATTAATAAATTGCAATTAAAATAATTTAAGATAATAATGACTTTTTCTTACCAAATGAATTTCTAAACGTGTACGTCCATTGGTGAAGTGGACTTCCTGATTCATTAACACAGGACACAGTCGAGGTTATATTTTCCCAATTTCTTTCTTTTTCTATTGGAAACTTAATTTCCAACATTGATACATATTTGTAAAATTCATACGGGGTAAATTTGGAGAGTAATTTTGTGCCATATTTAAAGTTTGTTTCCATCCGAATTTGTTTTACAGATGAACATGAAAATTGTATACTCTGACCAAATCCTACTGTTAAATTCATATTGCCTTCCTTTGGAGAAACATATTTACCTAATCAATCAAAAATAAACTGTTTATTAAAAGAAATTGAAGGTGATGGATGGTTCAGAATAAATAAACGAAAGTACGCTATGCTATAACCATTTATTAATATCTATAATCCAAATGAATTACTTGGTCTTGGAGAAACAACAGTCACAACATAATGATTAGTAATTTCACTTCTCATAGATCTACAGGTAATTACAAAGCCATCCTGCATAGTTATTCCCGTTTGATTTAGGACATCACTAAAGTCGACACAAAACAACCCGCTACAATATTCACCCGTAGCCAGTGGTAGCAGCTGAAAAAAATTATGAAATTAATTACAAAATGTCTTAAAGGACGATAAAGTCTAAAAAAGCTTAGCCAATCGACGAAAAAGTTAAAAAGTCTAAAAAGCTTAGTCTTACGACAAAAATCGTATTTATTATAAATATATTAGCAACCATAATACAGATATATACATAATATTATGTGCCTGCAATAAAGAAATCTTCATGTCATTTTGATATGTATTAAAACTGTTAATATAGTATATTTAAAAGTAAAAGCAGTTAATATGGTACAATTAGCCATGTTACAAGATTGTTGTTCTCTCCTTGAAATCAGCTACGTGTAATTATTTATTACTTTATAGTAATAATACCTATGCATGCTTCCCTTAACATGCGTTTACAGTTTAAGAACTTATCGTAACTATTTGTACTTATTATAGAAAACCATAATGAACCTCCAGTTATTGCATAGTTATTCTGGGTATGGTAATAAGGAAAAGATATGGATTAGCATACACAACGAAAAATGAAGGAACCACCATGATCAGTGTATAAAATTTACCACTTTTTAGCCTATTTTACCATCACAGTGGAAAAAGTGCACCGAATGGTAAAAATGTATTTAATGGTAAAAATGGTGAATCATAGTTAATAATTAGCAAAGATACACAAAAAACGTTTTCATGCTCTATTTAACTCTAAAACAATTCAAATTAAGATTTATAATGGAATCTTCACTTACGGTAGTAAAAAATGTGATTTAAACCAAATTTTTTGCGTACAGCTAACTTTAATGCAATTAGAAAAATTGTTCATTTATTTGGAATTAATTATTCAATAAATAAGAACGATATTCCCCAATTAGTTGACGTTGTCTTTGTCAATTTTTGACAACAATCGTCAGCTGCAAAGATGTTTTGTGTATTAGCAGCGATTGTTATTCAAAATTCTGTACGAAAAATCAAACTATTTTTTACCATTTCTTACCAATTATTCCATTTACCACCAATTTTTAGCTAGTGGTAAATAACATTAAATACCATTAAAAACCACCACTACTAGTAAGTGATAAATGGTATTTTGTCCACTGGCCAAGACATAAAATAATAGAGTGAAACATACGTTTCCGAATCCGTAGTGATTTTCGTATTCCACAATTGCGTCTTTTGGATAGGCTTGGGCACATGGCAGAGCCATTATATTGTTGTAACCGGTTTTCAGTTCAGTTTTGAAGTCAAGAAAGTCTTTTTCGAACTTTTGACCATCTTGTAAAAATGAAAATTCGGCGGAGCTCTCTAATAGAGAAAAAAATATATATTGTATCACAATAAGCAATATTTCGTAAGTATTTCCTTGATTTACCTTTCCCCGCAAAGATGTACATATAATCGGTGTAGAACTGACTGCCAGTACAACTGTAGTGCCCAGTGATGCTATCGTCAAATTCTTCCAAGGTTATTATAGTAGTATAACAATATGGGGTATAAAGACGACTAAACCAAGTAGTGTCAACTACGTGATAACTGACATTCACTTTGCCCACAAAAGCCTGTAATTTTATTTTAATCGATATCAAGAAAGATATAATTTATAAAGTAAACAATACTTTTAAGTATACTAAATTAACAATTACCTTTCCAACAGTTACTTCCCAACGTGAGGGATTACGAGCTGAACAGTTTAATACAACTTTGTTTATTCCGGGTTTCACTCTATAACTGTTTGCAGGGGTGTACGCGTTTTTAGGAAGTATTTCCAATTGATCTAGCGATAGCTCAATTTGTTTGTCAAGATTAGTATACGGTTCACATAAACCGTTTTGAAAATTAGAAATAAGGGACGCTAACAGGTAAATAAACAAATGTTTCAATATGGATAAGATCAACATTGTCCTTATCAATCCTCATTACACTGATGCTGAAAGAGATATTTACTTCAACAGGTATCACTTTGGTAATATCTTTATATCGGATGGGTTGCCAATTTTAATATTTTGAGCTTTATGTACTTATTCAGTATAACGTTTCTATAAAAATGGAAACACAACTGACTTCATTAATGAAATTCTATTTGATTTTGTAAAATAACATAACATCCAATTGAATGGGTTGCAGTTTATCAGTTGCTTCTATCTAAGAAACAATAACAAACTATCCACATTTAGATTTGGTATAGTAGTATAATGTGGCGACTTGTGGTTTTCCTGAATAGCGTAATAACGAATAGTTGAATATTCGGTTTCTGCTGCTGAATAAGGAAATAATGAAAAACAATACAACATTTGACTCCAAATATATTTTCAGGACGCCTTCAAGTATGACACTGAAGTTTATCCATTTTGGTTGATATTTTAGTCTATTAGTTTATGGCATACCAAATACCAAAATCATATAATACTATAAACGGGTTATAAAATTAATACAAAATATAGCATAAAACAATAATAATAAATAGGTATCATGGGTTAACACATATGGAACATATGTGAGAAAAAGATAAACGCAGTGAACCTGCAATAAAAACAATGGTAATGTTAGGATAGGTTAGTATTTACTTGTTTAGTGCGTAAGTAGGTATATTGTTTACATGATAGATAAAAATACTCACCAGTGTGTGAACTGCTAACAGCAGGGAGTCACTGGCTCATTAATTATAATGACTACATCGGGTGATGTAGAATAAGCAGAATAAGTAATTCAAATGAATGAAGCTTATCTTATAAAAATAGAAGCACCGATAAACTCATATTTTTCAATAATAACACCCGGGTAAAACCGAATTTAATTATAATAATTTTGGACTTCATTACAACGACAATCGTCGAATAATAAAATGTCGTACTGAATAATCGCCGCACTACAACTTATTAGTTAGTGCTGTTTGAAAATTACTCAGCAACACAACTATGGAATGGGTTTCCTGTAAAATTTACGTAATGAATTAGCCTTCAATGTGACCTTCATTTTAACCTCACACAACTCACAGATACAGTAGATTAGAGAGTTGCACGGGCTGACTTTTTACGGCCCGTGACCGCCCGTGCCCGTAGCAACTGAGCCCGTGACCGCCCGTGCCCGTAAATATTTTGCATGTCTAACCCGAGCCCGCCCGTGCCCGTAATGAGTTTGAGAAATCTGCCCGTGGGGGCCCGCGGGTCGAAAATGTGCATACGTACATACATGCATATATATATTTATATGTATAAGATATGAATATACAGTAAAATATGTACATATATCAAAAATATGGAGTTGTTTTGCAAAAATATATACCTGTATATTGAGAATATATTAGGTATATATATAGTTTAATTACCTAGCGGGCTATTACGGGCCCCCGCGGTCATCGTCAATTTAATGTAGCCCGCCCGAGCCCGCACGTGCCCGTAAACTTTTTTTTAAATAAGGCCCGAACCCGCCCAAACCCGTACGGGCCGGGCCGGGTCGAAACCCGAAAGAGAAACTCGAGCCCGTGCAACTCTCTACAGTAGATACACATGCAGTTGAGATTCTCAGTCTCAACTCAACTGCATTACAAGTGTGGGGATAGGGACTTCAGGCTTAGTATTTTTTATTGCACACTGCCACAGTGTTTAATGCCTTGTTTGGTCTTCGTCCCTACTTGGTTAAAATAAAACCGCTTTAATTAAGTGCAGTGTTTAATTCATCGATGTTGTCAGAAGGGAATTGTTGTCTCCGGAGGGTTTATCACATTAAATTGCATTTGTCAACGCAATGGGCATCCTAATGCTCATCAATTTCATCTAAATTAGTCATTATATTTATTCATTGGTATAATATTATTATAAAAATGGCATATTGGGATAAACCCATGTAGTTAATCATTCGTCATTTAAAGCAATTTCTTTCCTGGTGGATTATGATTAGGACAATTTTTGTGCATTATTGTTTGAGACTTCGTTGGAAATAGTTCTGTTGTTATATTTAAAAAGTATTACATTTCTTTCGTTTTTAACCGAGTAACTAAAGTAAGGATGTGAGATACCTTCCTCTTTAAAAGTAGCCATGCACAAGAATTGAATAATAACGCAAGTACTGCGAATGCGGGTTCTTATACAATTGTTATCCTATATATTATATAAGTTTTCCATATAACAAGCATAAAAGTGTCTCTAAAGTTTACATGTACGAATGTACATTGCAGATAGCAAAACTATCCAATTTTCGACAATAAATTCTTTCAATGTGGCTAGTACTTCTTGCTTTCATCTAGTTGTTTACTTCTTCTGCTTGGCTCTTTAAGTCACCTCTAGAAAATATTCTAACTCGACGCCAGTCACGAAGCTTGAGAAGTATTATTCGTAGGAGCCTAGTTTCATCATATCTACATATTAAATATTTAGTGTTTTCAATATATAGCCTTATAAAGACCATAGGCGTCGGAACGTAATTTATCAAGGGGGGACAAAATGGCTTCTTCAGAAAGGGGGGCTACCAAAATAATAAAATATTGGTAAAACGAAGACATATTCGCGCGAAGCGCGAAAATTTTTTGGATTTTTAACCTTTTTTGACAAAAAAATCGCCTTTTCTGGTGCTTATGTAATTTTAGTTTGGATTTTGGGACATTTTTAGGGGGACATGTCCCTCCTGTTCATATTCTAGGGGGGACATTGTCCCCCCTGTCCCCCCGGTTCCGACGCCTATGATAAAGACCAACAGAAATATTATGGAGTTGTGTGTTTAGTAGTCTACTTTGTGTTCGAAAAGAAAAACAAATTATACAACACGGCTAAACTGGCGCCACAAGTACACATTGCATGACTTTGCTTCCCTTGTTAGAGAGACGTATATACACAATAATATCACGTATGCTACTTATTGTAGAGTTTTGTTTTAACAGTCGTCATTACAGTTGAGGTAATGGTAAACGAAAACAGACAATTTGACATGATTACTTAGGTTAGGATGTATACATTCACTAAAATGGTTCACCTCTGTTATGAATCATTTCTATGTGTACAATCAGCAGTGTACAAAATACCGCTTACCACTTACCAGTGGTAAGCGGTTTTTAATGGTATTTAACGTTAAATACCACTACCTAAAAAGTAGTGGTAAGTGGTATAAATGGTAAAAATGGTAAAAAATAGTTTCATTTAAATTTCGTGTTTCAATTTTGAATAAAATTCGGTGCCAAAGTATGAAATAGCTTAACAGATGATCATTGTTGTCACAAATTGATAAGTGTTCATCAATCAGAGTAGGAATCAACCAACGGGGGCGCTAACAACCCTTGCCGATTGAGAAATTAATTTTAATTAAATTAGCATCAATTTTAAATGGGCGACACCAAATACAATCTTCCTTTCTTCATTTTTTATAACCTTTGGTGTACAATCAAATAAATATGATTAATTTAATTGATTAAGGGGCTAATTGGAAATATTTCATAGAAAATAAAGTTTTAAAACTTATATTTTAGGAAGTCTAGTGTATCTGTACTCAGCTGTCTAATCAATCGCTAAAATTTACCATTTTTACCATTAAATGCATTTTTACCATTAAGTGCATTTTTACCACTGTGATGGTAAAAAAGGCTAAAAAGTGGTAAATTTTGTACACTGACAATCAGGTAACCTGGTAGCCACATAAATAGAGTGGCAAACGATATTAGTAGTACACAGCCACGACCCTAAATGACACAAAAACAAGATATAACATGATATCATGCTTACAATGTAAGAAATAGTTAAGGAAAATATTCATGTATTAGTTGTCTCTTTTCATAGACGTTGAATAAATGGTATTCTCCTTCTATCGCACAGTTGTAGCAATATTTGTCAGTTGGTAGGGAGATGTCGAAGCCACAGAGTATAACGACCTAGTGTCCTGTGTTTTTCTTGCAACCAGCACAAATCGCTTATAGTTGCCGCTCCCAGTTTATCTTCTCTCATATTTAACACTGACTGTCTTCTTTGTGGTTAACGAACTTCTTTAGTCTACGGTTAGTACCCTGTCGCTTAAGTTTATCTGAAACAATCGTCCTGAATTTGAGTTGAATTCTACATTTTAGACAATTCATTTTCACTGTAATATTCACCAGGCAGACAACAGACTTTATTTATCTCTTTGATAATCATATAGTATTTACTAATATTCTAATGTACGTTCACTGTCAAAAGTTTGTATTTTATTTTTTACATTAATCTCTCAGACAACTAAAGCATTGTATTTGGATACAAAAATAATTCGGCTTCAGCTCTACTATCTGAAAATATTATTAGACCCAATATTTGAATGTTTAACGAAAATTAACTTGCATTTATACAGAATTTACAGTACGAGTACATTTGACGACCAATGAGTCCTTAAGAACTTTGGAAAGTCGCATCAATATACTGCAACACCTTCTAATTTGTATTTGATGAAAGGGAGTGTAGTTCCCAGCTTACTCTGTTCCGGTAATAAGTGGCAATTGGACATGTACATCGTTTCAATTATTGCTACAATAAAAGTATATAGACATAATATATTGTAGATAACTGTGCAGACGAGAGAATAGTACGTTTCACAGCCCGTGTTTCAAACAGAAGTAAATCATTTATATAATCTAAATCAGGGAACAAAAAAGGACCTTTTTGCCTTTTTTATAAAAAAGGTAGGAGTAAGATTTTTTAAAAGCAGTCCTCTTTTGCCTTTTTACCTTTTTTAATGTAGCAGAGTGCCCCATTTACTTCACTTTCACTTTACATGTAAATAAGGTAAAAAAAGGTAAAAAGGACTGCTTTTTTAGAAAAAGTAGTACTGTTTACCTTTTTTGTAAAAAAAGGAGTACCTTTTTAGTTCCCTGATCTAAATTAACATCAGCAATTGATATATTTAGTTGTTATTAAAAATGCATTGGTTTGGAACTATGAACATCTCCGACGCTTTTTCAGTAACTTCTGCCCTACTTGTCCTACTGTCTTTTTTTACAAGTACTGCTGTTTCGTTTGATAGCCATGAATTGGCTATTGACTTAGAATGGTACCGAGATTTCCACATCCACATTTGGATTCCCCACCGACATGTCAGGTCCGATATTATCTTTCAATCAATAGTAGCAACCAATAAGCACATTCAAACTTGGTCTATATCTAAATCTGAAACTGCCACAAGGACTCAACAAAATAAAACTTGGGAATGGGACTTGGTTAGGAAAAAGTTTAGAAAACTGTTCATCATTTTTGAAAGAAAAAAGAAAAATATTCTTTTACAGGCTTTTGGGAAACACCAAAATCAAATTAATTATAGTCATTTTCTTGTGTTTGCAACAAGATATGAAACATTGGAAGGATATCTCGATAGTGACATCCGGTGGTGGAGTGCACCAGTGTACCTGTCTGTTGTGAGAATTGATAAACACACGAATGTCATGACAGGAGTTGACACTGTTTTGATTTACGGAATCGACACTCTGCCCATCAATGAACATCCTGCATGGCAGCCAAAATATCCACTTAAACTGTCACAAAGGAAATCGTTAGACCTCGAAGGGTTTGGTGTTCCCCGGTGGATATTGGCTTTCGCAGGCGGGTCATCACAAGTGATATCTTGTCCCCGTTCAATGAAGGAGTGGTCAACAAAGTCACCCTTACAATGTAGAAAGAGTATACTAATTTTCTCCTTCCTGGCGGAAAAATTTAATATTACTCTAGTTAATTTTGAGCAGGCCACAAAAACTGGGTCATTGTGGCTTTCTGGTGATAAGCACAGCTACGACCCGTCCACGTTTTTACGAAATCAAGTCATTAATGACGTGGATAAAGTTTCATTTGTTTATTTTGGTCCAAAGAAAAACAAAGAACGGGTGAGTTTAATGCTCTGGGTCAAAACCACATTTGACAAATGGTCATGGTCTTGCTTAACAGGGATTTATTTAACAATTTGTGTCCTTCTTATACGACAGTCATACGGAAGGAATATTACTCTCCCCAATGTTCTCTCCGGTATGTTAAATGGAATGATCCTATTCATCTGTCACCAATTCGTTCCAACGAAGAGCAAAATGATTATCATCATTTTGATGAGCACATTTATGTTTCGGATGTGGTACGAGTGTTTCATCACTGCCGAAGTCACCTCACCCGTAAAAGATATAGTAATGAATGATCTGGAAGACCTCGTGGAAAATGGCTACAAGTATATCCTAATGAAAGGTGACAGTCCCACTCCGATTAAACAAGTATGGGACCTTCAGAAATTTAGAAATTCTGATTTAAAAAACCAAATGAATAATTCCATCGAAGTTATGGATATAAGAATACTTCCTACGCAGTCCCTGCGTGAGGCACACACAGCAGCTGTTAAGTTCTTAGAAAATTTTGAAAAATTTAGAAGTTTTATTTTGTTGTTTACGAGTTTCTGGGGAAAGGTAATGACAACAGTTTCCGAAGACATGTTTTACACTCTATGTGAAACTCATATTCCTTCCGATATCAAAAAACCTTTAGTGGCATTGATGACTGACAAAAAATTGTTTATAATGCTTACAAAATACTATGCTGACTTAACTTCTCTCGTGTTTCAACATAAACCATTTCGTACTTTAAAAAGTTTCATACTTGGCAAAACAGAAACCCTCGACACCCTATCTTGGCAAGAAACTATTGTTATTAACGGATGTTACAGGCACCAATTTTCAAAATATTACAAAACCCTGTATGAAATTGGGTTTTGGAGACTTTTAAATAATCATGAAGACTTACTGGCGCCTTTTTACAAAAGATTCGCTAGATATCACAAGCTTACGTTTGAGGCATTTACGCTTTCATTACAAGATAAAATCCTAACTTTATTTTATATCATGTTAATCATGTATGGCGGTTCTTTGCTTTTATTTATAGCTGAATGCAAGTGGATCATTTGGTCTGGTATAGTAAGCATAGCAAAATTAAGCTTGAAAAATATAAGAATTTGGTTGAACTGCATACAAAATATTATACAAATTAGAAGACAAACCAGAATAGAAACTACCAATTAATTTTGGACAGACATAGTAGTTATTCTCTCAAAGTTCCGTCCGGAAAAAATACCGGAAAATTGTTCATACAATAATTACAATGATACTTATTTTTAAAAAAATACTTGTATATATGTTAAGATGTACGATTGTACAATGGAGGTTACAATTCGTGATAAAAATAAAAATCAACTTATCAATCAAAATAAAATAATTATAATTATACTAACATGATTGTGAATTCAAAGTTATTTACTTTAAAGCATGCATATAATGCATATGCATCTGGAAGCCATAACTATTTTCACAATGTCAAGTGTGAATAACATTAAGCTTTCAGGTGCCTATCACAAATATTGTTTTGCAGTTACTAAATAATGTATTGAAGTTATTTGAGATATTGGAACCTCAGGAGCATATTTAAAATACTGTATGGTTGGTTTTCTAAACTCATAATTATGACTCATATCGTAGTAATATAGTTGTCTGGATTCCTCTTAAAGACATTCTAATATATCTCAACGTATCAATTATTATGTCTTCAATAAATAGGTAATCAATTTTTGTAGTCAATCTTTGCACATTTGAACTGTTACGAATTGGTCTAGCATTAAACTTATTAAACAGAGTTAAATAAACTATACAAAAGTTATATAATAAACTGTATAATACACCAATCTTATTTATGTTTTTCGTGTCGAATATCCTTCATGTAGCCATTGTCTATAGAAGGTTACAAGTAAATGTGAATACATTGACTGGATTAATCGATTGCGATAAAATTGCGAATAAGAGAATAGGGTCATCAACCTGTATAAGAATGAAGTACGAAGGTATAGCCATTTCTAGGTTATACGCCCGTATGTATGATATGTAAAGTATGTGAGTATATGTTGTCCATAGTAGCTGGATTTTTATGCGGTTAAAAAGTTAAAAGTCACTCATCTTCAACTATCATTTGTAAAATGGGAGTATGGCGTTAATCTCCGACTTCATTTAAACAACTTAATCTAATTACCAATAACAAGAGTGAACTAACACTTTACAATTAACTATATGCAAACATTCGATTTATTTTTAAATAAAATTGTTTATTATCACATTACATATTATGAATCATTTATGTTAAATCGGTGATACTATATAGACCTACAACTATATAGAAATGAATTAATTCAACCTTTTCTCGATGGTCAATATCTGTAACGTCCGAAAGCGTCAATGTAAATTAAATTGTATTTTAAATTAGGACCCATTAAATTACTTTGGAATTAAACACTTACAGTTTTCAGTGTGATTTAAATTAATTAAATTCCTATTATTAGCAAGGTATCAAAAAACCCTGGTTTTTTAGAAAAAAACCCACGACTCTTGGTTTTTTGGGTTTAAGGCTTGGTAGCTTTTGAGAAATCTATTAGGAGAAATTGTTTTTGATAAAAATATATATAGGAGTACAGAGTTTCAACCAACATTGTTTAATATATATTTTCACCTTTTGTACACAACTTGGGATAATAAATTATCGTCTTTGCCACCTCAGTCTATAAATATTTAGCAACCGGCTATAGTAAATTTGAGTGGATACGCCTCTATCTAAACAAATAAACCAATCAACCCTTGAACGACTAACTTAATGATAATTTGCAATAGCATAATTACATATTATTTATTGACTCCTTCATAAATTTGGAGTTTTAATTGTGAAGAAGTACAGCAACGAATTGAAAATGTAATTAAAAATAATTATGTTTACAACAATATAATCTTCACAACGATTAAAATTTGCATAAAACTAATATATACCTAGTCATTTCGATACGATATATTTATTGCACGTAAAGCTAGGTATACATACGCGTGAAAAGGTGGTGAAATGAACATTTTTTCATTTCACAAATTTTTCCCATTTTCAGTACACACAAACACGGCGAAAAGTAAGCGAAATCTGTTCACTCATGAAAAAAGCCTTATTTCACGAGTGAAAAGCAGACCCCTTTTTTCACGGCGAAATCGACTCGCAGTATATAATCTCTCATGTATGTGTCATTTAGCGGGCCCACTATCCTAACTCAAAATTGATGGCAGCATATAGCCATTAGCGACCACACTGTCACTATCTCACAGGCAACCTTGAGACATGAAAATTGTCTCACATCAGACTGGTTGGTCTTGTGTAATTCCAAGCACCTAACCAAGGACAGCCGCATTTTGTCTTCCGTCGTAATGTATACTGGGTATAATGAACTACCGTGAAAATCTAGTATTTCACTTCATTTTAGCCTTTCATTTCGCCAACATTTCACATGAATAAATTTCACGTGAAATAAAATTCATTTCACGCTTATGTATACCTAGCTTAAACGTGAAGAAGCTACAATTTGTTTCCACCTGATTGTATATTTGTTTACATTTTTTAATAGAATAATGAGAAAATTAGTATGTCTTGCTTATCTAGATGGAGATTTAGTGCACATTATTTTGTTTTGTGAAAAACCCAAAAAAACCAGGGTTTTTTAAATAGGGTGGGTTTTTCGCCAAAAAACCCAAAAAACCCACAACCGAACCCTGATTATTAGGTATCTTAATCAACAATTGCGAAATTAGTAACGATAGTTGTAATTTATAATTACCTAACCGATCACTGTTGCAAATTTCAATGTAAATGGCTAAATTTTAAATTTTCCCGCACATGCAGTAATAGAAACCTTAAGCACACTGAAAGCTGGAAATATTTGCATAGAGAATGCATGAAAACTGCTTTTTGTTATAAAATACACGGACTGGTTAAGATTTGCTACATGTAGGTAAAGTTTCAGGTTCTGTTTAGCTTCGTTATCAGAGCGGCAAATTAACATGCGATAGTACGTACATTCCGATGTACATACCAACATACTGAATTTCACCGCGCAACTCGAACAGACGATTATACTGTAGTAGTGATACCATATTTATTATTACATTGTTTTCGGCAAACTAAACGTAGAAAATCCACTAATAAAAATAATAATGATTCCATATAAATCTGTAGAAGTTATACGGGATATATCTGCAAGGAATGCTCCGAATTGTCAACACTTTTTTGTCAACACCAAAGTGTCAATACAATTTCGGCCAGTAGCATAGATTTCAGTCATGATCTACGCGTCTATGAATGTCAATAAAATTGGGTCTTTGCGCAGAATCCTTTTCCCAGCAAACTTGAATAATAATGTACCTGTGAATGTGGTTCTTAATATTATTGTCATCCTGAAGTTGATTTGTCTGTTTGTAATGCTAGTAAAAGGCGTATCCACTCAATTAAGTATAAATAGCATTTTATATGAAGTGTCGATTAATAAATATTTACGCAAACTTTAATTATGTTAATGCTTCAAAAAGCATAATTTATTTTTTCACAATGGCTACAATATTCTCATCAAACTAATAACGATAACTGTCTAGCATTCTGCATTAAATTTCTTAAAAATTTATCACATTTTCTGTCTATAAACTATTACATTACACAACTAGATATACACATAGAAATTTATTTAGGAGACATTACACAATTAAATTCAGCTTGTAAATAATCCAATAAAAATAACCACCTCTAAAATATTTTTGAAATTCTTGACAACTTTACCACAAGAAGTATATCTGCGTATTTGCCAATTTTCAATTTTCAGGCCTATCATTTTTGACAATTTAAACCCCAAAATGATAATAAAGGATGATTTCTACATTTGCTTGAGACCTTTGCTAATTTTCGGTCGAATTTTAGGATTGGTGCCACTCTCAGGGTCTTTTCATGGGGATTTAAATGACGTGCATTTCAGGTACATAAAATACAATCTAAAATCTATCATATAGAACTTTGAAAGTAGAATATCTATTATTCATTTCTTCTTTTAACTTTTAACACGTTTATTATTCATTTCAGGAAATCTAGCACCACTGCAATAAAATCCGCAATCTTGATTATACTATTCAGTATTAACTATTGCTTCGCCTTTGTCGGCTTTTCGATAAAAAGAGGGCGTGATCCTCGTGATATAGCAGTTAACATAGGACCACTTTTATGCTACTCTGTTGGACTGTTTGTGTAAGAAAAATTATAAGCAATTAGATAAATAACAAATTATATTTAGCTTTTCTAATCCATCTTCTTTTAATTTGCAGGTATATATATCTGTACCGTAATATTGAGGAATTTGATTGTTCTTGCAAAAAACTTAAGAGCCCTAAACCTAACATTTTACAATGAAGACAAAAACATTTTTCGTGACATTTACTTCATTGCAGGCTTCTTTTGTATATTTTCGATATTCGAACGTGGAGCTACACTAACGCTGTATTCATTGGAAGGTTTGTAGCCGAATTATTTACCCACTTTTTTGTCATTAAAATGTCCATAACTCTTGTTATATAACTATTCCATTTATCTAATTACTTAATCTTTGGTCATATCTAATGAAACAGATATGCAGCAATTTCATTGGACAGGATTAATACCATATCATCCAGGTTTAGCATCGTCTGTTCTAATATTCAACGAATTCGCTATGTTTGCCTGGCATTTTGGTGATATTCTAATAGCTTTTATGTCTCGAAGCATTTCTTTCAAGTTTAAATCTTTAACTCAAAAAGCTTCATTCAGCTTAAAAGAATGCGAGAAGAATGACATAGGTTAGAGACTATTTTATTTATTCTTGTGTTTATAAAAATAGGACCTGAGTTATATCTAATGCAATTCTATTCATGTGAACAGAGTTCTTGCAATGGGACTCAGTTGTTCTAGATCATATGAAATTATGTGAAGTCTTAGAGGAAGTTGACGCATTTGTAAATCCTCTAGTGTTTGTCTCTTTTGCAGCGAATATTTAAATCATTTGTATTCTGGTAATACTGAGCATTTTATGATGAACAAGCATTTTTTTGTATACATTCAATAGCAATAGACGGAGAAGTAGTGCTGGAAAAATCACAATTTAATACATTATTCCAACGACCGTCAAACTTTACTGTCTATTTTTGTTCTGGGGTTTAGCTTCATATAGGACTTACGGAATCCGAGAACGACAACATTATTTCTGTGCTTTACTTAACTTGCTCGTTTTTTGTAATTCATGAATTAATTATCCAATTAATACTTTTCAGATTTCAGGTTTTTTATTGCCAATGTTTTGTCACTAGCATCTGGTTTTTCGTGTTACTTGGGTTGGAGTGTCAGGAGCCGGGGTGAATAAGTATGCTCACAGTATTGAAAAACTGCTAAGAAAATGCCCGAATGAATATTACTTCAACACTAACGTAAACTTTTTTGTTTGACAAGTGTTTAATACTTTTGTTGTCTTATTGTCTTAGTATCGATCAGTTTCTATTGATTTTTTAAATGATGTGATGTGATGATCAGGGTTGCGGTATCCGGATAGGAAGGTGTGGACGAATTGGATAAAATGGTTTTTATCCACTGGAAAAAATTGATTTTATCCGGACAAAATGGTTGTGGTTAGTGGACGAAATGGTTTTGTCCACTGGACAAAATCAATTTCATCCGGACAAAACGCAACCCTGGTGATGAATTGTTTTCATCTTTTAAATACTTTATCCCAGATTATTTATTTTGGGTAAATTATTGCAGGTTGAACGGACAGAGAGGCGTGTGTTATCTACCAAAATAGGCATTACTGGATTAAATTGTTTTGTAATGACATCCACGTTCTTACTCAGTTTACTTTCTGTTATATTTACATTTGTAATTGTACTTTTCCAGTCTACTGCTACAGACCTCGTCAATTGTACTAACAATGTCGATGAAAAATAATAAAATGTAATCAGCATAATTGCATTATATTTATAGGATTTAAACTACAAATGATCATACATTTACATAGTGAGAGTTATAGTAAGTCTCCTTGAAATTGTTAGGTGCAACCCACATCTCGATATACTTACTTGTTGGAAGATATTTTTGGAAGTATTGGTTATCACTATGACTAAAAGTTTACAGCAAAATACGGAGGCTGTATTAAATATTGAAATTGGTGCAATGCAATGCAATATCGTAACATTGTAATGCATCCATTATTCACCTGACCTACCATTTTCATTTACCTTCAGGAAAACCATATTAGATAACAGGAATTAAGAAAACCACGAGAGATACAATTCAAGTCCATATCAATATTAACATTTATGATGCAGTTATTTAAGTATAAATTGAAATATTAGGCTGCATCAGCTCTAAAATATACTCACAAGATCAAATGTTACTAATAATAATATTTGCTGCTGTTACAAATAGACACACACTGCAGTTTTTTCGGTTGTACTATACAAAAATTTACTAAGTTCCATTTTCAGGAATTATGAGTATGTATTTAGGTACATTAAAGAAATGATTTTGTTTGTACCATGCCATAAATCAAATTTAGGAATGAAAATTGTATTTTACCAATGTAGCTAATAACTGTAAAAGGTAAGTTTATTAATTATTCTTGAAAAATGCCGTGTCATAATACCTGGACATATATACAGTATCCTTTGTATCAAAGGTAAAATGAAATAAAGCATAAAAATATATATAGTTATGCTACTTATGCTGTTGCACATTATCATTTAGTTCGTCATGCATTCAGGAGTTGATTGGTTTATTTGTTTAGATAGAGGCGTATCCACTCAAATAACAAAATTCCGATTGATAAATATTTACAGACTGAGGTGTCAAAAACGATAATTTATTATCCCACATTGTGTACAAAAGGTGAAAATATATTAAACAATGTATGTCGAATAATACTCGTCTGTGTTCTCCTTAATGTATCTTTTATCAATAGAATTAAAAAGTTTGTCCTAATAGATTTCTCGAAACATTTCCAAGTGCGTGTACTCACTCTCAAACCTTAAAATGCCAGTTTCAGACACACAGAAAACTCATGTCGACAACAACGAATATTCACTAGGCAATTTTTAAACTTTTTGCTAGGTTGACTTTCAGGCCCACAATTTTTCTAACTTCACAATGCGTCACAAAATGAATCTTGGAGTCATCACACATGTAATAATACCCCAGGATGATTTCTTCGTTTGTTTGAGGCCTTTGTTGATATTAGGCAGGTTTTTAGGATTAGTGCCCATCTCAGGGCTTCTAAACGGAGATTTAAATGAACTGTATTTCAGGTACGTAAAAAATTCGAGATTTTCGATTTATTTGCGGGTGTTTCAATTTGTGAAAAACGAGGTATTTAATTTCGCACAGAAAAATTATGAGTGCTATTGTGGAACCCAATAAGAGTACGCTGAAGGTCACAGCAAGCAAATTCAATGTCAAAGGTTTAAAATTATTCTTATTGAGTTCATCGTCCAATAATGATTTCAAATGGCGACCTAAATCACTCTGATCCCCGCTCCTAGCTTTGATAGACTCTCCCTGCTCGTAGTTATAGACGTCGTCCATCCATTTGTTAATGTGGCCTGTATCTCTCAGCCATCCCATAATGTGTACAAACACTTCGGTAAGCTCTGAATTCTTTTGCAAGCCCATTAGGGCAGGAGTTGTAAATGCGAAGCCTTTAGAAAATGATACGGGAACAATATTTCTCCGAATGGTCAGAAACTCGGAAACAGCTGCCAGCATGTTTGTTTGCCAACCAATGCATGCGTATTTGTCTTCCGTTACAACTTTTATAACACATTCAGATGCACTAAGTCTTTCTATTCTCTTTGCCAAAGTAGCGTATACTGACGTATTGACTTCTCTGAAAAATGCATCGTAAGAACTACCGGGAAGGTTTACCATCAAAACATGAAAATCTTCTCGGGCAACTAATTCGTCAAATGTCTGAGGGAATTTTTCCAGTTTTGGAATCGTCAGTAGGGCAAGAATATCCGAGGTATAGAAATTGTCTAGCACAAACGACATCCAAATCCACAACAATGAAAAATAACGCAATTTATTCGGAATTCTTACAGATTGTGCAAAAAGTGGTTGTATTGAATTTTCCAAACCTTTTAGAAAATACAAATAACCTTGTGATTTAGTTTGATTATCTCGCTGGGCAGTTGATTCTAGTAAAAGGTGGATGAAAGCTAAAATAATCGTTGTAATAAGTATTAGTGTCCAAATCCCATTAGAAAATGATGAATGCAGAGCATCCCAATTTAATCTGACCGATGTTGATGGGCGTCCCATCAAAAATCTTACTGTAGAATAGAAACCACCCACGCCTCTGTCTATTTTATCGTCTCCGGAGGAATTTGAATAAAACAGGTAAATGTCCACTTGGTCAGAGATGAGAAGGTATAAGGCTGGTTGTCGCCACTGTTCTGCTCTTAGCTCATAAGTAAAATTGTAATATTTAGATGATTTTTCAACAAAATTGTAAACGCTTCCCAGATTAACCTTTTCTGATTTTAAAACCATGTGGCTCACTGGATATGTACCGAAACGAATATGGAATCCATTTAAGACATCAGCCCGTTTTCGAAAATAACTGTTTAGTAAACTAATTTCATCAATTTTTCCAGTTTTTTCGCTTAATTTTTCACAAAAAATAATTCCATTAATGTTTTGATTATCGTTTGAAGAATTTGAACGTGCAGTAATTTCTACTCCAATTTTCTTCCTCAGTCTCGATATTGATCTACCAGATTCGCACAGCATTAAAATGGAACTAAAGTCTCCAAAGAAAATGTAGAAATGTTGCTTAGGTAGAAGTGAATACAACTTCCTACTGTTTTTTGCGTTTAAAATTGTTTCATTACGAGAGAAGAGGAATTGAATTATTTCATCCGCCACAAAAACAACAAACGCCCTGCTTGTAACAAATTTATTGTAGTATGAAAATCTACAATTATTCTGAGAATGAATTCGGTACTCCGTGGGAGACGAAATATTAATGGTTTGCAATTGGTCATAAAATTTTGTATTAATTGCAATTGGATAGAAAGATTTGTGAAGATATTCTAAGTTTAAATAGTTCCCAATTAAATTTATTGATTTCGTGTAAATTCGAACGTGACTGTTCTGAGATTTTTTCTCTCTGTCACTTCCTTCTGTGTTAAATCCAAAGAGATTTTCAAATATATTTGAAGATATATTTGTATCTGGAATATCTGCTGAAATGTTATTGAATTAGTAAACAACAAATGCATTCAAAAATGTAAACGACGTGGCTAGACTGTATTGTAAATTTTGTGCAGTGCGGTAAAATATCCCATATCCACTAATCATAATAAAAAGTGCATCTTTTGTCATTTCTGCATTATCAAAATACATGTGTAAGGATTTAATTATTCCAAAGTGCCTTTTTAATAAATTAACTGAAGGATTTCAACGATTAATCGCTAATGGAGATTGGCGTTGACACGCCAAATTTTATTATGTATTCTATTACAATGTGGGTATTTTAATCTACAATGTAAAAAAGGAATAAAGTATGATAAAAACTGACTATTGGTCACACCTCACGATATTCATTTCAAATAATGATATAATTATTACCATGCAATAGTCTCCTTGTTTTTTGGCATATATTATTACATCCGTTGTTCATTTAAATGGAAGTCGTAGTGCAAGAATTCATTAATTTTTAATACACAAATCAGAGGATTTTAAAATAACAACTTGTCATATAATAATCGCTTTAGAATCAAAATGATAATTAATGAGAATTACAAATAGTACTTACTGGTAAAATAAAAGAAATATAATAATATTTGCTAAGTATTGGATGGGATAATTAATTATTTGCTTAAGTAAATTGACGATTAAATGTTCTGCCGTAATATGCTCTGCAGCACAAAACAGTGTATTTCTTTCCGGAACAGAACTCCGTCTCTTGGAAGTCGGGATTCTCTGAGAAAAATATCGATTATATAAATAATGGAAGCAACCTTCTTCCACTGTCTTATAGTCAGAATAGGATACCTAGACTTAGTATAAAAATATTAATTTTGACATTGTGCTCACTAAAATTTACAATTCGCATGTATTACTTAGCCTCAACAGTTTGAAATTCAGCAGGAGTACTTTGGGGGCTAGGTAAATTATAAATGTATTCTCTGGTGCAGATTTGGTTCGTTGGTACTCGGTCGTCTTGTTCTCTTTCGTTTATCGATTTGGAGATTGAGTGGAAGGGAAATGTGAATACATGTGCTAGATATCTTGAGTATACACAATATATATCACTTTCACAATACTTTCCTACACAATAGTATTCCTACAGGTACAACTATACTGCAAGTTTACCTACAGAGGGGAAATACCATTTAGAGGATTATTAGTGGATCTATAAGTCTAAGTAAATAGGCGGGTATACATTAAAGTTTATCTGTCCACGAGCAGATATCAAAATACAGACTCCAAGTTATAAACTTTCCTAAAATTAAAGGCGGGCTGCACACTTGTTTAAAAAATATAATCAAGTTATTGATGTACAAAAGTTATGCACATTTATTTCAAGATCAAAAATTTGCACTAGGGGTTAGTAACCACCGCACACTGTATCAAAGAGCTGCCTGACACGGTCGTGCATTTCGTGCCAGAATGAGCGGGTTTGACTTTCGGTTGAAATTTCCTATCTCACTAATGTTAAATATACGATTTCTTAATGATTACAGATATAGCTACGGGCTACGTCGGTATCTATAAATCACATATATTGTAAAATCGTTTACACTGATTCCAATGATGTAAACATCATTGCGGAATGTTGAGGAATCGTGGAATAAACTCCGAATGCCCATACATCAGTAGCTTTGGAGAATTCGGTGAAATTCAAAGACTCCACAGCAAGCCAACATCTAGGGGACTTTCTAGCATCTGCAGGTGCTAGAAAGTCCCCGGGGACTTTCTAGCATCCTTTTTTATGTTTCCAAAAAGTTCCCGAAGGCTGATTATTATCATTAAAATTAATTCTAAATCATCATCATCATAAAATAACAATCAGTACCTTGTTGCCGGTCACTATTTTTCGGTCTTTTTTGACCTAACCTAATTAAAAATAGTTTATCTTTTATTAGGTTAGGTCAGAAAAGAGGCGAAAATAGTGACCGCTGCTTGAATTCAACAATTATTTAGTCTGCCTTCGGGAGCATTTTGAAAATGGAAAAAGGGTGCTAGAAAGTCCCTGGGGACTTTCTAGCACCTGCAGATGCTAGAAAGTCCCCTGCACCAAGCCAACGCCAAGGAAGTGGAACCTACAGGTATTGCATTAAGAGCATGTAAACACGTGGGAAAAATGGTTGAACCTTAATCTTATGATATCCAGTATTACACTTTTGTTCCGAATGTAGTTGGAATATTGATACAAATTCTTCGACAATCCAAAATCCGATATTTTTGCAGTAAGATTAGCGTCCAGCAAGACATTTCTAGCAGCCAAATCGCCGTGTATGGCATTCATGCTGGAAATATATTTCATTCCGTTTGCTATCTGCAAACTCCAGAGAATCAATGTTGATGTACTTATATGCCCCAAATTTGATTCTCCTATATTTCTGTCAATTTTCAAAGTAGCAACAATTAGGAGACAATTATATAAAGTGTAAAAAATTGAGTGTTCAAGAAAAACATCCTAAACATTGCACAGGGCATGAAAACCTTTTTGTGCCTTTTTGCTTTTTTGTTATGGCAATTCCTACTTGTTAAGCTGTATTATGACGGAATTTGAGGTTGATACAAACTTTTTTCACATCAATTTTACCATCTTCTATAATTAATTTTGCTGGGCAAAAAGGCAACAAAAAGCAAAAAGGACTTTGTGTCTTTTTCATTTCCTGACACTGGATGCATTGATTGCGTGGTACTTACGATTACATTTCCACTGGAACATAACCATTCGCATTAATGGGAATGAGTATTCCCTTAGAAACTTAAGTTAAGTTTTTTCCATTTTTTCTCAAACAGTTCAGAAGATCTCCGGACCCACAGTATTCCATTACAACATTCAACTGATCTGTGAATCAAAATATGAATAAGTGTGCCACATTAAAGTGCATCAGTCAAAGGACTGGGCATCCTGAAACTCATATCTATCAGCCACAGAATAATGGCCATCTACCGGGTTGTGTCAAGACTTTAATAACAGAAATGTCATGCTATTTTTTACTGTGGAGCTATATGGCCTAGCCGATCAGCACACTTGGTTCAAGTCACCTGATTCGCTCAGCCAGTCAACACATTTGATTCAACTTGTGGGCAGCGGCTTAGTGGTTTCAACAAAAACAAAGAATTGTCCAATCTTCTATACCTCACTAACGCATAACGCCCTTCATTGTGAATCTATGATCTATCAGCAGCAGAGAACAAAAAAGGTACTCCTTTTTTACAAAATACTAAAAAGTACTACTTTTTCTAAAAAAGCAGTCCTTTTTAACTTTTTAACCTTATTTACATGTAAAGTGGAAGTTAATGGGGCAAGTTGCTACATCAAAAAAGGTAAAAAGTCAAAAAAACGCTGCTTTTTAAAAATCGTACTCCTACCTTTTTTATAAAAAGGCAAAAAAGGTCCTTTTATACTCCCTAGTCAGCAGTCTAAATTACAGTAAATACTTTTTTGCATTAAATACTTTGAATATGCAATAATATAAAATATAATTAATACAATACCACGACAATTTGAAGATAACTGTTGAACAATTAGTTTGGCATATGCACCCATAGGATGCATACACAAAGGGAACAAGTTTCGGGAGTATAATAATATTATGAATATGTGGGTAAAGCATGTAGTTAACATTCGTTTTAAATAGTTAGATTAAGTTATATATTTTTCATATCTTCATTGTGTATTTGTAAAGTATAACTGTGCATTATAATAAAATATTTAAATAGATAGGATGTGAATATTTCTACGTGAGGTAAGTTTTTGAATGCTGATTTGTTTTAAGCAACGGTTTTAATAAATATATGCATGTTTCCTAGGTTCTCCTACCAAGAAATAGATAGTCAGGTATTAGTGAGATTATTTGCAAATATTCAATTTTCTTACTATCATTTAATTCCTGAGTACACGCTCCAATAACTGCGACTATATTTTCATGCTCCTTGAGGAACAACATGACCTTCAACTCGGCGATCGCTGATTTTAAGTGCTGAGCATTTGAATCAGCTTTAATTGTTTTAATGGCAACGCAGAGAAAATTTTTGCTTTTTAAGATTCCTTTGAACACCATTCCAAATTCTCCCCTTCCCAAGATGTTACTGAAATCTAAGTGACAAATAATAGATAAAGATTGAAATTCAGTCGATATAGGACTATCATCATAATCATAGAAGATTTAATTAACACAACGAAAATTATGTTATGTATATTATACCAATATCAAGATCGCCTACAGAAATTTCTTTGCTGGTGTCATAGGGCAAGTTTTGTGCATTGGTGTTTGAGACTTCGTTGGACGAAACCAGTTCTGGTTTTCCACTTAAAAAGTATTGTATTTCTTCTGGTGTTAACCGATTAAGTAGGGATTTGCGATACTTGTTCAAATACAACCAAACACAAAGAAGGAATAACAAGACGAGTACTACACATACGATTGCTACTATCATTGCAGTGATTGGGAAACTGGCTGTGTAGATAATATTTACATTTACAACCCAATATAATTTCCACTATTTATCAAATGCATAAACTAATGAATTATTTGCAACATTTACCAGTAACTTCAATCTTCTCCTTCCCGAGTATTTCTTCTAAAATAACTCTTTGGTGTACCAAAACCCCTATTCACATATGGATCATAATTATCTAGTGTTTAAATTTTGATTTCCATTTCTTACATTTTTAAATTAAAAACGTTTTCTAGGTTTGCGCATGTTGTTTTCGCTTACTAAATAGTGACATAATTACACTTACCGTTTATCCAACGAATAGGCTTAGCCAATTTAATTATCGTAAGTTTGCAAGTTACAGCAACAATGTCTCTCGTTGGGACTTTCACGATTGTTGAAACTTTGTATATTGAATCTATAATTTCGCTAGTGTAGTTTATCAGACTTGCTAAACCAAAATTAAAAAAAAACATGGCAGATAATTTTTACTGTTGCATTGTTTAGAATTAAATACGGTGACTCATAAATGTAATATATAGATGTACATGATGATATAACATATGGCTTCTCATTCTTAAGCCAAAACCCTAAGACAGGGTGCGAACGAACAAGCATTAAGGGAATTTGACACCGAATTCTGATAAACTCCCCCTCGACAACTTTAGAATCGCTAACGAAAATCTGTGGATAAGGTAAGTCATTGAAAAACTTAATTGCTTCCTCCGATTGTGGAATGGGAACTGTATTAAACCAAAAATTGTTAAATGTAATTAAACCTTAAAATCTGTTCAAAAGGGTTGTCAATTCTTACGATGTGAAAATGACTTTTTTTCAAAGCCATGGGGATACAATATTGTGAAGATTTCTTTTTGGAACCCCACACATCTAAACATCCCGGAAACATTAAGAGGCAGTTGAAATATCACAATCTGTTTGCTCGTTGTTGTATTTAGTAGTTGACTCTATTGGCAAAAATAATATTTTGTATCACTGGCCGAAAGAATTGTAAGTCTATAAACTAAGCTCCTATATGATGTACCTGTGATGAATAAATCAGAGGAGCTTTCATTAGGCATTCGATATATGTGGAACAGGGAACAAAGTAAAGTTTAGTAGACTCTGGATTTACAGTAGAGCAATAACCATACTGTAGCGATAGCATAATACTATATTCATCTTCTATTATTGGAATAGAGTCCCCTAGGTTAAATCGTTTTAAAATCAAAATCAAAAAATATAAATTAATAAATTGCAATTAAAATAATTTAAGATAATAATGACTTTTTCTTACCAAATGAATTTCTAAACGTGTACGTCCATTGGTGAAGTGGACTTCCTGATTCATTAACACAGGACACAGTCGAGGTTATATTTTCCCAATTTCTTTCTTTTTCTATTGGAAACTTAATTTCCAACATTGATACATATTTGTAAAATTCATACGGGGTAAATTTGGAGAGTAATTTTGTGCCATATTTAAAGTTTGTTTCCATCCGAATTTGTTTTACAGATGAACATGAAAATTGTATACTCTGACCAAATCCTACTGTTAAATTCATATTGCCTTCCTTTGGAGAAACATATTTACCTAATCAATCAAAAATAAACTGTTTATTAAAAGAAATTGAAGGTGATGGATGGTTCAGAATAAATAAACGAAAGTACGCTATGCTATAACCATTTATTAATATCTATAATCCAAATGAATTACTTGGTCTTGGAGAAACAACAGTCACAACATAATGATTAGTAATTTCACTTCTCATAGATCTACAGGTAATTACAAAGCCATCCTGCATAGTTATTCCCGTTTGATTTAGGACATCACTAAAGTCGACACAAAACAACCCGCTACAATATTCACCCGTAGCCAGTGGTAGCAGCTGAAAAAAATTATGAAATTAATTACAAAATGTCTTAAAGGACGATAAAGTCTAAAAAAGCTTAGCCAATCGACGAAAAAGTTAAAAAGTCTAAAAAGCTTAGTCTTACGACAAAAATCGTATTTATTATAAATATATTAGCAACCATAATACAGATATATACATAATATTATGTGCCTGCAATAAAGAAATCTTAATGTCATTTTGATATGTATTAAAACTGTTAATATAGTATATTGTATAGTATATAGTTACAAGATTGTTCTTCTTCTCCTTGAAATCAGCTACGTACCTATGCATGCTTCCCCTAACATGCGTTTATAGTTTAAAACTTATCGTAACTATTTGTACTTATTACTTATTATATAGAAAACCATAATGAACCTCAAGTTATTGCATATTTATTCTGGGTATGGTAATAAGGAAAAGATATCGATTAGCATACACAACGAAAAATGGAGGAAACACCATGATCAGTGTATAAAATTTGCCACTTTTAGCCTATTTTACCATCACAGTGGAAAAAGTGCACTTAATGGTAAAATTGTATTGGTAAAAATGGTGAATCATAGTGAATAATTAGCAAAGATACACAAAAGACACATTAGAAAAGTTTTCATGCTATATTTACTCTAAAATAATTCAAATTAAGATTTATATTGGAATTTTCACTGACGGTAGTCAAAAAGTGTCATTTAAACCAGATTTTTTTGCATGGTACAGCTAACTTTAATGCAATTAGAAAAATTGCTCATTTAATTTAAATTAATTATTCAATACGTAAATAAGAACGATTATTCCCAATTAGTTGACATTGTCTTAGGTTAATTAACACACATCAAATCGGCAATCGGGTATTCAATTTGTGACAACAATCATCAGCTGCAAAGATATTTTGTGTAGTAGCAGCGAATTTTATTCAAAATTCTGTACGAATAATAAAACTATTTTTTTACCATTTCTTACCAATTAAACCATTTACCACTAGATTTTAGCTAGTGGTGAATAACATTAAATGCCATTAAAAATCACCTACCACTGGTAAGTGACAAATGGTATTTTGTACACTGGCCAAGATACAAAAATAATAGAGAGAAACATACGTTTCGGAATCCGTAGTGATTTTCGTATTCCACAATTGCGTCTTTTGGATAGACTTGGCCACATGGCAGAGCCATTATATTGTTGTAACCGGTTTTCAGTTCAGTTTTGAAGTCAAGAAAGTCTTTTTCGAATTTTTGACCATCTTGTAAAAATGAAAAGTCGGTGGTGCTCTCTAATAGAGAAAAGATATAATATATTATATCACAATAAGCAATATTTCGTAAGTATTTCCTTGTATTACCATTCCCCGCAAAGATGTACATATAATCTGTGTAGAACTGACTGCCAGTACAACTGTAGTGCCCAGTGATGCTATCGTCAAATTCTTCCAAGGTTATTATAGTAGTATAACAATATGGGGTATAAAGACGACTAAACCAAGTAGTATCAACTACGTGATAACTGACTTTCACTTTGCCCACAAAAGCCTGTATTTGAATCGATATCAAAGAAAGATATAATTTATAAAGTAAACAATACTTTTAAGTAAACTAAATTAACAATTACCTTTCCAACAGTTACTTCCCAACGTGGGGGATTACGAGCTGAACAGTTTAATACAACTTTGTTTATTCCGGGTTTCACTCTATAACTGTTTTCAGGGGTGTACGTATTTTTAGGAAGTATTTCCAATTGATCTAGCGATACCTCAATTTGTTTGTCAAGATTGGTACACGGTTCACATAAACCGTTTTGAAAATTAGAAATAAGGGACGCTAACAGGTAAATAAACAAATGTTTCAATATGGATAAGATCAACATTTTCCTTATTAATCCTCATTACACTGATGCTGAAAGAGACAAATATTTACTTCAACAGGTATCACTTTGGTAATATCTTTATATCGGATCGGTTGTCAATTTTAATATTTTGAGCTTTATGTACTTATTCAGTATATCGTTTCTATAAAAATGGAAACAACTGACTTTATTAATGAAATTCTATTTGATTTTGTAAAATAACATAACATCCAATTGAATGGGTTGCAGTTTATCAGTTGCTTCTATCTAAGAAACAATAACAGACTATCCACATTTAGATTTGGTATAGTATAGTAGTATAATGTGGCGACTTGTGGTTTTCCTGAATAGCGTAATAACGAATATTTAATGAATATTCGGTTTCTGCTGCTGAATAAGGAAATAATGAAAAACAATACAACATTTGACTCCAAATACATTTTCAGAACGCCTTCAAGTATAGTATTACTGAAGTTTATCCATTTTGGTTGATATTTTAGTCCATTAGTTTATGGCATACCAAATACCAAAATTATATAATGCTATAAACGGGTTATAAAATTAATACAAAATATAGCATAAAACAATAATAATAAATAGGTATTATGGATGGGTAAACACATATGAAACATATGTGAAAAAAAGATGAATCGCAGTGAACCTGCAATAAAAACAATGGTAATGTTAGGATAGGTTAGTATTTACTTGTTTACTTGTTTAGTGCGTAAGTAGGTATATTGTTTACATGATAGATAAAAATACTCACCAGTGTGTGAACTGCTGACAGCAGGGAGTCACTGGCTCATTAATTATAATGACTACATCGGGTGATGTAGAATAAGCAGAATAAGTAATTCAAATGAATGAAGCTTATCTTATAAAAATAGAAGCACAGTATATAGTATGTAGTGTACAAGTAAATATGGGTATTAAATAAGTAGCAAGTAGATAAATAATGCCGAACAAGGCAAAATCAGGTAATTAATGTCTAAATTAATTAAACTTATAAAAGTTACTTGTAACACAATTATAGAAATTATATGTACCGATTTAAGTATAAATAGCCGTAGGTCAAGCACGTATCCAGAGGGGGGGCCCGGGCCCCCCTAGGTATCCAGAAAAAGGCAATTTTTTTTGTCAAAAAAGGTTAAAAATCCAAAAAAATTTCCCGCTTCGCGCGAATATGCCTTACTTTTATCAATTTATTTTTGTCCCCCCCCTAGGTCAAATTTCTAGATACGTGCTTGCCGTAGGTATTACAGTAAAGATGCTCAGTCCCAATCGTGAGTATCCCGATGAAACACTGAACTTCTTTGGAATAAAAGTTGTATCAAACGGAAACCCGATAAACTCATATTCTTCGTTAATAACAGCCGGGTAAAGCCGAATTTTATTATAATACTTTTGGACTTCATTACAACGACAATCGTCGAATAATAAAATATCGTACTGAATAATCGCCGCACTACAACTTATTAGTTAGTGCTACATTTGACAATTATTCATCAACACAACTTTGGAATGGGTTTCCTGTAAAATTTACGTAATGAATTAGCCTTCAATGTGACCTTCATTTTAACCTCACACAACTCACAGATACAGTAGATACACAGTTGAGATTCTCAGTCTCAACTCAACTGCATTACAAGTGTAGGGATAGGGACTTCAGGCTGAATATTTTTTATTGCACACTGTTTGATGCCTTGTTTGGTCATCGTCCCTACTTGGTTAAAATAAAACCGTTTTAATTAAGTGCAGTGTTTAATTTATCGATGATTTCAGAAGGGAATTAATGTCTCCGGAGAGTTTATCACATTAAAGTGCATTTTTCAACGCACTGGGCATCCTGATACTTAATTTAATCTAAATAAGTCATTATCTTTATTAATAAGTATAATAATATTATAAAAATGGCATATTGGGATAAACCCATGTAATTAATCATTCGTCTTTTAAAGTACTTTCATGGTGGATTATGATTAGGACAATTTTTGTGCATTATTGGTTGAGACTTCGTTGGAAATAGTTCTGGTGCCCCATTTAAAAAGTATTACATTTCTTTCGTTTTTAACCGAGTAAGTAAGGATGGGAGATACATTCCTCTTTAAAAGTAACCATACAAGAATTGAATAAGTACTGATAATGCGGGTCCTTATACCATTGTTATACTATATGTTATATAAGTTTTCCATATAACAAGCATAAAAGTGTCTCTAAAGTTTACATGTACGAATGTACATTGCAGATAGCAAAACTATCCAAGTATTTTCGACAATAAATTCTTTCAATGTGGCTAGTACTTCCTTGCGTTCATCGAGTTGTTTACTTCTTCTGCTGGGCTCTTTATCTTTATTCTCGAGCTTCGTGACGCCAGTCACGAAGCTCGAGAAGTATTATTCATAGCAGCCTAGTTTCATCATAGCTACATATTAAATATTTAGTGTTTTCAATAGTGGTATAGCCGTATAAAGACCAACACAAATGTTATGGAGTTGTGTGTTTAGTAGTCTACTTTGTGTTCGAAAAGAAAAACAAATGGTACAACACGGCTAAACTGGCGCCACAAGTACACATTGCATGACTTACTTCCCTTGTTAGAGAGACGTATATACACAATAATATCACGTATGCTACTTATTGTAGATTTTTGTTTTAACAGTCGTCATTACAGTTGAGGTAATGATAAACGAAAACAGACAATTTGACATGATTACTTAGGTAGGATGTATACATTCACTAAAATGGTTCACCTCTGTTATGAATGATTTCTATGTGTACAATCAGGTAACCTGGTAGCCACATAAGTAGAGTAGCAAATGATATTAGTAGTACACAGCCCCGACCCTAAATGACACAGAAACAAGATATTACATGATGTCATGCTTACAATGTAAGAAATAGTTAAGGAAAATATTCATGTATTAGTTGTCTCTTTTCATAGACGTTGAATGAAAGGTATTCTCATTTTATCACACAGTTGTAGCAATATTTGTCAGTTGGTAGGGAGAGGTCGAAGCCACAGAGTATAACGACCTAGTGTTCTGTGTTTTTCTTCCAACCAGCATTAAGTCGCTATTAGTTGCCACTCGAGTGCCCTCCCAGTTTATCTTCTCTCATATTTAACACTAACTGTCTTCTTTGTGGGTAACGAACTTCTTTAGTCTACGGTTAGTATTCTCTCGCTTAAGTTTATCTGAAACAATCGTCCTGGATTTGAATTGAATTCTACATTTTAGGCAATCCATTTTCCACTGTAATATTCATCAGAGAGACACCAAACTTTTCTTACCTCTTTGATATAATATAGTATTTTCTTATATTCTAATAATGTACGTTCAATGTCAAAAGTTTGTATTTTATTTTTACATTAATCTCCCAGACATTTAAAGCATTGCATTTGGATATTATAAAAATAATTTGGCTCCAGCTTTACTTATCTGAAAATATTATTAGACCTAATATTTGAAAGTTTAACGAAAATTAACTTGCATTTATACAGAAATTACAGTACGAGTACATTTGACGACCAATGAGTCCTTAAGAACTTTGGAAAGTCGCATCAATATACTGCAACACCTTCTAATTTGTATTTGGTGAAAGTGAGTGGCAATTGGACTTGTTTTTAATTATTGCTACATTAAAAATATATAGACACATATTATAGATAACTGGCAGACGAGAGAATAGTACGTTTCACTGCCCGTGTTTCAAACAGACGTAAATCATTTGTATAATCTGTATTAACATCAGAAATTGATATATTTAATTGTTATTAAAATGCATTGGTTTGGAATTATTCCCATCTTCGATGCTTTTTCAGTAACTTCTGTCCTACTTGTCCTACTGTCTTTTTTTGCAAGTACTGCTGTTTCGTTTGATAGCCATAAATTGGCTATTGACTTGGAATGGTACCGAGATTTCCATATCCACATTTGGATTCCCCACCAACATGTCAGGTCCGATATTATATTTCAATCAATAGTAGCAACAAATAAGCACATTCAAACTTGGTCTATATCTAAATCTGAAACTGCCACAACGACTCATCAAAATAAAACTTGGGAATGGGACTTGGTTAGGAGAAAGTTTAGAAAACTGTTCATCATTTTTGAAAGAACAAAGAAAAATATTCTTTTACAGGCTTTTGGAAAACACCAAAATCAAATTAATTATAGCCATTTTCTTGTGTTTGCAACAAGATATGAAACATTGGAAGGATATCTCAATAGTGACATCCGGAGGTGGAGTGCACCTGTGTACTTATCAGTTGTGAGTATTGATAAACACACGAATGTCATGACAGGAGTTGACACTGTTTTGATTTACGGAATCGACACTCTGCTCATCAATGAGCTCCCTGCATGGCAGCCAAAATATCCACTTAAACTGTCGCAAAGAAAATCGTTAGACCTCGAAGGGTTTGGTGTAAAATGGTCCCAATTGGCTCTCTCAGGCGGGTCATCACAAGTGATATCTTGTCCTCGTTCAATGAAGGAGTGGTCAACAAAGTCACCCTTTCAATGTCGAAAGAATATATTAATTTTCTCTTTCCTGGCGGAAAAATTCAATTTTACACTAGTAAATTTTGAGGAGGCCACAAAAACTGGGTCATTGCGGATTTTTAGAGGTAAACACAGTTACGATCTGTCCACGTTTTTACGAAGTCATGTCATTAATGACATGAGAGCATTTTCATTTATTTATTTTGGTCCAAAGAAAAACAAAGAACGGGTTAGTTTACTGCTCTGGGTCAAAACCACATTTGACAAATCGTCATGGTCTTGCTTAACAGGGATTTATTTAACAATTTGTGCCATTCTTATACGACAGTCATACGGAAGGAACATTACTCTCCCTGTAATTCTCTCCAGTATGTTAAATGGGATGATTCTATTCATCTGTCACCAATTCGTTCCAACGAAGAGCAAAATGGTTATCATTATTTTGATGATCTCATTTCTGTTTCGGATGTGGTACGAGTGTTTCATTACTGTCGAAGTCACCTCACCCCTAAAAGATATGGTATTGAATGATCTTGAAGATGTCGTGGAAAATGGATACAAGTATATTCTAATGAAAGGCGAGAGTCCCACTCCGATTAAACAAGTATGGGACCTTCAGAAATTTAGAAATCCTGATTTAAAAAGCCAAATGAATAATTCGATCGAAGTTGTGGATTTAAGAATGATTCCTAAGCAGTCCCTGCATGAGATGAACATTGCATTTGATAAGTTTTTAGACCGTTTTGGGACATTTAAAAGTATTTTAAGGTTGTCTCTAAGTTTCTTGATAAAAGTAATGACAATAGTTTCCGAAGACATGTTTTACACTCTATATGACACTTTTTTTCCTTACGGTACCCAGAAATGGATGGGGGCATTGATGATTGACAAAAAATTGTTTATAATGCTTTCAAAATTCAATGTTGACGTATATAGTGTCTTGTTTCAACATAAACAATTTACAAATTTCGCTCTTGGCAAAACAGAAACCCTCGATACACCATCTTGGGAAGAAATTATTGTTATTGAAGGATGTTACAGGCACCAATTTTCAAAATATTACAAAACACTGTATGAAATTGGATTTTGGAGACTTTTAAATAATCATGAAGACTTCCTGGCACCATTTTACAAAAGAATGACAAAATATCATAAGCGTCCCTTTGAGGCATTTACACTTTCATTGCAAGATAAAATCCTAACTTTATTTTATATTATGTTAATCATGTATGGCGTTTCTTCGCTTTTATTTATAGTTGAACGCAAGTGGATCATTTGGTCTAGTATAGTAAGCATAGCAAAATTAAGCTTGAAATATATAAGAATTTGGTTGAATTGCATTCAAAATACTATCCAAATTAGAAGACAAACCAGAATAGAAACAGTACCAATTAATTTTGGACAGACTTACTAGTTCCGTCTCTTACACTTGGTAACATCCCCATTACTAGTTTACTACCGCTCTAAACCGGAAAATTCATACAATAATTATAATGATACTGAAAAAAAAACTTGTATATATGTTAAGATGTACGATGAAGGATATAATTCGTGATAAAAATAAAAATCAACTTATATACCAATCAAAATAAAATAATTATAATTATACTAACATGATGTGAATTTAAAGTTATTTACTCTTAAGCCCGCATATGCATCTGGAAGCCATAACTATTTTCACAATGTCAAGCAAGAACAGGGTTGTGGGTCGGGTTTTTTATGGGTTGGGGTTTTTTGGGTTTTTTGGCAAAAAACCTCGGGTTTATTGGGTTTTTTGGGTTTTTTACAAAACATACAAGAATGTGCACTACAGCTCCATCTAGATACGCAATACATACTAATTTCTATTCAAAAATGTAAACAAATGCATAATCAGGTGGAAACAAATACAGCTTTTACACTTCTACGCGTAATTAATGTATCGTAATGTGAGGACTATAATAATATTAGTTTTATGTATATACTTTAGTCATTGCATTGTGAAGATTATGTTTATAATATTGTTGTACACATATGCTCAATTTCATTTTATCAATTACATATTCATTGCTGTAATGCTTTGCAATTAAAGCTTCAAATTAACGAAGGAATAATTTCATAGTCAATATAATCAGTAACATAAACATAAACAGTAACAGTAGCTTAATATCTCACTAGTTGTTATCAAACAGTAATAATAATATAGGTGTTCACAAAAATACTGCATTTGCTACGTTACAACATAATAAAATTAAACTTTTATGCTTTAATTTTCTTTTCATTGACATAAGTAATAGTAGCTGACACGGTTGTTGTTGTTGCCAGCTGTAGTTTTCATATACATGGTATAGTATAGGCTTGTATTTATACCTATAGTTACATAAAAAACCCTTGAACCCAAAAAACCCAAAAAACCCTAAAAAACCCGGGGTCGAGGGTTTTTTCCTAAAAAACCCGGGTTTTTCGATACCTTGAGCAAGAATAACAAAGCTTTCAGTACCTATCACAAATATTGTTTTGCAGTTTCTAAATATTGTATTGAAGTTATTTGAGATATGGGAGCATATTTAAAATACTGTATGTTTGGTTTTCTAAACTCATATTCATGACTCATATCGTAGTAATATAGTTGTCTGGATTCCTTGTAAAGACATTTCGTCTTCTAATATATCCCAATGTATCAATTATTCAAATAATAATAATTAATACTATAATTAATAATATTAATAAATAGGTAATCAATTTTTCTAGTCAATTTTTCCACATTTGAACTGTTACGAATTGGCCTAACATTAAACAGAGTTGAATAAACTATACAAAAGTTTTATAATAAACTGTATATAATAGATCAATCTTATTTAGGTTTTTCGGGTCGAATAGCAACAGTGCTACAGTAGCAATCAGTATGCAACAGTGCTGCAGTTGCAATCTGTATGCAACAGTGCTACAGTTGCAATCTGTATGCAACAGTGCTACAGTTGCAATCTTTGTGCAACAGTGCTACAGTTGCAATCTTTGTGCAGCAGTGCTACAGTTGCAATCTTTGTGCAACAGTGCTACAGTTGCAATCTTTGTGCAACAGTTGCAATCTTTGTGCAACAGTTGCAATCTTTGTGCAACAGTGCTACAGTTGCAATCTTTGTGCAACAGTGCTACAGTTGCAATCTTTGTGCAACAGTGCTACAGTTGCAATCTTTGTGCAACAGTTGCAATCTTTGTGCAACAGTGCCACAGTTGCAATCTTTGTGCAACAGTGCTACAGTTGCAATCTTTGTGCAACAGTGCCACAGTTGCAATCTTTATGCAACAGTGCTACAGTTGCAATCTTTGTGCAACAGTGCCACAGTTGCAATCTTTATGCAACAGTGCTACAGTGGCAATCTGTATGCAACAGTGCTACAGTTGCAATCTTTTTTGCAACAGTGCTACAGTTGCAATCTTTGTGCAACAGTGCCACAGTTGCAATCTTTATGCAACAGTGCTACAGTGGCAATCTGCATGCAACAGTGCTACAGTTGCAATCTTTTTTGCAACAGTGCTACAGTTGCAATCTTTTTTGCAACAGTGCTACAGTTGCAATCTTTTTTGCAACAGTGCTACAGTTGCAATCTTTGTGCAACAGTGCCACAGTTGCAATCTTTATGCAACAGTGCTACAGTTGCAATCTTTGTGCAACAGTGCCACAGTTGCAATCTGTATGCAACAGTGCTGTAGTAGTTTATGGTTTATGAATGGCCCTGTAAGTGCTACTGTTGCACTGTTGTACTATTGCAACTGTCTAGTCTGCATTTTGTAAAATCCCTGTTAAATTGGTGATACTATATAGAACTATAACTATATAGAAATGAATTTATTCAACCTTTACTCGATGGTCAATATCTATAACGTCCGAATGCGTCAATGTAAATTTAATTATATTTTAAATTAGGACCCATTAAATTACTTTGGAATTAAATACTTACAGTTTTCAGTGTGATTTAAATTAATTAAATTCTTATTATTAGCAAAAGGTATCAAAAACCCTTGGTATTTTGCGCTTTTGGGTTTAAGGGATTTTTATATAACTATAGGCATAAATGCAACCCTATACTCTACGTACTCTACCATATAGGAAAACTACAGCTGGCAATAACAATAACCATGCAACTGCTATTAATTACACAATATAAAAACAAAAATCAAAGCACAAAAATTTTATTGCTAACTATGTAAACATATTTTAACCTTGCAAAACGCATTATTTTTTGAGCTTATATACTATTATTACCTTTTGATATCAACTAGTGAATAACTATACTTTATATTATTTTACTGATTAAATTGACTTCATGAAATTCCTTTATTAATTTGGAGTTTTAATTGTGAAGAAGTACAGCTACGAATTGAAAATGTAATTAAAAATAATTATGTATACAACAATATAATCTTCACAACGATTAAAATTTGCATAAAACTAATATACCTATTATACCTAGTCATTTCGATACGATACATTTATTGCACGTAAACGTGAAGAAGCTACAATTTGTTTCCACCTGATTGTATATTTGTTTACATTTTTTAATAGAAATATGAGAAAATTAGTATGTCTTGGTTATCTAGATGGAGATTTAGTGAACATTATTTTGTTTTGTAAAAAATCCAAAAAACCCAGGGTTTTTTAAGCAGGGTGGGTTTTTTCCCAAAAACCCCAACCGATAAAAAACGGCTAGCAATTAATGAACCTTTAAAACAAAAACTCCATACCTTTAATTTTATTAATTATGGTAAATTTAATGACTCGTCTTTACGAAATAAATAAGTGTTCCTCAAGCAATAATATGTAATGAGCCAGTACTGAGGAAAGATATCCACCTTTAAATTTACATAGATGATAAGGTAGAACACATTAACTTATGCTTGGTGAAGGAACATATAAATACGGTAATCAGTGGGCTGGAGTCTAGCACAGCCAGGTCAGTTCTACATTGCTTGTAGTAGTATAACAATCCTACTTTCAAGCACGAAGCAATGGCTACTAAAAAAGTTCGGATTGGGAATATAAAAGACATTTTACAAAAAAAACCGAAGCCGAAAACTTTATAAAAGGAATGTGGGTATTTAATTATCGTAACTGTAATAAATCGGGTACAGTTAAATATTATTATTGTAGAAGTAGTGGTAAAAAGTGTCCCGCAATTGCCAAACTACATTTTGTTGAAGCTGTTCATTTGTGGGTGAAAGATAAGGAACATAGTCATACAGATGACATGCATGGTTTATATCCACAAACCAAAAAAGTTGTAACAGAACTAGCTGCCTAACCAAATAATAGCTGCTTGTGCCCAAAAGAAATGTCCTACTCCCGAAAAGTCAAAATTGACCAATTTTCTGCAGTGCGTGTTAGGGGGAGAGCACGGCTACTACTATTGATTAGTAGAGCTATGCTACCGCTCAAGCCGAGAGGGCTTACTTGCAGTGACTCCCGGAACAACTCTATATTGTTTACCAATACATTTCAACATACACAATATATACCGTATTCAATAAAAACAAATACTAATGGCTAATTGTTTTATGCGTAAAGGCCCATTCATTTATGCGTAAAGGAATTTTTCCTTTACGTATTTAAGGATAAGCTTCTTTGTTTAAAGAAAATGTCATTAAATTTAAACTATCATATTTCTGCAGTATTCTACATTTTAATTTAAAGACTCATTCATTTAAACTACTGCTTAATTAAAAATAAGTCGATAAAAAACCCAACCCACAACCGAACCCTGATTATTAGGTATCTTAATCAACAATTCCTAATTTGGTAACGGTAGTTGTAATTTATACTTACCTAGCCGGTCACATGACCTTTTAGAAAGCTATTGAGCCATCTTTTGCAAATTTCAATGTAAATGGCTAAATTTTAAATTTTCCCGCACATGCAGTAATAGAAACCTTAAGCACACTGAAAGCAGGAAATATTTGCATAGAGAATGCATGAAAACTGCTTTTTGTTATGAAATACACGGACTTGTTAAGATTTGCCACATGTAGGTAAGTTTCAGGTTCTGTTTAGCTTCGTTATCAGAGCGGCAAATTAACACACGATAGTACATACATTCCGATGTACATACCAACATGTACCAAATTTCATCTTGCAATTCGAACACGATTATACTATACTCTTCCTTTAATCACAGCAAGCTCCTACCATATAACAAAACCAAATGTACACTGGAGACTAACATCATGGACATTGAGTATTCAGGAAAGCTTGTTGGCACCATGGGCAGTGACAATAATGTTAGTGATGCATCCTTTCTTTATTGTAATAACAATTGCTAGGAAAACACAAACCTTGGCCTTGGTTGTGGATTTTGTTAGAGATTGGTGTCTTAGCAATTGTTGGTGTTACTACATACTGTCTCTGGGTGCAAAACCGCAAAAATGTGAGATTTATTTATTTCTGATTGACATCTGATATAATATAATGTTAAAGATACTATGATTGTCAACCTCAGGATTTCAGAAAAGACATCAGCCACAGAAATCGATAAATTAAATAACTGAAGTTTCATTAATTGTAGATATAACTTGATGAAAATATGTTGGAGAGAGGATCCTGAATCCTGAAAAACGTTCGGAAATTGATGACATAGAACAAGTATTTTGTGTTATACTTAACTTAACGCCACGGAATCTTAAATAATCTTCATATAATTCTACCCGTTAAGGTTTGCACATTTCTACTCAACATTAAGATTTCCACAATTTTCTGTATTTTCGTTGACTATTATTTTTATTTTTAATACTTTAATTCTACAAAAAGATGTCGCAACTGGCACGAAGGAATCAAGAGGGTAGTAAAAAGTAAACCCGGCTCTACTAAATAATGTTGAATAAGTTTGTCGATGTAGCAGAACCAATTTGGATTAGAAGTTTTGAAATGCTATTTAATACGCACATTAATATCATTACGAAATGACCTCTTTCGCTTATCATTTAATTTCCATTCGATCACCCCTCACATTCAACCTATGATTTCTATTATTATTTTGATGTTATAATAATAATATGAAACAACTCATTTCGTTGGTTTAGAGGAATTGGGTTTGCGCATTTGGCTTTTTTGCTTTTAGGGAACATGCATATATTACGTTTGGAGTTGATGGGAGGAGGAGGCACTCAAAAGTGTTGCAGTCAGCACTAAGACGTTACACATGTGGGAGGGGGTTTTGCTTTACGTAATATATGCAGGTTCCCTAGGTTCTCCCTACCACACGTACATATATATATATATATAGACAGGTAAATTTATCAAGTCTACGATTATATATAGAGACTAGTAACCCCCAGCATGCATGACTCAATTTCGAAAGGTAGGCAATAATCTTGCGTATTGGATATTGAATTTCGAAAGATTAACATAAGCATCCACATTACGGTTGAATTTCAAATTATGTTAATTAATATTAACCCAGAGTGTAGTTAGTTTTTTATGTAATATGCATATTGGCTCGACCTACCACATATAGCGACATACATAGGTAGGTAAATTTATTGCTTTATCTAAAACGGTGGTTATAATATAGATAGTAGTGAAGTGATAGTGATACCATTGTTTCCGGCAAACGTAGAAAATCCACTAATAAAAATAATAATGATTCCATATAAATATGTAGAAGTTATACGGGATATATCTGCAAGGAATGCTTCGAATTTTCAACACTTTTTTGTCAACACCAAATTGTTCAACACAATTTCGACCAGTAGCATAGATTTCAGTCATGGCATCTAACCGTCTATGAATGCCAATAAAATTGGGTCTTTGCGCAGAATTCTTTTACCAGCAAACTTGAAAAATAATAATGTACCTGTGAATGTGGTTCTTAATATTATTGTCATCCTGAAGTTGATTTGTCTGTTTGTAATGCTAGTAAAAGGCGTATCCACTCAATTAAGTATAAATAGAATTTTATATGAAGTGTCGATTGATAAATATTTACGCAAACTATAATTATGTTAATGTTTCAAAGAGCATAATTTATTCTTTCACAATGGCTACAATATTCTCATCAAACTAATAACTGTCCTGCATTAAATTTCTAAAAAATTTATCAACATTTTCTGTCTATAAGCATATTACATTACACAACTAAATATACACATAGAAAATTATTTAGGAGACATTACACAATTAAATACAGCTTGTAAATAATCCAATAAAAATAACAACCTCTAAAATATTTTTGAAATTCTGGATAACTTTATGTACCACAAGAGGTATATCTGCGCATCTGCCAATTTTCAACTTTCAGGTCTATCGTTCTTGACAATTTTAACCCCAAAATGATAAAAAACGACGATTTCTACATTTGCTTGAGACCTTTGCTAATTTTCGGTCGAATTTTAGGATTGGTGCCACTTTCAGGGTCTTTTCATGGGGATTTAAATGAAGTGCATTTCAGGTACATAAAATACAATCTGAAATCTATCATATAGAACTTTTAAACATAGAATAACTATTATTCATTTCTTCTTTTAGCTTTTAACACGTTTATTATTCATTTCAGGAAATCTAGCACCACTGCAATAAAATCCTCAATCTTGATTATTCTATTCAGTATTAACTATTGCTTCGCCTTTGTTGGATTTTCGATAAAAAGAGGGCGTGATCCTCGTGATATAGCAGTTAATATAGGCCCACTTTTATGCTACTCTGTTGGACTGTTTGTGTAAGAAAAATTATAAGCAATGAGATAAATAATAAATTATATTTACCTTTTCCAATCCATCTTCTTGTAAATTGCAGGTATATATATCTGTACCGTAATATTGAGGAATTAATTGTTCTAGCAAAAAACTGGAGAGCCCTAAGCCTGACATTTTACAATGAAGACAAACATATTTTTCGTGACATTTACTTCATTGCCGGCTTCTTTTGTATATTTTCGATATTTGAACGTGTAGCTACGCTAACGCTTTATTCATTGGAAGGTTTGACAGGGTTAATTAATAATTACGTCTTATGATTTCAAACGACATTAGCCTTAACCACGTTTTTGTATCATTAAAATGTTCATAACCCTTGTTTTATAATACTATTTCATTGTATCTAATTGCTTAATCTTTGGTCAAATCTAATGATACAGATATGCAGCAATTTCATTGGACAGGTTTAATGCCATATCATCCTGTGTTAGCATCGTCTGTTCTAATATTCAATGAATTCGCCATGTTTGCCTGGCATTTTGGTGATATTCTAATAGCTTTTATGTCTCGAAGCATTTCTTTCAAGTTTAAATCTTTAACTCAAAAAGCTGCATTAAGCTTAAAAGAATGCGAGAAGAATGGCATAGGTTACAGACTATTCTATTCTTTATTGTTGTGTTTATGCAAATATGACATGAGTTATATCTAATGCAATTCTATCTATGCGAACAGAGTTCTTGCAATGGGGCTCAGTTGTTCTAGATCATATGAAATTATGTGAAGTCTTAGAGGAAGTTGACGCATTTTTAAATCCTCTAGTATTTGTCTCTTTTGCAGCAAATATTTACATCATTTGTATTCTGGTAATAATAAGCATTTTATGATGAACAAGCATTTTATGTACACTCACTAGCACTAAACGGAGAAGTAGTGCTGGAAAAATCACAATGTAATACATTATTCCAACTACCGTCAAACTTTACTGTCTATTTTTGTTCTGGGTTTTAGCTTCATATAGGACTTACGGAATCAGAGAACAACAACATTATTTCTGTGCTTTACTTAGCTTGCTCGTTTTTTGTAATTCATGAATTATTTATCTTATTAATACTTCTCAGATTTCTGTTTTTTTTATTTTCCAATACGCTAAATAGTTTTCCAATATTTTTGTCACTAGCATCTGGTTTTTCGTGTTACTTGGGTTGGAGTGTCAGGAGCCAGGGTGAATAAGCATGCTCACAGCATTGAAAAACTGCTAAGAAAATGCCCGAATGAATATTACTTCAACACTAACGTAAGGTTTATTGTTTGATAAGTGTTTAATAATAATACAACGACTTTTGTTGTCTTAGTACCGATGAGTTTCTATTGAATATTTAAATGTGACAATAGTTTTCATTTTTTTTAAATATTATATCCCAGATAATATGTATTATGGGTAAATTTTTACAGGTTGAACGGACAGAGAGGCGTGTGTTATCTACCAAAATAGGCATTACTGGATTAAATTGCTTTGTAATGACATCCACGTTCTTACACAGTTTACTTTCTGTTGTATTTACATTTGTAATTGTACTTTTCCAGTCTACTGGGATAGACCTCGTTAATTGTACTTACAATGTCAATGAAAAATAAAAAAAAGTAATCAGCATAATTGCAATATATTGATAGGATTTAAACTACAAATGATCATACATTTACATAGTGAGAGTTATAGTAAGTCTTCTTGAATTTGTTAAGTGAACCCACATCTCGATGTACTTACTTGTTGAATTATTGGTTATCACTATGACCAAAATGGTACAGATTACCAAAATGCGGAGGCTTTATTAAATGTTGAAATTGGTACACTGCAACGGAGTCGTAACATTGTAATGCATCTATTATTCACTTGACCTACCTTTTACATTTACCTTCAGTAAAAAAATATTAGATAACAGGAATTAAGAAAATTGTGAGAGTACAATTCAATTCCATATCAACATGAACATTTATGTTGGAGTTATTGAAGTTTGAAATTGAAATTTTAGGCTGCAACAGCTCTACTACAGTATACTCACAAGATCAAATGTATATTTGCCGCTGTTACAAATATATACAGGCTGCAGTTTTTTCGGTTGTACTGTTCAAAAATTTACAAATTTCCATTTTCAGGAATTATGAGTTTTTATTTAGGTACATTAAAAGGAATGATTTTGTTTGTATTATGCCATAAATCGAATTAAGGAATGAAAATTGAATTTTACAAGTGTTGCTAATAACTGTAAAGGGTAAGTACATTAACTTTTCATGAAAAATGCGTGTCATAATACCTAGACATATGTACAGTATCCTTTGTAACAAAGGTAAATTGAAATAAAGCATAAAAATATGTAGTTATGCTGTTGCTTATTAACATTAAGTTCATCATTCAAGAGTTGATTAGTTAATTTGTTTAGATATAGGCGTATCCACTCAAATAACTAAATGCCGATTGATAAATATGTATAGATTGAGGTGTCAAAGACGATAATTTATTATCCCAAATTGTGTACAAAAGGTGAAAATATATTAAAAAATGTGGGTCGAATAATACTCTTGTCTGTACTATTTAATGTATCTTTCAATCCTTTATCAATAAAATTAAAAAACTTTCCCCTAATAGATTTCTCAAAAGCTACCAACATTTCTAAGTGCGTGTACCCACTCTTAAAGCTTAAAATCCCAGTTTCAGACACACGTACAGCTGATGTAGAGACAACGAATATTCAGAAGGTAATTTTTAAACTTTTTGCAGGGTTGACTTTCAGGCCCGCAATTTTTCTAACTTCACAATGCGTCACAAAATGAATCTTGGAGTCATCACGCATGCAGTAATACCCCGGGATGATTTTTTCGTTTGTCTGAGGCCTTTGCTGATATTGGGCAGGTTTTTAGGTTTAGTGCCCATCTCAGGGCCTCTAAACGGAGATTTAAATGAACTGCACTTCAGGTACGTAAAAAATTCGAGACTTCCGTGTATGAAATTCGCGGCTTTTAATATTTGTGCGCGACTTTTAAAATAATAGAGATGAATTTTGACAGTTTTACTAAAGTAGAGTTTAAAATTTTAACATGTGCATTTCAGAAGGTCTAGCACCGCTGGAATAACATCAGCTATTTTGATACAGCTGTTAAGTGTTAATAACTGGTTTATATTCGTTGGATTTTTAATAAAAAGAGGGCGGGATCCTCATGACATAGCAATGAATATTGGTCCACTTGTTTGCTATTCAGTTGGACTGTTTGTGTAAGAAAATAGTGGAGTACAATACTTGTATTTAGTTGCATTAAAATTTACCCAATATAATGTATTACTTACCTAATTACAGGTATGTCTACCTATACCGTAATATCGAAGAATTAATTTCCCTGGCACACAAATGGAGGGAACTAACTTTAACATTTTACAAAAACGATATTAATATGTTTCGAGATGTTAATTTCATTGCTGGATTGCTGCTCATCTTTTCGTTATTGGAACAAACAACTTTAATCAACATATTTTCATTGAAAGGTTTCAATCGCTTTTTCCATCTTTATTTGAGAATGTTTTAATTTGGTATTGTCAATTACAAGTTTTAAAAAGCCAGGTATTGACAGTTTGCAACTTTACACATTTCTGTGAACGGAGTTCTCGTTTGACGGAGGGAGATCACTGCTGACTGAATCCCTGATAGTTACATTTTATGTATATATTTACAATTTAATCTTTGTTTATTTTCGGATGTACATATATAGCTATACAGCAATATTACTGGACGGATTTTCTGCCATACAATCCTGTGATAGCATTGAATGTTTTCATATTAAATGCATTTACTATATTTGCATGGCATTTTGGTGACATTCTTATAGCCTTTATGTCTCGAAGCATTTCTTTCAAGTTTAAATCTTTAACTCAAGAAGCAGCATTATACGTCTAAAAACATGCGAAAGAAAGGGAATAGGTGCTTTTCCAATTATTCATTTATTACTCCGTTATTTGACACTCAAAATTTTTAATGCAATGCAGTCCGATGTATTTTTATAGATTTCCTTCAATGGGACGCAGTTATTCAAGAATATATGACGCTGTGCGACATTTTAGAGGAAGTTAACGCATTTCTTAATCCTCTAGTTTTTGTCTCGTTTGCAGCAAATATTTACATCATTTGCGTTCTTGTAAATAATGTCGCATATTATAGGGAATAAATATTTTTAAGACTCTTATCACACACTTTATTAAAAGCACATAATAGTGTTAGAAAAATCTGGATAAACTACATCAGTCATTAGTTAACATTCTAATGATCATCAAGATTTAAGTTATTAACTTTTGTTTGGTCTTATTTAGCTTCAAATAGGACTTACCCAATCGAGTAACGACAATATCCTCTCCGTGTTGCACATAGCTGGTTCTTTTTTCGTAATTTCTGAATTATTTACTTATTTTATGACTGTATCCACATTTCTAGAATTTAATTGGAGCTATTTTACTTATGTTTTTTGTTATTGCAGAGGGTATGTAAAAAAATACTTTTTCCTTGTTTTGTAAACAGCATTTGGTGTTTCGTACTACCTGGGTTGGATTAACTGGAGCCGGAGTAAACAAGCATGCACACGGCATTGAAAAACTGCTAAGAAAATGCCCAAATGCTTATTTTTTCAACACCAACGTAACATGTTTTTATATTTTCTAAGCTTTTTGGATAATTAATGTTTTAACTATTCGACCACTTACTTTTACGTAGTTTTGATAGGTTTACGTTCTAAATTATTATCAGTTATATTATATTATATTTTATATTATATTTCATTTTTCTAGTTTTACCAGAAGAAATTATACTAAAAGTTATTATATTGTTGCAGGTTGAGCGGACAGAGAGGCGTGTATTATCTACTAAAATAGGCATTACTATGGATTGAATTGCTTTGTAGTCACCTCCACATTCTTACTCAGTTTACTTTCCTTTATATTTACATTTCTTATTGTAATTTTTCAATCCACTGGTACAAATTGTGTCAATAATTGTACGTCCAAAGTCGATTGAAAATCATAATTGAATTGCAAATGTATTTTTTCCAAATAGAAATAAAATACAAAATTAGGGTTTAAAATTAAAAATTTTCGTACATAAGTAATCATAATACTAAGCGACAAATAACTGGCACTCTAGTCAATCTTACAATACGCACTGACATATCCTCCATCTCCATCTATATTGGACTATATACCATATACTTAGTTGACTACAGTACAGTATAATAATCAATGGCTGAATGACTTCTAATTTAAATTAAATGATTAAATTAAATTCATCCTAATACAAACTTACTAATTGGCTTACCAAATCAACTTTGTTTTTATTTGCGAGTGTTTCAATTTGAGAAAAATGAGGTATTTAATTTCGCATAGAAAAATTATGAGTGCTATTGTAGAACCCAATAAGAGTACACTGAAGGTCACAGCAAGCAAGTTCAATGTCAAAGGTTTAAAATTATTCTTGTTCAGTTCATCGTCCAATAATGATTTCAAATGGCGACCCAAATCACTCTCATCCCCGCTCCTAGCTTTGATAGACTCTCCCTGTTCGTAGTTATAGACGTCGTCCATCCACTTGTTAATGTGGCCTGTATCTCTCAGCCATCCCATAATGTGTACAAACATTTCTGTAAGCTCTGAATTCTTTTGCAACCCCATTAAGGCAGGAGATGTAAATGCAAAGCCTTTAGAAAATGATACGGGAACAATATTTCTCCGAATGGTAAGATACTCGGAAACAGCTGCCAGCATGTTTGTCTGCCAACCGATGCATACGTATTTGTCTTCCGTTACAACTTTTATAACACATTCAGATGCACTAAGTCTTTCTATCCTCTTTGCCAAAGTGGCGTATACTGACGTATTGACTTCTCTGAAAAATGAATCGTAAGAACTACCGGGAAGGTTTACCATCAAAACATGAAAATCTTCTCGGGCAACTAATTCATCAAATGTCTGAGGAAATTTTTCCAGTTTTGGAATCGTCAGAAGGGCAAGGATATCCGAAGTGTAGAAATTGTCTAGCACAAAAGACATCCAAATCCATAACAATGAAAAATAACGCAATTTATTCGGAATTCTTACTGATTGTGCAAAAAGTGGCCGTATTGAATTTTCTAAACCTTTCAGAAAATAAAAAAGACCTGGTGATTTAGGTTCATAATCACTTTTGACAGTTGATTCTAGTAAAAGATGGATAGAAGCCAAAATAATTGTTGTAATAAGTATTAGTGTCCAAATCCCATTAGAAAATGATGAATGCAGAGCATCCCAATTTAATCTGACAGATGTTGATGGGCGTCCCATCAAAAATCTTACTGTAGAATAGAAACCACCCGCGCCTCTGTCTATTTTATCGTCTCCGGAGGAATTTGAATAAAACAGGTAAATGTCCACTTGGTCAGAGATGAGAAGGTATAAGGCTGGTTGTCGCCACTGTTCTGCTCTCAGCTCATAAGTAAAATTGTAATATTTAGATGATTTTTCAACAAAATTGTAAACACTTCCCAGATTAACTTTTTCTGATTTTAAAACCATGTGGCTCACTGGATATGTACCGAAACGAATATGGAATCCATTTAATACATCAGCCCTTTTTTGAAAATAAATGTTTAGTAAACTAATTTCATCAATTTTTCCAGTTTTATCGCATAACCTTTCACAAAAAATAATTCTATTGATCTTTTGATTATCGTTTGAAGAATTTGAACGTGCAGTAATTTGTGCTCCAATTTTCTTCCTTAGTCTCGATATTGATCTACCAGATTCGCACAGCATTAAAATGGAACTAAAGTCTCCAAAGAAAATGTAGAAATGTTGCTTAGGTAGAAGTGAATATAACATCCTACTGTTTTTTGCGTTTAAAATTGTTTCATTACGAGAGAAGAGGAATTGAATTATTTCATCCGCCACAAAAACAACAAACGCCCTGCTTGTAACAAATTTATTGTAGTATGAAAATCTACAATTATTCTGAGAATGAATTCGGTACTCCGTGGGAGACGAAATATTAATGGTTTGCAATTGGTCGTAAAAGTTTGTATTAATTGCAATTGGATAGAAAGATTTGTGAAGATATTCTAAGTTTAAATAGTTCCCAATTAAATTTAGTGATTTCGTGTAAATTCGAACGTGACTGTACTGAGATTTTTTCTCTCTGTCACTTCCTTCTGTGTTAAATCCAAAGAGATGTTCAAATATATTTAAAGATATATTTATTTCTGGAATATCTGCAGAAATGTTATTGTATTCGTAAACAACAAATGCATTCAAAAATGTAAACGACGTGGCAAATAAAAATTGAAGTAAAAATATGCGAGATAATTCTGGTAGCCGTTTAAGCAGCATATTTGTAGTTAGACTGTATTGCAAATTTAGTGCAGTGAAGTAAAATATCCCATATCCATTAATAATAATAAAAAGTGCATCTTTTGTCATTTCTGCATTATCAAAATATATGCATAAGGATTTAATATTTAATTATTCCAAAGTGCCTTTTTAATAGATTAACTAAAAAACTTCAACGATTAATCGCTAATGGAGATTGGCGTTGACGCGCCAAATTTTATTATGTATTCCATTATAATGAGGGTATTTTAATCTACAATGTTAAAAAGGAAGAAAGTATGATAAAAACTGACTAATGGTCACACCTCACTCACGTCATTCATTTCAAATAATGACATAATTATTACCATACAATAGTCTCCTTGTTTTTAGCATATATGACATTCGTTATTCATTTAAATGGAAGTCGGAGTGCAAGAATTCATTACTTTTTAATACACAAATCAGAGGATTTTAAAATAACAACTTGTTATATAATACTCGTTTTAGAATCAAAATGATAACTAATGATAAATACAAATAGTACTTATTGGTAAAACAAAAAGAAATATATTTGATAATTATTATTGGGTGGGATAGTTAATTATTTGCTTAAGTAAATTGACGATTAAATGTTCTGCCCTAATATGTTCTGCAGCACAAAACGGTTTATTTCCTTCCGGAACAGAACACTGAGAGTCGGAATTCTCTGAGAAAAATATCGATTATATTATAAATTATGGAAGCAACCTTCTTCCGCTGTCTTATAGTCAGACAAGGATACCTAGACTTAGTATAAAAATACTAATTTTGACATTGTGCTCACTAAAATTTACAATTCGCGTGTATTACTTATCCTCAACAGTTTGAAATTCAGCAGGAGTACTTAGGTGGCCAGGTAAATTATAAATGTATTCTCTGGTGCAGATTTGGTTCGTTGGTACTCGGTCGTCTTGTTCTCTTTCGTTTATCGATTTGGAGATTGAGTAGAAGGGAAATGTGAATACATGTGCTAGATATCTTGAGTATACACAATATATATCACTTTCACAATACTTTCCTACACAATAGTATTCCTACAGGTATAACTATACTGCAATTTTGCCTGCAGAGGGGAAATACCATACAGAGGCTTATTAGTGGATCCATCAGTCTAAGTAAATAGGCAGATAATATACATAAAAGTGTATCTGTCCAAGAGCAGATATCAAAATACAGACTCCAAGTTAAAAACTTTCCGAAAATTGAAGGCGGGCTGTACACTTGTTTAAAAAATATGATCAAGTTATTAATGTACACAATTTATCCACATTTATTTCAAGATCAAAAATTTGCACTAGGGATTAGTAACCCCCGGTAGTGCAACCCCGGGTTACTCTTTTCATTTTCTCAGTCCAGGAAACTATTGTGTGCGGTTATATTGTTCCCAATTGTCTTTACCCACACTGAACATTTCAACATTTTATCTAAATATGCAAAACAACGAAACATTTCAAAAAGTATCTTTCCCTGAGCGTATCTCAAGTCGCAAACCTCGATTCCCACTACAGTAAGTTTTATGTCATAGTATTATAGAAAATTGAGCATAATACGTATGTAAATGATTTGGTATGAAATAATTCATTATCAACAGTTCCTTATGAATAATAAGGTGACTAAATTAAATTTAACAGGTACGCAATACTTACTAGTACTGTATTAGTTACACTGCTTCTGATTTTTGGTGGGGTGTATACAATTGGAAACCTGTCTGAGTTGGACACCGCAAATGCAGATGAAGGTTTTGAAGATTCAGAAACAGTAGAAGACAGCAGCAGTTTAGAAAACGTTACAGTGTGTACTACAATAGAATGCCGTCACTCAGGTAACATCAGGAAAACCATGCATTTTAACTTTTGAAAAAATTGAATTCTGACATTTTTGTTGCTTATGACAGCAACCACTTTGCTTGCTTCCATGAAAATGTATATGGACCCATGCGATGATTTTGAAAACTTCGTATGTGGTAGATGGCCTGCCACCGGATCCTTTGGTATTATACACAGTCGCTAGAATATTTTTTCTAACCTAGCAAGTAAAGTGAACAAGTAAAGAATCTCCTTTTATAATCTATTACCTATAGCACTAGATCCATGGGAAAAAGTTAGGATTCACATGATGTTAAAAACAATTGGTAAGGGAAAGTATAACTCAAAGCGTATATTAAATAGCTCTAAAACAACAATTTTATTGAAGAAAACAAATATTAACCATCATATTGAAAACCTTTACTAGAATTGCTCAAAGAACCTATAGACAAAGACGATATGAAATCTCTGAATATTGGGAAAGATTTCTTCAAGAGTTGCATTAATTTAGGTAAGGATGTAATACATTCCATCAATTTAGTGAATTTATAGTAAAAAACAATCGTTTTGTTATCAGGCTTTGGCTTTGTTATATTTGACCCAGCAAGACCGAATATCAAATTATGTAATTCCATATAGATTTGTTTTAAATTGCTTCAGTTGCACGGTGTATACCGTCGTTTTATTTATTTTGTTTTTGATTGCGTTATAATTCTTATAAATAATTTGTAAACATTTCATGCATCAATAGACAACCTATCAAAATGTAAAATATTTAATAAATTTTAGCTCAACTTGAAAAGGATGGGTTATATCCAATGTACAGCTTACTTGAAAATTATGGGGGCTTGCCTTTCCTGAATAAAAATTGGTCATCTTCAAGTTTTGATTTCATAAAATCGGTCAGTGGACTTCAGAGAATTTTTCGCCACAGAACTGTGTTTAAAATCATTATAAATGAAGACTCAGTGGAAGTAAGTTTTAGTACAGTATCATACTATTAAATAAACGTATAGTGGGACATGTGCATGGTATTCTGGTACTGATAATGTACAAGACTACCATAGTACTGATTTGGCTTTAAATTTCAACTTGCTAATGGGCCACCATGTGTAACGTAAGTGCAGACTGCAACACTTTTGAACTCCTCCCATTAACTGCACACGTAATATATGCAGGCTCCTTAAAAGCAAAATGCGCATGCCCAAGCATCAGAAAGCTGAATGGTAATTGAATAGAAATGATTTGCGAAAGGGGACATCTCGTAATAATCGTAATGTGCCTTATTAAATAGTATTTCAAAACTTCTAATCCAAATTGGTTCTGCTACATCGACAAACTTATTCAATATTTTTTAGTAGAGCTGGGTATACTTTTTACTACCCTCTTGATTCCATTGGGTCGGTTTGGACATCTTTTATAACAGTACTGGGAGCCAGAGCCACTATTTATTCTATAAAAATATTTATTCGTAAGTTGTACTCATGGGATTTGTACGGTTTTCCAAAATCCCAAAAGGGGAACCTTATTTTTTGATTTTAAATGGGAAGCGTTTTGGTAAATTTGAGTTTTTTCGAAAATAGAGCTTTTCATTGTTCCCTGTATTTGAAGCTACGATCTACAGTTATTATTTAAAATATTGGAAATTCCTTTTTATCAGGAAGTTGGGGCTGCAGCTAATTTTTCCAACCACTGTACAACACCGTATTTAGAATCGGTGGGGCAATGACGTCATACACTTAGGCATATTCGCGCATATTAAAAAATTTTGGCTTATTTTGTCTAAAATGGGTCAAAAATAGTCTAAAAGCGAAATATTTTGATTTTCCCTTTTCTTGGATTTTGGGGGGCTGCTCCCTATGCCCCCTCTCAATACAGCCTTGCCACTGTAGAAAATAAAAGTATATTAATTTAAATATAATTTGTATTTACAAAATTAACATAATAACCTAATGGGATGTTTTCGAAATTGTTTTTATTACTGTGATGGGTGGCTTGTAGAATTTCCCTTGAGTGCTAGATTTCCCCCTTAGCTGGGTTCACTAGTAAATTATAAAGTATTATAATTATATTATAATTATATATATAAATATATATAATATAAAGTATTATAATTATATTATAATTATATATATAAATATATATAATATAAAGTATTATAATTATAAAGTATTGAGCATCATAATATTATTACAATAATATTTAATGTCAATAACATTTTATGCAGGTTCGGGAACCCACTGCTTTTCTTTTAAGTCATGAATCCCTTTCAAATCGAATATTGTATCATCACCCCATGAAGGAAATAATAACAAAATTTAGATTTGAAATAAATCGATCTCTTAAACATTTGAGCAAGTTGAGCTTAAGCAGAAGAGTTTTGGAATTGCAAATCAACAATATCATTGAATTCGAAACAAAACTTGTAAGTGCAATTGCTCCAAAGAAGCTTAAAGAAGATTTAGCCCGTGAAGTACTATTAAAAGATCTTGATACATTATTAGAAAAGGAAAGGAAAAAATATAATCAATATCATCCCAAGGTAAGGAAACGTTAACAATAAAGGTTGAAGTAAGGCAGTGGTTGCACAAACACCTAATCAATGTACAATTGTTTTAATTAGGGTAGGTTCCTTCCACAGTGAATCCTGATATGCTCTGTGTATTTCATGGCGCGATTTTTAAAATGTGCAACCATTGTCTTACTTCAGCCCCACAGAGTTCTGGCACCGTGGAGGCATCTAATGTCTCACGTCTAGTAGTAAAGTAGATTTGTTACCATGTCTTAAGTTACCATATAAAATCCGAAAACTATGATTCCAGTTTTTTGGGAAAATTTAAAATATAACAAAAATGTCGACAGGATATGCCTATAATTGTCCTATAATTAAAGAAATTAGTCCCAAGTCCCAAACCATGGCTGGACTTCTCCTGAAATGTCAAGTCACCCGTAGGCCAGAAACCCATTTAAACCTGACAACGCACAATCAACGGATACAAAAACACTGTTACAAAAAAAACTACCACCAGTTGTTCACTCAATTAAAATAACCGTTTATACTACCAAGGACGTATTTAGGGGGGTGCTCGGGTGCTTAAGCACCCCCTTAATTTCCCAAAAACACAGTAGATAATTCTCAAAAATTGTTAAAAGGTAGTTTCGTACATAAGAAAAATCTGCTCGAATGTTTAAGCACCCCCTTAATTTGATTTCTGGATACGCCCTTGTATACTACTTACTAATGGAAACTGAAATAAATTTAGATAAACTATTGAATATTAAAATGCAATTTAAAAATTTTCCGTTCTGCCTTTTTCCCGGAATCATGTACTTTCAGAGATACAACACATCCTATTTAAATCAATCCATATAAAATATCATGGATTCACTTATTAGCAGTGTACAAAATTTACCACTTTTTAGGCTTTTTGACCATCACAGTGGTAAAAATGCACTTAATGGTACAAATGCATTTAATGGTAAAAATGGTAAATTTTAGCAATTGATTATAGACAGATGAGTACAGATACACTAGAATCACTAAAATAGAAGTCTTAAAACTTTATTTTCTATGAAATATTTCCAATTAGCCCCTTAATTAATCAAATTATTCATTTGATTGTACACCGAAAGTTGTAAAAAAGGTAACTTAAACCAAGATTGTTTAATTTGGTATCGCTCATTTAATGAATGTGCCAATTTAATTGCAATTAATTTCCCGATCGGTAATGGTTGTTAGTTTGTTAGTGCCACCATTGCTTGAATCCAACACTGATTGATGAACACTTATCAATTTGTGACAACAATGATCATCTGTTAAGCTATTTCATACTTTGGCTCCGGATTTTATTCATAATTTAAACACGAAATTTAAATGAATTTAGTTTTTACCATTACTTTTTTGGAAGTGGTATTTAACGTTAAATACCATTAAAATCCACTTACCACTGGTAAGTGGTAAATGGTATTTTGTACACTGCTTATTAGTAACTGCTAATGATTACGAAGTACATAATATAGTATCAATATAGTTTTATTACGAATAGAAATAATTTTAAATGATAATTATGTTTAGGATGTCGTAGGAGTTGATTTCTCCATGTCTCAATTACTAAGGAGAATATTTGAAGATGCTGATGGTGAATTGAAGGACTCCCAAGTCATAAGAATAGAAAATGTCAAATCAATGGCAGAAATATTAAAGTTGCTTGAAGAAACTCCAGTGGAAACAATCGCTAATTACTTTAATCTGGGGATCGTTTATGCACTGTCTCAAGAAAGTACTAAGCGAATGAGACAAATCTTCAGAATCCCTTATTATGAAGTGCTATACGAACACAGGTAGTGAAATAAAACATACTGTACAGCTTTATTAGAGGATGCTTATAATTGGCTGGAATAAATATACCAGGGAGGAGTATTGTTTAGATACAACGTTAGACAAATTAGGTTTGGCCATCGGATATAAGTTTGTCCAAACTGGGTTACATTTTTCTAAAACTGGCGGAGAGGAAGTAAGTTTTATTTGATATTATATTCTATATTTTATTTATAGCCATACTTGATAGACATTTATAATGGATTCACTTAAAGCTGTAATTTATTTACCAATAAAAAATCCTAACGGAATAGTAGCTTCAAAATTAACTTGACTACCGTAAAATCTGTAATGAACACCGGATTTGTAATAAACTCTTTTTGCAATAAACGTCGTGGTAAAGCCATAGTTATATGACTAGGTAAACGCTAATTTGATGGTGCAAACGCAGATTTTACGGTGTTTTATTTCCGCGGGGCTATTAAACTTACAATGTTTCTGAATCAAAGATTCACAACATGTTCGAGGAGATTAAATCGTCATTCAAGAATTTAGTTGGTACATCAAGAGATTGGATGCCATTAAAGGAACATTTTAATCTGATCGAAGAGGTTGACAAGATGCACATTTGTCTTGGCATTCATGACTGGTTACAAGACAACACTACAGTAAAAGAAGTGGAAGATAGTTACCAAAGCATTATCAATATCCAGGTGAGACACTGTGGCTTTACATAAAATAAAGGTTCAGTATAAAAAATAAAAGAACGTTTCTAATATTAAAGATTGACAGCAAAACGAAATACCTTCAAAAATTTGTAAAAATTAAAGAGGCACTAGCAAACGATGTGTTCTATATCAATACAATAGAGATAATAGAGAACGCATCTGCACCTGTGGACGATGTGGGCGTGGGTGACTGGTATGTATGATAAGTATGTTTAACTGATATTTAACAATTTTTTATCATCAAAGACAATGTCCTTAACTGAACATTATGACAACTCGATTTTATAACAATGAATGAATGTATCATTTTTATGCCCAAAAAGGCAGCTTGAAACAGGGCATGAAAAAGGCAAAAAGCTACCTTTTTGCCTTTTTGCTTGCCTTTTTGCCTAGCAAAATCAGCAAAAAGCTACCTTTTTGCCTTTTTGCCTTTTTGCTGTTAAATGGGGTAATTAGCAATTGACATGTTGACAACCAAGTATGTGAACAAGAAATACGATTTTAAAAAACAGCAATTCTTAATGATCTTCAGTTATTCGGTCATTCATTACACAATAAAACAATCGAAAACAACAAAATATCACTGTAAGCAATTTTAAAAAACTATGAAGAAAAAACAAGAACCTAGAGCTGTTCAAACCAGTAACAGTCAAATACTGGATATTTTGGTTGAGCTGATATATCTCATATAATATTGTACACACACAATACGCAGATGTTCGACCTGGCTCATTATTTATGAAACGGTTTGTAACAAATACATTATAGTTAATTTTGAATTGCGTAGTATTAGTAATAAATAGTTTAATAATCAAAAACACTAACTAGCATCTGCAATTTATCTGAATATTTGAATGTGTAGGACGTGACAGTCTACAAAAGTTAGCTTTAATGAAGTATCACAGGTGGCGGTGACTACTCCAAAAAGGCAAAAAGCACAAAAAGGCAAAAAGGTAGCAAAAAGGCAAAAAGGTGGCTTTTTGCCTTTTTGCTAGCAAAAAGGCAACCTTTTTCATGCCTTGGCTTGAAAAGATCAAGTTCACATTTTAATATACCTTGCACCATTTCAACCTTTTGGGCAATAAAATTGCAATATGAATACATAAAATAAATAAATATATACAACAAGCAATTAAATTAAACATAGTTTTGTTTCTTTTTGTCAGTTACGATTGGAATTTTGGAATTTTTAAATCTGCCGCATACTACTCAAGTCTGAACAATATTGGTTAGTGATGTCATTTATTAATCCATTTTATCTGGTTGTTTACAAGTTGAAAGGGCGTGGACTTTAAAAACTGGAATTTTAGCCACAATTCATCAAAAAATTGATGTGACATTTTTTATCTAGTTTTGACACCTGTGGCCCAACAGTTGCCTTTTTTTAATCACAACCGACCGAAAAGGTAACTCCTATCAATAAAATAATATATCCTTTCATGTACTTCTAAATACCGTTAGATTTCTTTAAAATTTTTAGTACATGTCAATCTCATAGTCAGAAAGCCAAATCACAGGGCATGAAAATGTTAGCAAGGTTATTGCCTTTTTTGCTAGTTTTCTAAATTTTTTTTCTTTTCAGCTAGTTTTTAAATTGTATTACATACACTCGCTGACGATACTCTGTTAACTTTCTGAAAGATAATTTGTAATTTTATTTCCTAGCTTGAATTTTGGAGCACTTGGTTCGATAATTGGCCATGAACTTGCCCATGGCTATGACAAAGCAATCAAAAATGGTAAAGTAAACTATTAAATATAAATTAACATTTAATAAATAGTATCAATTAAATTTTCCGTATTTTTTAAATAAGATGGAGAGATCCTTAATTAATATTGTGACATTATTAAATTACTCGTTTAATAAATATTGCTTTAATAAATCTGTCCATAGTCCATGTAAAATTCAATAGTTTTTGTCTTTTAGCAGACCCAGATTTGTGGAAAACATATGATAAATATAACAAGTCGAAGCAATGTCTAGTGGACCATTATAACTCAGTTTTCCAATTGCCAAATACAAAAGGACTTAGCTATGGTGAATTTACTGTGGATGAAAATTTTGCTGATGTGGGTGGCTTGGCAGCAGCGTACTACGCCTTACTTGCTCATCTAAATAAATCTGGATTGGAGGAAAAACTACCAGGATTTGAAAAATATAACTCGCAACAAATGTTTTTCATCAGCTATGCTTACGTAAGTATTTGCTTGTCGTTCTTAACATATTGAAATTGACTAAAAATAAACACGCGCAATAAACAAGTCTGTATTCACATTATCTTTCTTACAATATATATTTAAACATTTGTTTCAATAAACCGATTTATTTGATACAAATGGCGTGGCTTGGCACTTGTTGTTATCTACTCTCTGATAGCCTTGCTTTATTTAAAGTAACGTAAGTTGGACATTTTAGAATTGGTGTTCGGCTACCAGAGAACAGTTACTAGAGTTCGACCCTGATGAGCCAGACGCAGACGTTCATAGCCCTCCACGGCAAAGGATAATTGCAAGTTTGAGAAACTCAAAGGAATTTGCAAGCGCTTGGAATTGCCCCGAGGGATCCAATATGAATAAAAATTCAAAAACTAAGTGTAGTATTTTTTAAGCAGAACACAAACGGTAAGTAATTTTACACTCATTATTTCTTGAAATCAGAATAAATACTGTTGCCATAAATTAGACTACAAATTGCTAAATATTAAAATGGTTATTAATAATTATTAATAAGTAATTGTTAATTTGTGTTATTTATGCAATGCAATATATCATCTACAAAACTACACGTCCTACATACAAAAATATAACATTTTAAAATTTATTTTTAAGTTATTTAATACATTAATTACTAGTGATCAGTTGAAATGTTTTTGTTTACCTCAGACAGGTCTTTAGATGTTGTAGTAACTTCTGTCATTCATATCACAACTTTGGACCAGGATTAAAATACACATGGCTATTAATACAGGTATGGTACAGGTAGGTATTAACATTATTTAATTTTTTAACTTAAGAAAATGGAAGATTGGAGTCGAGACATCTATAAATAAGTCTATTAGTTCATTTTCTGTTTCAGATTTTGGTGAATTAGGATAGTATATGAACATTGAAAAGTATATCTTACGGATACATTGAATTGCTATTATTGGTAAGCACCATGGGAAAAATAATTGAATCACTGTAGGAATAGAAAAACAATGGAAAAGTGAGTTTTTGTGATTTTTGTGATTTGAAAGTATTTGTGATATTTTAACACAAATTATTTATTTGTTACGAGTTTTTTGAATAATACTGTATCTTCTCCGTGCCGTATTGTCAGTGCAATCCAATCCACTTCCGTTTCTCTAGTAGTTGTACTAAATAGTACTCATACATGACGGGTAACCGTTGCATGCGTCTTTCCTTAGGTGGTGGTGGTCATGGTCGAGTTACCGGCGGAGGAATGGTTCAGGGAAAATGCCAAGAAGGAAATACCACACTTTGTCGCTTACTTCGTTCAGATTTGCTCAGAAAATTGCTTTCTATCTTCAATGAATTTTTCTTCTAAAGCCGTAACAGATTTTTAGTCGAAGTGTACGGCAACGGCCCTAAAACAATAAACAAAACTGCCAAAATGAAATAATTGTATGGTAAATAATTTTATAGATATTGCACTACACTGGAATTTAATGTTTTAGGCAATCAGTTATCCAAGTCAAGAGACAGAGACTGTTCAAATGTGAATGGAGTGAATGGAAGCAAAAAGTTACGTAATTATTTTGGTGGTTAAAAACTATTTTTATTGTTTTTGACCTTTTGAAGGAAAACTGGAGTTTTTTTTCAAAATTGGCTAAAAAATCGCAACATTTTCTCTTGGTTTCGCGCAAAAATGCATAATATTTGATAATATTATTTCGTGTACTTCCTTCTAGATAACTAACTTAACAAAAGAAACAGTATCGGTCATCGAGGCCTTTTGAAATGAAAATATTAGCACCAATTCGTAATGTAAAGCATGACAGGATATTTGTGTTCTACAATGACCTTCTTGGCTACAAACGGACCCTTTTTTTATTTCCATAGTTTAACCCTAGCCTTAAATAAATAAATATTAAATATGACGGCTTGCTTTTTTTAAACTTCAATGAAGCTTAAGATTTTTATAATCCGTATTTAAATATTTTACATTGACTGGCAAACTGTGAAAATGAAAGAGTAATGAAATGAAGCTATATTTTTGTTTTTAAAAACGTGAATTAGTGTATACAAAAAAGTTTCTTGTTGTTAGTGTTTTATTTATTTATTCTCCAATTTATAAATACAACATAGTCGTTTAACTTTAACCGATGAGATACAAACACTCGAAAAGCTTTAGCCACACAAATAGTGAGTAAGATTATATTATACTCGTTCAATTCATGCAAATAAAAGTGAGGGAGTACTGTTATAATAATAATATGATGTTATTGTGTTGTTATTATGTTGTCTGCTGTTATGTTAATAATAATATTGTAGGCAGTTCCTTATCTTCTCTTATATCTGCGTACAAATCTAGTCATATATAATTTAATTTATTACTGTATATATTTTTACTTTCTGCACAATCATATCATCAAATTTTGTAACTGGCTTTATGAATAAATAATTTAAGGGGGCGTTCTATATTAAATAAATATCAATGGTTAATAGTCATTTCCGTTTACATAATATATAGAAAACAGGATACGAATTTGAAATACACAACAGGGGTTCGAATTTCCCACTTTAATTTGTGTGCGAAGCAAACAAAAAATGGCATTTCATTTTGTCTACTCATTATCACGGCCCTATGAATATGAAATGTCAGCCCTCTCCCAAAACTTGATTATTCCAATATACCTATTGCTTCCAAATTTACCAAAGCGGAAGATGTTCCGTTTAGATTTCCCATCCGAAACCATAGTCAGGAAGTCAGGAACCATTTTAACATTCAATGCGTCAATCTCAACGCCATACCGAAAAAATAATAAAATAAACTGATAACCATAGATCTAATCATTGTTACTACATTGGACTGTATATAATAACATAAGTTATCTGCAATTGCCGTCAGTTCTTATTTGTCAGGATTTAATGGATTGAGACCTTTCGATCCACGAGGACTAAACTTTTATCTTGTAACCGTTCTTTATTCCAAATATTATGCTGAAATTACAATTTATTACTATTATTTGGTGCGCAACAGTATGTTATGCATTTCGACAACAGTTTGGATTCCATACAGAACCGAATTGTACAGGAAATGCATTAATTTTAGAAAGTAAGCAAACAGAATTGACTGGCTTGGCACCTAGTATTATTTCCACATCAAATTCGATATCCACCATCGGAATGTAAGTAATCTCAAATATTTTGTTTTATTCATTGTTTAAGTTAACTTGGTATCTTCGTAATAATAATGTTTGTATTGCAATGTATTTATATGTATATTTGAAATGGCAGATGGAGAGTGCACGCAACTATCAACTACGGCGATTTCACATGGGCAGGCATTTTTAATGGTGGCACTGCTACCATGAAATGTTGGAATGGGTTGACTTACCGGACCACGAAATCCATTCGTTACCTTGGCCCAATTCATACAACAACGCCTTCCATCTCCTTGTATGAAATACAGCATCAGAGTGGTAAGGAAATAACGATTACAGGACCTGCATCTGCCAACATTCCTTTTACACCAAGATCCCTTGTCACCACTGGAAACATAAGTTGGACGCTTTATAGCGGAAGCGATTTTGACGGAACGGCAACCTGTTTCACCCCACGGACGACTTCATTTTTTGATCATCTGTACACTTTGAATTCTACTTTGTCAAATGTGAAATCCATATTAAGAGGCTGTAATCGACATATTGACTACTATATTTATGGAACAAGTGAAGCATAATAAGTTAGCATGGTCAATTCTTTGTAACAGATTTGTTTCAAAAATTAGTTAGCTGTGTTATTGTATTATTTTTAGTTTTAGATCGTTTGAATTAATCAGTTTGTGTACCATTAGCCTCTTTGTTATGTAGGATAACACTTACTTAGTTACATAAGACACATCTACCAAAAATTCCACGAACTCCCTTTTCAAACTTTTTTGCAATAGGTAAAATTATTATTTTAATATAGCTAAGCTCGTTTAGGCAATATTGACAAATATATTTTGTATTTATCTTGGTTTAAATTATAGCTGACATTTGTGTTTGTGCTCAGTATGGCATTGATTTACCTATGTTATTTAATACAACATTTTATGACTTGTAGATGAATAATTCAAGTGATACAAAATTGGCAAATAAACTCAATGTCATTAACAATTTAATAAAGATTTAAATTTATATCTCAAATATTGTTTGATTTGATATGTATATTTAAAGCTTTATTAATTTTTGTTTAATTTATATTTATTTCCAAGCAATACATAAGTAGATAACTAAGATTTATCCGTGCATACTCGCACTAATTTTAAATAAGCATCAATTACTAGAAAAATGTTTATAGGTCGCCAATCGGAATCGGTTCATTGACAGCTATGATTATTTTATCAATGAGAAGATAACCTCTTTTTGACACTTCAAATAAACTGGCGAGGCGAATCTGAAAAGAGTAAAGCAAACAAAATGGTCAAATGCTAATTATTTGCTGTAGTATTTCATGGTAAGAACATTTTTGGTATTTCAATTCTATTTTAAACAATAGCAGATTATATATATGTAGACAAGTAACGTAGTAACTCTGCAATTAAAAATTATAAGTATTCGAGTATATTTAACTTACAAATCTTGTCTGGCTAACTCTAAACAATTCCGTTCTCCAATTAATGATTGTTGCGTTATTTGGTGGAACAATAATTCTTTCCGATGGTAAAATACTTGTTTCAACGCCGTCTTTGTAATAAGCATTCACCTGCAAGTTGACGTTGCTTACAAAGCGTATCAATAGCTCTAACGAATCGGTGAGGTTAAAAACTATACAAAGAAAATTATAAACGTCCTTAAAATATAATTAAGATGTATGCTATAATATTATGCAAACTGTAAATATTGATTTCTCATAATACCTGGCGAAGTTGCCTCCCAAAGTCCCCCACAGCAGCCTCCTATGCCTTGACTTTCGAAGACCCAAACCCCAATTGGTCGAGCATTTTGGGATATCGCCCACACACCAATCAATTCTTCTTCAGTCTGAAAAAACTTTCTTGATTCAAGATGATCAAAGTTGAAATTATTGGCTTCGAAATCTCTGTCAGCACTGTCAATTCGGTAAACGTAGCATTGTGAAATTGGGGCAAAATAAACGACTGCCAATAAAATGCTTAGAATGCTGAACATGATTACGTGAATGTTGTTTGATATTTTAAATGATGGAAAATAATTACATATAAGTGCATCAGCTTACACTTTATAGTATTTATACCAATAAAATTGACCTAAATCCACTTTCGTTAATCCCAATCTTAAACGAACATTTACAGCATAAAATATTGTACTAAATTGTACTTATCATTTAGAGTAGATACATACTATGCAATCTTTAATTTATATCGCTTGCAGCTGTGATTGACATATTTATCTTATCAATATGATATGTACACTGACAATTCTTAACATTTGCTCTACGCTTTTAGAGTATATGGCAATTTTTGGACAAATCCAAATTCACAAACGACTGCAATTTGAGCGAAATGAAAAGCAAAGGGAATCTTACCAAATTGATTCGGAATTAGTATAAAATTAAACGAAAACCAGTCAGAAAAGTTGATAAAAATGGTAAAATTTAGTTTATCAATTTGGGCACTTTAGTATATAAATTATGTGTGTATTTATTTATTTGCGGTAAGGTAATTGGTTGCTGCTGAAGGCAGCTGCCAAGCACCTCGTAGAATTTGTGGTTTATATTAGTGATTACAAGAAAAGTGCTTTTCACTCACGGATAATTTGAGATGATACAAGAAAACGAAGCAGCTAATTTAAAGGATGACTTATAATTGGCAATAAAAGGGAAATGTATAGTGTAACTGGGAAGTAACTTACAATTGTTACAACGCTACAACGAGTCTACCAATGTATGGTGAAAATAAAGGTCATTGTATTGCATTTGTAATGCTATATTGTATCAGTGCCTATAATTTCTGCACATGCAAAAGATAAGATATAAAATACAGTGTAATAATCACAGAATACGAAAATACTGTTATATTTATTCCCATAACTACGTTGTTCATGTTTTTCGAAAGAAATATGGTTATCACTTTCCTATTTTCCATTTTATTTGCAGTGACACCAAGAATTAACTATTGTGATAATTTATTCTGAAAATTTGGGAATAACTACCATTTAGTAGTGTAAACAAACGATGAAAATATAACATACGTATATACCATCATCCATCATGTTTCACTATAATATTATCTTGTGCAAACCCAGAAAAAAAGAAAGGGTAGATATAGCGATTTTAAAATAGCATAATATTTAGCATTAGTGGTATAGGAACATTCAAAGTTAAGCCCAGCCATCTCTTTTATACTTGACCGTTTGAGGCAGCTTTCCTTCTCTTAGTGTAGTGGTCTGCAGGCTGCATCCGCCTTATTTCGCCAGAAAATTGGCCACTTTTCTGTACACAACGTTTACAAAACTTAATATGTCCAAACATTTATACACAGAAATATTTTCTATAAGCAAAAAGTATAATTCCTTACGTTGTATTAAATTATCACCAATATTTATTCGTCTAACTCTTTATGTGTAAATGCACCGATTGAATAGGTTTCGAACTTCAACTCTTACCTATACTCATTATTGCTAATGCTAACCCCTTCAGTTTTCGAATTTTCCACCAATACCACTTATAATCTCTGTTGTGTGTCGTTATTTTAGCCTCTTTCCTGACTTAACTTATTTAAATAATAAACACTCACATGCATATTTATTATCTTTATTTTATTACGTAGGTCGATAAAAGGGAAAAATAGGGATGGATGGCTAAAAAGGGAATATATTTCTGAAAATTGAAGCTTTAATTTGTTACTTAGTGGTGCACCCAGTCAATGTTATAGACAGTGTGGAGTATTGATACTCTGACTTTTGGGCAATTTTAACTGGAAGGCCAAGTTGAAAGCGATGTACGACTTTATCATGGCAGCATTTTAGCAGCGGAGTTTCCTTCGCTGGAAACTGTTTGAATGATTATCCTACCATTAGCCATGTATTTATGGCCACTGTGAAAATTATCTGACGCAAGCAATGAAAACCTATTATGTTAACTGAAATTTTTCTGTTGGTGGTAGTCTGTAAATAAATGTTTCAAACCCTTTGGAGTCAATTTGTCACCAAAATATTGGACACGCATCTCACTTGGATTTACAGTGCAGAAATCTGACAGTTTCTGGAGAAAACGTTGGGTTGATAAAATTTTCAACCAGATCTTGTTCATCTTTTTTGTCCGGGATTAGTCAAACAACGCTTTTCTCATTTGGAGCTCAGTATAAAATAAACGATAAACTAGGTTAATTAGTTCATTTTTTATCATGTAGACCAAATGATGATCAGGCAAAAATGATTAAACTTCACCTTGCATGGTTAATTGTCAAACGTTAATGTTTTCGACAAGTTTTTATTCTCGTGTAAGGCTTAATAACCAATGAAATATAAATTTATCTTCATTTTTGATATTGCTTCGGAATTAATGTTGCATGATTCCCTACTACCACTAAAAAAATCGAAGTGATGGAAATATTCTCATTTTGAAGTGTCCTTAATTTATCTACAGTCTACTTACATTTAGGAACTTGACCAAATACCAAAAAAATTTACCATTTTACCATAACACTCTTTTTGACCATATAACTACTACCATATAGCCTCTATAACTGAAGACAAAGTACCTATAATACAAATATCTATACTGAACTTTCTAGTGGTCAAATTGGTATTTGTCACACAGGAAATAATGAAAATCACAATCTAGGTTACATCACATATAGGTAATAAAATAAGAATGAATACATCACATAACAAATGTGGTTATCATAAAATTAAGGGTTGAAACAGAAAAGGTCAGCATGCCTAGTACATAGTAGTACAAAATATTACAAGCGCCTATGTTTTGCATTGAAGAGGTTTCTAATAATATTTATTACTAATTCTGCCAATGCTTGATGCCTACGTTTTAAAATTTAGTACATAGTGCTGGGGCCTAGTTTTAAATAGAATTCCAAATTACGGCAATTATGTCAGGTCATGTCGTAAATTAAATTGGTACATACGACTTCTATACTTTAGTTGACGATTACTACAAACAATGCTTGTAGCTTCCGTACTTTCAATGACCTCATTAAAATTAATTACCACTGACAAGATAAATAATTTTTAAAGCTTATTGCCTTACAACGACTGTCAGTATTGAATTACCATTTTTGTGTCTCAAAATTTTTGTTACTGAAGTGAAGAAATGGTCTTAACTCACAACAATTTCTTTGGAAAAATTGCTGTCCTGTGGAAGATAACTGCTATTTTGGTAAAATTAAAACAAATATTATTATAGTGACGACATGCCGCAGCCAAGGCAAGCCGCGGGCGTGTTGCTCGTAAAATCTTATAAACCGAGTGAAATTTAAAAAAATCGACAAAAATTAGCTATAAATCTGTTTTTTCATTAATGAATGCAGATCATTTCTCCTAATATTTGTTTTTTCCCTACAGTTTGTAATGTTTATGATGATAAAATGGAATGAAGTCAAATATTTAAATGGTATATGCAAATTTCATTTTATTCAAAAGCAAAGTGACGGAAAGCATAATAATTAATTAACGAACAGTTAACTTTTAAGAGAACTAACTTTTCTGATAATTTTCTAGGCGAACTGTTGAAATTTCTAAAAACAAAAGCAGATTTTACAGTAAGGGCAAGTGAAAATAATTCACAGGGGGTAAGTGGTAACAACGACATTGGGAATACTACTAGTAGTACTAAAACAGTCCCCATTACGGACAAGTCTATTGATTCTCATGGATTTTGGTCTGACGAAACTGCAAAATATCATCACGTATTTGATGAAAAATTATCAAAAGCTTTAATGGAGTTTTTTACAAATGAAAGTGTGTCTACACTAATTGATTTGGGGGCGGGTATGGGAAATTACTCGAAACAGGCAATGCTCTTAAAAATATTTACGTCATGTTATGATGGAAATCCTAAAACGATAGAATTAAGCGATGGGCGATGTGCAACTGTGGATTTAAGCAAACCCATACACTTTTCCCAGTACGATTGGGTCCTTTCTTTGGAAGTTGGTGAACACATTCCAGCTGAATATGAAGACACGTTTATACGGAACTTGGACAGAGTAAACAAGAAAGGAGTCGTCGTTAGTTGGGCCATACCCAAACAAGGTGGTCGTGGTCATGTAAATGAAAGAAATAATTCGTACATTATTAGTAAATTTGAAAACTTGGGTTACATAAGAGATAAAAATGCAGAGAAAACTCTCCGAGATGCAGCTAAATGGTATTGGTTTAAAAATGCGTTAATGGTGTTTAGAAAATAAAAAGAACCTTCTAATTGCATAATCTCTCCAAGCTTGCTATATGTCTGAGAGGTAATTTATACAGGAATATGTTGTGTGGAATAATTCTTTCATGTATAAAATCACAATTTTGTAGAATTTGCCCTGAAGCTGTTGTTAAGTAACTATTTCACAAAACTTGCTTCACTCTTTCAACACCAAGTAAAAAATTGGTTCAAATCAAAAGTTTGGAAAAATTTATCCCATAAAAATATAGCACGCAAATAAAAAATTGTCCTGTATTAAACATTCTTTGACTGAATACACTATACTTTCGCCTGCTGCAAAGTTGTTCGTAGTGTCCCATAAATGTTGAGATATTTTACGATGGAAATAAATGCTTTTTCTTAATGCACATGACATTTCATGGGCTCCGTTTAAATTGTAATCGTTTGCTATCCAATTAACAAATATGAAATCACATTAAAAATGCTGTTCATGAAAAGGCGGACTCGTGTAATCGGAATCGCATGTCAGTCAAAAAAAATGTAGATTTAAAAATGTTGATTGCTAATAAAAATTACATAGTATATTGTAATATATATAAAAATCTTAAACATTAGTATTTACATATCTAGTTATTCTTAATATTTAGCATTTTAATTTCATTTGTCATCTAATAAAGTCATGATCATTACATCTACGATAGCAGTTTATTTCTACTTCTACATATTTCAAGCTAATCTTAACTAATCTTAAGCTAATCGAGTTCAACTAATAGTCCAAAGAAGGCATTGCACGATGACAACATAATTGTAGTTCTGATCTAAACTTCAGAGTTATAAATCAGAGCAGAGTTTTGTTTTTGGCAGGGCATGAAAAAGGTTGTTTTTTTGCTATTGCTCTTTTGCTATAGCATTCGCTACATTCTATATATTTTATAACAAATTTCAATTTATTTCATTTAATTTAAAATAAAAAAGGCACCTTTTGTAATTTTGCTAGGCAAAAAGGTAACCAAACAACGTAAGATGATTATTGGTGATTGAATGGAAATGATTAGCTAAAGGAGACATTTTGTAATGATCGTAAGGTTCAGGTTTTTTAAAATACGGGGGAATGGAATAAAAAAAGAGGTCAAGTACAGGTGATGAGGAAGTATCTATGACTATGATTTACTAATATTGAGATATTGCAAATTTAAAATTAAAACTTTATAATATCTCGAAGTCAGAGGTGAATATGAATAAACGCCAAATACCAGATCTCAACCAGGTTTTCCTGCGATTTTAGAGACCAACAAATTTTGTCATTATACGACCAGTATTCTCGGTCAAGCACGTATCCAGTATGTGGCGGGGGAGCGCAGCGAACCACCCTATCCGAGAAAAAGAGAAGATTTTTCCCGAAGCAGGGCAGAAATTCCAAAAATTTGGACGGATATATCCCATTTTCGACATTATTTTTGGTTGCGCCCAAATTTCTGAGTACGCGCCTGTTCTCGGAAGAGTTTCCAGTTTGCCAAAAAAAGTTATTGCTTAATTTGATAGTCGTGGGCATGTCACGTGGCTTTGGAGACAGGACTTTTAATTAGCATTTCAAGACCTAATACAAATTGGGACAAACTTATTTACCATTTGTTAGTAGAACTGGTGTCATTTTTTATTGCCCCCTTTGCTTGATTTCTTCGTACCAGTTTGCACACTTTTTTTGTAAAATTAAATAACAGTTGTGATTAACATAATAACTTAATGCAAAGATCTATGATTATTTTTGGGATTGTTTTATTGCTGTGATGGGTGTCCTGCTGAAATTCTCTTGAGTGCTAGGTTCGCCCCTTAGCTGGGTTCACTAGTAAATATATATAGCCAGGTAAATTTATTGCTTTATCAAGTGTACAATTATAATACAGAGAAGGTATTATTGTAAGGTTTCAGTCAAGTCTTTTCAGAATGATAACTCTCTAAAATCACCAAATCTGGATCTCATTATCTATTCTTGTTAAATAAAACTGTTATTGGAATCAAATAGGAATAATTTATATGTTAATTATTAAGTATTCTGAAGTTTTTATGCAGTTAAACTGAGTTATTTATTATATGTGATTATGTGACTCGTGGTGAAAAGCGGTGGTAGTCATGATCATGCTTGGCTATACACCGATTTCAATTCGTGTAATTGATGGGCTTATGTTTGTCACTTGAATAAAGCTGAACTTGAACTTGAACGATGCAGCAACTTACCTAAATGAACCTGTTGTAATTATTGCATAGCAAAAACATAAACCCCACGAAATCATGAAGAACCGGTTATACTGCGCAGCAAATAAGTAACAACTTTGTAAGTTCATTGCATTATCACTTTTCTCAGAAAGGATTGACAAATGGCCTTGGCATTACTAAGAAATTGAGAGAGAATTTCTCTATTGCTGCTAATATTATGTACAGCAAAAATGGTGCTGATTGGTGTTGTATATATAAAAGTAACATCGTGCATGTAAAAACGACAATCACAGATTTAAACCATCGTGGCTTTTTCCAAGTAATAATTTCCATAAGTTTCTCGGTTAAAAAATAGTTTTGCTATATAAGCAACAATCGACCGCCATGAGATTCAACAAGAACTCAAAATCACTTACTCCAATCTAGGGGTAATATAACAAGAAAAACTATATCCATAAATAAGTAGAGCCCTAAATATTTTATAGCTTATTGCCTTGTTAGCAATTATCAGTAAAGGTTGTATGTATACCTAAAGTTTCAATTGATTGCCCTATGTAAAACTCAAATAAAACCACAATGAAATTTACACTTCTCGCGGTTTTAGCGTTTTATGTTGTTCTCTGCTCAAGTCAGCCTGCCCCTAGATATGGTATGTCTAACTACCAAACATTATAAACTGTATTAAAATACAAGCATAATTTCTGTTTAACACAATTTATACGTATGTATTACAGATCTTTCGGATTATTTCTATGCAAAACATGTCATCGATGATGACATTGTCCAACGACAGTTACTGAGCAATATACCTGATTCTACGAAGCTACAGATTCTGCAGGATTATGTCGGGCTACCATTTTGGGCCAAACCAAATCCAAATAAACCAGCGGAAACGAAACCTTGGAGAGCTGCCTTAGGAGCAAAATCGGGAACCACATTTATACTTGCCTTTCCGCAGGAAATTAGTTCAGCAGTAAAAGATGGAGTTCTTGACGGAAAAGACTCTAAAGGACTTGATGTCTTTAAAACAAAGATCACATTTTCGATGATCAAAGCCAAAATCAATTTCGTCGAAGATGGTAGTGGCTCTGGACCCAAGAAAAACATTATCGTTTCATTCGTTGAAGATGGGAAACCGACAATAAGAGAAGAATTTTTAAGGGTCAGTTATCTTGGGGGAAAAATCAACCATTTCGAAAGTGATAACAAAATAGGTTAGAAAGAGAATTATATGCTTTGAACATCCATGGCGTGTCAAATAACATTAAAACTATCATTATAGATGTTATGTTAGATAAGCTATAACAAAAAAGTTTTTACTATTAATTTTTAATCACAGATAACATAACTTGAAACGAATAAATTAAAATTTATATCAATAAACATACATTATTATATTTTTGTGAAACATACATAAATGTTCTCCATTTTACATTTAAGTTCAATATTTAACAACGTGTTCGGTAACCAGCCGGCTGGTTAAAATGGCTGGCTGGTTGAAATTCTTTGTTAGCCAGTGGCTGAAATGGCCAAACATAGTCAAATGGCGCTATTTAAACAGAGAAAATCATGCTTGATTTGAAACGAAACCAAACCGGCAAAAAGGCAACCAAACTGGCAAAAAGGCAACCAAACCGGCAGAAAGGCACCTTTTTGCGTTTTCATGCCCTGGTTTTGCTCTGCTAAAAATTATTCATTAATCGGGGGGAAAGGGGCAAAAAGAATTATGTAGTTTTAATGAAAATTGAAATAAAATTCTAGCCATCATATTCATGCTTAATGCTATGCTGCGATTTTAAGGTTCTAGGCGAATTAAAACATCAACAAATGTAGTCAGAAACCAGTAACTCTTCTAAACAATGCGTATTTCTAAACTTTATATTATCATAATTTTATTGCTAAATAATTCAGTAATTCTTTATCAGTCAGACATGACGTTTTCAGTGTGTAGTTTGTCCGTATTATAAATGTTATTTAAAAACAAGAAAATGACTGAAAACCATCTGAAATTGATTAGTGTAGCACTTGTGACTATTCATATATTTCGTCTGTAGCAAATTCTTAATTTTTAGTAATGTTAAAGAATAATCCAAATGTTTTGGAGTAACATATCGTCCTTTAAGGAACGAAAAAGCCAAAATCCATTTTTTGTTTGGTGCACGAAAAAGCCAAAATCCATATTTTGTTTGGTGCTCGAAAAAGCCAAAATCCATTTTTTGTTTGGTGCACGAAAAAGCCAAAATCCATTTTTTGTTTGGTGCACGAAAAAGCCAAAATCCATTTTTTGTTTGGTGCACGAAAAAGCCAAAATCCATTTTTTTGTTTGATGCACGAAAAAGCCAAATTCATTTTTTGTTTGGTGCTCGAAAAAGCCAAAATCCATTTTTTGTTTGGTGACGGAAAAAGCCTGTATCCATACGCTTGTTAGTGGAGTTAGACTATTTCCTGCACCAAACGAAAAATTGATATTGGCTTTTTCCTACACCAAACAAAAAATGGATATAGGCTTTTTCGTTCCTTTAAGAACGATATAGTGCAATAATTTTTTGATATTGGCGATGCAAAAGCTTTTCTTCCAGAAAGAATAAATCGTCAATTATTACGTAATACTAATAATATATTATGAGATCTGAATCCCCATCGTTCTGCACTTTGCACATCTGCATCCATTACTTATAAATCAAATAAGCAATAAAATGCACAGTATAATATTACCCCCGGTCACTATCACGGTACGAAAGCCCGTGAAAATGCATATTGCGCTTTTGATGCCTTAAGTCTTAAGTTAAGGTGTGATATTGTGATAAACATATCCTTGCAAACCAACAAACATATTTGTCAGCATATCAAATGGACAATAAATAAACCATGTACAAGTGGGTGTAACAAAGTGGTGTGTTATGACATTAACGACATGTCTTTGTGACCTTTCGAACGAGTTGTATTATAACACGACTTTATGCGATAAGTCGAACCGAAGTTACATGAATATTTAGTCAGTTGTAGTTTTCACCCACCTCCCCAATCAGGTTACTGGGATTTACTTTTTAATGTCGCTGAACATTTTTACTGTCAATCGAGACATTATACGACTTCGTAGGACAAATAACACGGAAGTTACATCGATTTTCAGTTATTTTTATGTATTTCACCCACTTCCCCTATCAGGGGATGATTATAACCTACTTTAGAGTGTCTACTGACTTTAATCGAGTCATTACACGACTTTGTAGGACGAATAGAACTGAAGTTATGTCGACTTTCAGTTATTTTTGTTTTTCACCCACTTCCCCTATCAGGGGATGATTATAATCTACTTTATAGTGTCTATTGACATGTCAGCTTTCAATCGAGTCATTACACGACTTTATAGGACGAATAGAACTGAAGTTACGTCGATTTTCAGTTATTTTTATGTATTTCACCCACTTCCCCTATCGGGGGATGACTATAACCTACTTTATAGTGTCTATTGACATGCCAGCTTTCAATCGAGTCATTAAACGACTTTGTAGGACAAATAACACGGAAGTTACATCGATTTTCAGTTATTTTTATGTATTTCACCCACTTCCCCCGTCAGGGGATGACTATAGCCTATTTAGTAATGTATATAGACCTGTATCCTTTCAATCGAGCTATTTCACGACTTTTGCACGGTGAAAATAGCCGAAATTACAACGATTTTTAGTTATTTTTAAGTTTCAAACCCCTCCCCCGGACAGGGGGTGTGACCGAGTTTGCCCATTTACGAACTCGATGTTACTTTTGACCTCTAGTTAACGTACAAAAAATTTGAACTGAATATCTCATTTCGTTCGAAAGTTATCGTGCTTACGGACGGACAGACAGACAGACAGACAGATCGGTCATTCCTATAAAGTGGTGTACACACCACTTAATAACTATGCAAATGCTGAGTATATGCCCCAAAAACAAACAAAATGATACTGCTGGAAATTACACCAAAGCATTCCACTCATCCTACAAACATAATTTATCATTACATAATCTTTTAATCTTTTCGCATTTTATTATCTTTGACGTATATTATTTATTTTGTTGCCCATTTTTAATTTATTTTTAAGTAATGACTAATTTCGTATTTAACATAACAAGGAAAAACTAAATCCATAAGTAGAGCCTTTAAGAGCCCTATATATTTAAGCGGAAAGTGATTTTATAGTTTATTGACTTGTTAGAAATCATAGTAAAGGTTGTAGTTTTATGCCTATAGTGTCATATGTCCTATAGTGTCGATTGTCCTATGTAAAACCCAAATAAAACCAAAATGAATTTTACACTTTCTCATTTTATCACAAAACCTCAATTCGCCCCTTATTTGCATCATTTTCCCTATACCAACCTGAAAATGTTTATTGCGCATTTTCCTTACCAACCTGAAAATACATATTGCGCTTTTGATACCTTATGGCAGGGCCAAAGCGAGGGCCCCCCCCCCGAAATCGAAGAAAAGAATGAAATTTTTGCTTTAAAACCCAAAAATTTTTCGTTATTTGTCGGGCCCCTCCCGAAATTTTTTTCTGGCTGCGGCCCTGCCTTATGGGGCGATATAACAAGCAAAAAAAACAGCTCAGTATATCAAATTGACAAAAAAATATATACAAATGGTTAGTATGTCACAAACACAAACAAAATGATACAACTGGAAATTACACGAAAGCATTCCGCTGATCCTATAAACCTAACCCAATTTATCATTGCCTAATCTTTTAATCTTTTCGCATTATATTATGTTTGACGCATGTTATTTATTTTGTTGCTCATTTTTATGTATTATTAAATAATGACTAATTTCGTAATATAACAAGGAAAACTAAATCCATAAGTAGAGTCCTATATATTTAAGCGGAAAGTGATTTTATAGTTTATTGCCTTGTTAGAAATCATCAGTAAATGTTGTATGCCTAAAGTTTGAATTGATTGTCCTAAGTAAAACCCAAATAAAATCACCATGAATTTTACATTTCTCGCGGTTTTAGCGTTTTATGCTGTTCTCTGCTCAAGCCAGTCTACTGCTAAACATGGTATGTCTAACTACAATACATTTTAAACTATTAAAATACAAGCATAATTTCTGTTTAACACAATTTATATGTATTTACTCCAGATCTGTCGGATTATTTCCGTTCTAAGCATGTAATCAACCATGGCCATGTCCAAAGACAGTTGCTGAGCAAACAAATCCCAGATTCCCGAAAGCTACAGATTCTGCAGGATTATGTCGGGCTACCTTTTTTGGCCAAACCAAATCCTGATAAGCCAGCGGAAACGAAACCTTGGAGAGCTGTCTTAGGAGCACAATCGGGAACCACATTTATACTTGCAAGTCCGCAGGAAATTAGTTCAGCAGTAAAAGGTGGAGTTCTTGACGGAAAAGACTCTAATGGACTTGATGTCTTTAAAACAAAGATCACATTTTCGATGATCAAAGCCAAGATTAAGTTCGGCAAGACAGGCACTGGCTCCGGACCCAATAAGAACATTATCGTCTCATTCGTCAAAGATGGGCCTTCCGTAATAAGGAAAGAACTATTAAGGGTCAGTTATTATAAGGGAAAAATCAACCATTTCGAAAGCTCTAACAAAATGGGTTAAAATTAAATGTTTATGCTTTGAAGATCCATGACGTGTCGAATAACGGTTAAACAATCATTATGCATGTTTATTTAAGCTATATAATATGTTATGTGAGATAAGCTATTACAATATACAAATTTTACTATTAATTTTGAATCAGAGATAAAATAATTAACTTGAAACACTAAACACAAACATTATTAATTTTTGTAAAGCATACATAAATGTTCTCCATTTTATATAATCAATTATTTCAATTTAATTTCAATATTAGATAATTTTTAGTGGACTTACATGGTTTTGGATGGGGAATGACTAAAGTGGAAAATTTCCAAGTGGTAAACAAAATATCCAAGTAGGGAAACCTAGTAGGCAAGTAAAGCCCAGGCTCATACTGAATTAGGAAATTGGAAAATAATACTTGATTGTGTTTAGGAAGACTAAACACTATCAAACCACTTGCGATTTGCAATTCCATATAGATGATATATTACCCTTACCTATATAGTACGTAAAGTGTGCTAGAAAAATGTTGAAATATTTCATTCGCCTACCCACTAATACTCGTCCGGAATTTCAAATAGGGTTTTAGCGAATGGCTATAAGCGTGTTGAATTATACAGCAATCAGTATTAGTATTGGTAGTCAAGCCATTACAAAACGATACGGAAGTACATACAAACATTTGTACAAGAATACCGACAGAATTTCATGCGCATGTCACACGTTTATGTAGAGTAAAGATAAAGATGGATTGATGATAGGATTTCGTTAGATACATATTCAAATGTTCCATCGCGTCTCCCCTCAAACCGTCTCACGGCAAACGATTTGCCAACACAATCAGTTTCCAAACCAAAACCATTCAAACTCAAACCATTTCCCAAACCCAATGCTGAAACCATTTAATCCGTCTTAGTCCCAAACCGTTTCTTCCGTACTCGACTATTCTTAAAAATTTAGAAGAGGAAACTGGGGATAGTGTACGAATGGGTATAGTGTACGGGACGTATACGGGACCCGATATCCGACTATACGCGACCCGACAATCCGACGATACGCGACCCGACAATCCGACAATACGGGACCCTACAATCCGAATATACGCGACCCGACAATCCGACAATACAGGTCCCGAAAATCCCAATTTATCCAAAAAAACTCAAAAATGTCAACAATTGTCAAAAATCATCAAAAATGTCAACAATTGTTTAACATTGTCATAAATGTCAAAAATGACAAAAAATGTCAAAAATTATCAAAAATGTCAACAATTGTCAAAAATCATCAAAACTGTCAACAATTGTTTAACATTGTCAAAAATGTCAAAAAATGTCAACAAGTGTTTAACATTGTTGACGATGTCATACAATTGTTGACAATTGTTGACATTTTTGATAATTTTTGACAATGCCAAACAATTTTGGCATTTTTGACAATTTTTGACATTTGTGACAATGTTAAACAATTGTTGACATTTTTGATGATTTTTGACAATTGTTGACATTTTTGAGTTTTCTTGAATAAATTGGGATTTATGGGACCCGTATTGTCGGTTCGCGTATATTCGGATTGTCGGGTCCCGTAATGTCGGATTGTCGGGTCCCGTATTGTCGGATTGTCGGGTCCCGTATTTTTGGATTGTCGGGTCGCGTACATTCGGATGGTCGGGTCCCGTATTGTCGCATTGTCGGGTCACGTATAGTCGGATATCGGGCCCCGTATACGTCCCTATAGTGTACGAAGTTAAAAATTTTCATAGAATCCTTGACTTTTTACGGCCGACAAAATTTTCATAGAATCCTTGACTTTTTACGGCCGACAAAATTTTCATAGAATCCTTGACTTTTTACGGCCGACAAAATTTTCATAGAATCCTTGACTTTTTACGGCCGACAAAATTTTCATAGAATCCTTGACTTTTTACGGCCGACAAAATTTTCATAGAATCCTTGACTTTTTACGGCCGACAAAATTTTCATAGAATCCTTGACTTTTTACGGCCGACAAAATTTTCAAAATTTGAAGTATGTTTTTGAGGACTTGTTAACAAAAAATTGTTAATTTCTGGTTCATAATGCGTTTTCTGAAAATAAAACTAACTTCCATGATGCCAAAAATACCCAAAAGTAAACTTTCGCCGCTTTACAAAATTTTGCACCGAAACCTTTTAAAACATAATTAAGCAGTACGAATTATTTGAACCAAAGAATAAGCTGTCATAAATGATACCCGATGCTATTGGGACTATCCTTTTGGAAGTTTTTTGAAGAAAAATATTTAGAACGAAAAAGTCATGATGGGGATAGTGTACGAGAAATCAAATGGGTATAGTGTACGAACATTTGGATGACCACTTTTTGCCAATACCATTTATTTTCCAACTATAGGTAATGTGGTAAGCATCATTGAATACTCTCCATTAATTACATAGGTTACATCAGTAAATATTTCTCCAATTACTCGGTTGTTGTTCATGGATCATAGAAAATGCCTATTAAAATCCCTCATTTGATGCGCAACTGAGAAAAATAATTTTAGAAAAATAACGAACATTACAATGATCATGAAATATTAAAGATTTCACCATCAACATCTGTGACAGCATCCTAAGAAATGGAACCGCTAGATTTGGGAAGAGGACATGGAATATTTAACATTCGTACACTATCCCCAAGGTATTCGTACGCTATACCCAGTACTGGGTATAGTGTACGAAAAGAGTGAAATCCACAAAATATATTTTGGTAGTTTTGATAATGATTCAAATTATATATAAAAATAGGGTAACTGTGCCTAGGTATGTAGACATTACATTCAAATAATGAATTCGTCACTAAAATACTGCACAGGTGTCCTACTTGGATTTAAACTGCAGAAATAACTGTTTCTGAGGACAACGTTCGGTTGATACATTTTTCAACTGGATCCTGTTCATCTTTTCTGTCAGGGAATATTCACACAACATTTTCCAGCTCAATGATAAAATAACTGATTAAGTAGGTTAATTAGTACATTTTTATCATGTCCACCTGCTAACCAAAACTGATTAAAATCTCCAACTAGTTGTCAAACCTTAATGTTTTTGACAAATTTTTATTCTCGTGCAAGATATAAAAGTAGTATGAAATATAAAATTAACTTAATTAATTCATATCGAATTGGAATTAATGTTGCCATGATAATCGTTGATATGATATGCCATGATAATGTTGCCATGTGTAAAAAATAATCGAAGTGTGGTGGAAATCTCCTCATTTTCGAGTAAGTGTTCTTAGGTTGCCTACTTACAGTTGCCAAACAAATTTACCATCTAACATTTCACTCATATTCATACGTCGGAATTTTATTTATTTAAAATCGCAAAAAATTTACACGAAAATTTGCCAAAAAATGGTAAAAATTTTTCATAAAATTTTACCAAAAAATGGTAAAAATTTTTCATAAAATTTTACCAAAAATGGCAAAAAATTTTTATAAAAATTTGCCATGGCAAGAATTTTCTCTGAACATGTTTTTTTTGATTTCGGCAAAAATATTATCTATAATATAACATCAAAAGCCAGAAACTCTACCTAAATAATCAGGTGATAAATATAGAACTGCATGTATTATACCATTTCATTATTGTACATTTAATCTTCAATTTTAAAATCCAAACTTACCATCTTAAAATCATACACATTTCAATAATATAAAAACTTAATACAAACTTAACATCTTAAAACATATATATTGCAATATTAAAATGTAGTCCAGCTTGCCATCTTAAAATCATATAAATTTTAATATTAAAATTTAATCTAAACTTAATATCGAATCTTAACTTCTAAAATTCTAGACTAATTTAAAATCGGATATTATATAATACGCTAAAATTCAATCCAAACGTAATATCGTCCTTATTATCTTCAATCTTAAATTAAATTTTTAAAGTTGAAATTAAATAAAGTCAACAAAACGGGCAAAATTACACTAATGGCAAAATCATAATATGGTTAAATAATAAGGTGAAATCATTGAGATTTCAACATTTTCCATACTCATGTTTTGTCGCCGTGGACTCAAAAATGCCTTGTGCATACTAAAACACAATAACAATAGTTGGTATAATAGAATAAATTCAATCGACAAGAAATAAAGACGAAAATTGTCAGTTTTACTTTCTGCATATTGCAATTTTTCTTGTAATTCAACTCTAACTACAACGACACTAAAATGTAATGTTTGAAAGCCCCGCTTAACCTTGGATAATCTTGTCACTGTAGGCTTATTCAAAAGATAATTTATGCAAATGCATTTATTTTATTGTAACAGTTTCATTTTGAGAATTTTGAAAAAAATTTTGAACATACAATATTCTGGAAATTGCCAAAATATTTTCTTAAGATTTTTTTATGTCGAAAATTTTATGTAAACTTTTTTTATATAAAAAAATTTTACTAAAACTTTAAATTTTTTAATAACTCAAAAGTGTAAAAAAGTTTACTAACACTTTTATATTTTTGAAATCCTCAGTGCATGATTCGTGTAGATACGAAGTCTCAGGACTCTATGAGAAGGCTGTAAAAATTTTACTTAAATAAAATTCCGACGTCTGCTCATATTGACCAGTTAGCCACTAATTGAAACAAATTAGCTATGTACAAATATCTATACTGAATTTTGTAGTGGTCAAATCGGTATTTTGTCACAGAGTAAATGATGTAAATCGCAATCTAGGTTACTAAAAATACATCACATACAGATTATAAAAATAAGAATGCATGACATAACTGAAGTGGTTGTCATGAAATTAAGGGTTGAAAAAGAAAAGGTCAGCACTTTATAAATAGTACAGCTCTTCATATGATAATAACAGATTAAATAACACGGCATATAAGATAATAAGAGAAAGGACATATTATATAAGTATATATAGCGGGTACCTATTGAAAGGAAATAATGTTTAGGTATGGCACATTCATCCACTACATACTTGTTTTAAATTACAGCAAAACTAAATATCGATGCCTAAACTAATTTTTAAAATTCTTAAATTTGTACTATTAAACTATTACAAATTGTAATATGCGTTTATGGTTTGCTCCGCAATGCAAAGGTTTTTAATAATATTTATTATTACCAATTCTGCCAAAGTTTAATGCCTACGTTTCAAAATTTAGTACATGGTGCTGGCGGCCTAGTTTTAAATAGAATTCCAAATTGCGGCAATTATTGCAAGCAGTGTCGTAAATTAAATTCGTTCATTCGACTTTGATACCTTGGTTTATACATATTAAAACAATTCTTGTTGCTTCCGAACTCTGAATCATTAAAAATTAATTACCACTGACAAGATAAATAATTCTTAAAGTTTATTGCCTTACAACGACTGCCAGCAGTCGTTCAGTATTGAATTTGTGTTTTTAAATTTTCGTTACTGAAGTGAAGAAATGGTCCTTACTAACAAGAACTTATTTGGGAAAATTACTGGGCTGGGGAAGATAACTGCTCTTTTGGTAATAAAATTAAAAACAAAAATACTATTAGTTTTGAAAGAAAAAGACATGCCGCAGCCAAGAGAAGCCGGGAGTGGGGCTGGGGTTCGTAAAATCTAAAAAAAACCAAGTGAAATCAAAAAACTCGACAAAATCGGTCATAAATCTAATTTTTTCATTATAAATCCAAATCAATTATCTTAATTTTTTTTTGTTTTGCCCTTACAGATTGTAATATTTATAATGATAAAATGGAATGAAGTCAGCAATGGAAACATAAATGGTATATTCAACGAGCAATTTTATTTTTAGATATGAATAAATGCAAATTGACTGAAAGTATAAAAATTACATATTATTTTTGAAGTACTAATTTCTCTGATTATTTTCTAGGTGAGCTGTTGAAAATTCTAAAAACAAAAGCAGATTTTACCGTAAGGACAATTGAAAATAATTCACAGGGGATAAGCGGTAACAACGACATTGGTAATACTGCTACTACAACAGTCCCCATTGCGGACAAGTCTATTGATTCTCATGGATTTTGGTCTGACGAAACTGCAAAATATCATCACGTATTTGATGAAAAATTATCAAAAGCTCTAATGGAGTTTTTTAGAAATGAACGTGTATCCACATTAATTGATTTGGGGGCGGGTATGGGAAATTACTCGAAACAAGCAATGCTCTTAAAAATATTTACATCCTGTTATGATGGAAATCCTAAAACGATAGAATTAAGTGACGGGAGATGTGCAACTGTGGATTTAACCAAACCAATACACTTTTCCCAGTATGATTGGGTTCTTTCTTTGGAAGTTGGTGAACACATTCCAGCTGAATATGAAGACACGTTTATACGGAACTTGGACAGAGTAAACAAGAAAGGAGCCGTCGTTAGTTGGGCCAAACCCAACCAAGGTGGTCGTAATCATGTAAATGAAAGAAATAATTCGTACATTATTAGTAAATTTAAAAAGCTGGGTTACGTAAGAGATGCAAAGGCCCAGAAAACTCTCCGAGATGCAGCTAAATGGTATTGGTTTAAAAATGGGTTAATGGTGTTTAGGAAATATAAGAAGAGCCTTTTAATTGCATAATCTCTTCAATATTATATGTAAACTGCAATGGAGAGGTAATTTATAAAGGGATATGTTGTACGGAATAATTCTTCCATGTATAAAATTACAATTTTGTAGAATTTGCCCTGAAGCTGTTGTTAAGTTATTATTTCACAAAACTTGCTTAACTCTTTCAACACCAATTAAAATATTGGTTCAAATCAAAAGTTTGGAAAAGTTTACTCCATAAAAATATAGCACGCAAATAAAAAATTGTCCTGTATTGTACATTCTTTGACTGACTATACTATACTTTGGCCTGCTATGCTTATGATGAGATATTTGACGATGGAAATAAATGTTTTTTCTTAATGCACATGACATTTCATGGGCTCCTTTTAAATTGTAATCGTTTGCTATCCAACCAAATATGAAATCACATTAAAATTGCTGTTCATGAAAAAGCATGGACTCGTGTAGTCGGAATCGCATCAAAAATGTGAAAAGATTTCTGGCCCCAGCGGAGTGAGCGGAGGCTGAAAGTTTCACTCCCATGTATTATAAAGCTTCCTCAATTTATACCGTAAATTTAGTAAACTGTAAGCAGTTGTTTTTTCAAATTGCCCTATTGAATGTTTAAACTACCTACTCTCTCCTGCAAACTCGATGAGTAGGTTAAAAAATCAGAAATTATTATTTTATTTATGTAAATTTATGGTAATAGTTATGTTTCGTTTTAGTATGACCATGACACTAAATAATAAGTAAATGTTAAGCATAATTATAGCGATAGTCCTTAGTATGGTTGTTATGCTTAGTTGTAATAGTAATAACAGTTGTACCTTAGTTGTAATAGTATGTATGTATAACTGTCATACCAAGTAGGTACACGCATGTATGGTTATAATACGTAGTACATTATATTATGTATTTGTATATTGAACATAATGGTAATAATGATGTACATGCAATGCATTGTATTTACTAAAATACAGCACGCAAATACAAAATGTCCTATATCGATTTTAGACAAAAAGTTCTTTATTTTTCTCGATCTCGCTGCGGCCTTGCTGACTATATACTATACTTTGGCCTGCTGCAAAGTAGTTCGTTGGGTCCCATAATTGTTGAGATATTTGACGGTGGAAATAAATGTTTTTTGTTAATGTACATAACTTTTCATGGGCTTTTAAATTGTAATCGTACATACACAACTTTTGGAAATAAAAACGGTAAGCGATAAGCGCCCGAAATTATTTGATATAGGAACATGAAAAAAAGTAGATTATCGGTGAACATTTTTACTTACATTTATCTGTGCACTTTAATATCATAAACTAACTATCTTTGGTCAAAATATTCATTTTTCAGCATTCCAGTAGCTGTGAAATGGCAACAAAAATACGGAACATGAAATACTCCGAAACTACCGGACCAATTTGGATGAAACTTGGAACAGAATTGTTTCATGAAAATTCTGCCCGATTAAAATAGAGTACTTATAAAGTTGTGGTTAATAGGGTAAAAATATATTTCAAAATTGCTGACCAGTACGATATGTCAGAGGTCAAATTTAAACAAATTTCGACGAAAAACAAAATTTGACCTCTTACATATCGTACACAGGTCAACAATTTTGAAATATATTTGAAATATATCTTACTTCATATTTTAACGTGTTTTCAAAATTTTTGAAATCGGCTACAGTTTTGTAACCTTGTAGGAACCGACCCAATGTTCTTTGATGACTCAGTGTCAGCCTCCCTAGTCCCTAACCACTACACAATTGGTGCTGTATGAGGCTCTATTATCTCTATATAATAAACACAGAAGGCAAAAAATTTACCAACCTATCTATCTATCTATGTTTGGTAGGAGAACCTAGGGAACCTGCATATATTGCGTAGCGCAAAACCCACTCCCCCATGTGAAACGCAAAGGCTGACTCCAACACTTTTGAGTACCTCCTCCTCCCATCAACTGCACACGTAATATATGCATGTACCTTAGCAGCAAAATGCGCAAACCCAATTCCTCTAAACAACCGAAATGAGTCGTTTCATATTATTATGACATTAAAACAATAATAGAAATTAAAATAAGAAGGTTGAATGGTGGTGAGTCGTGATTGAATGGAAATGATTAACGACATTTCGTAATGATCGTAATGTGGCTTATTAAATAGCATTTCAAAACTTCTAATACAAATTGGTTATTATGCTATATCGACAAACTTAACATCTTTTAGTAGAGCTTGGTTTATATTTTTACTACCCCTCTTGATTCTTTTGGCAGTTGTCACCTTTGTAGAATTAAATAACAGTGCTGGGTAACTAACTTTTCTTATTTATTCGTAAGTTGTACTCATAGAATTTGTACGTTTTTCCAATATCCCAGGGGGAATCTTATTTTTCTGATTTGGAAGGGAGCTTTTTGGTGACTTTGTGGGGTTGTTTACAAATCCTTGATATACTTACTAAAAATCGGAGTTATTAATGTGTACACTGTCTTACTTAATGAATTTAAATATGCTCTAAGATCGATTTTCTAGTGAATGATGTAACATACCTAAATATTATAAATTATGTATAATGATAATATTTATTATTTTATACCAACCTGGGTACCTCTTTTTACCTTATATGGTGCAAATACAGACAAGGGCAGCATAATAGTATGTAATTCCCCTAACTTATATCTTTAAATCCTTTTAAAATTGTGCAAACAATAAACTCAGAGGCAGCAAATCCTGTGTGATTCGTCGCTTACTGCACAAGGCCTTCCGTTTGTTTGGAATTTCAAATTTTTCATTCATTTTGGAATTGTTGTAATCCAATCCAAAGACTTATTGATACAGAGTTTGCTGCGGTGAAGAGATACAAGCAGCCTACATTTCAGCAGAAATTTAAATGGAAGATGCAATAGAAAACTGAAGTCTTTATTTTATTTTTATGAAAACGTTTTCTATTCTGCATGTACAGTGTACAAAATACCATTTACTACTTACCAGTGGTAAGTGGTTTTTAATGGTATTTAACGTTAAATACCACTACGTAAAAAGTGGTATAAATGGTAAAAATGGTAAAAAATAGTTTCTTTTAAATTTCGTGTTTGAATTTTGAATAAAATTCGGTGCCAAAGTATAAAATAGCTTAGCAGATGATCATTGTTGTCACAAATTGATAAGTGTTCATCAATTAGAGTAGGATTCAACCAATGGGGGCGCTAACAACTCTTGCCGATTGAGAAACTAATTGCAATTAAATTAGCATCAATTTTAAATGGGCGATACCTAATACAATCGTTTTTCTTCATTTTTTTATAATTTTTGGTGTACAATCAAATAAATATGATTGATTTAATTGCTTAAGGGGCTAATTGGAAATATTTCATAGAAAATAAAGTTTTAAAACTTATATTTTAGGAAGTCTAGTGTATCTGTCCTCAGCTGTCTAATCAATCGCTAAAATTTACCATTTTTACCATTAAATGCATTTTTACCATTAAGTGCATTTTTACCACTGTGATGGTAAAAAAGGCTAAAAAGTGGTAAATTTTGTACACTGTGCATGTAACATTAGACAATTGACTAGTTACAGCATATAGGTGCTAAACAATAATTTGGGTAAATTTTTAATAATTTTTATTTTTATTTGTGTAACTTGATTAAGGAAAAAGTAATATTCAGTTGTGGAAATAATTCCAAGTCTTAGTTAAATTGATTTTCCTCAAGTGGTGGTGACCAACATTTTTTTTGTATTTGGGGCGAATGTAACCTTTCAGTCTGACCAAATTATAATGCTTTGAAGTGTTTTCCTGTTTTATCATTTTGTGAATAAATATGTACATCTCAGCATATCAAATTAACAAACAATTATGTAAATGCTTAGTATGTCACAAACTAAATGATACAAACCTAACCAAATTTGTCATACGTAACCGAATATTGTAGGCTTTCCGCATTAAATTATTGTAACTTGTAACACATACTATTTATTTTTGTTCTTCATATAATCGTATTATAGGTTGAAGTAAGACAGTGGTTGCAAATCGCTCAATGAAGTACACAGGGCATAACTATGACCCGGTTTCGAGGGACCTAACCTAACTAAAGCAACAAAATTGATAGGTATTTGTCCAACTACTGCCTTACTTCAACCGATTTATAAGGAATGACTACTTTCTTAATATTACAAGGAAAAATTACACAGGAAAAAATTCATAAGAAGAGTCTTATATATTTAAGCGGTAAGTAACCTTACATTTTATTGCCTTGTTAGAAATTATCAGGAAAGATTTGTATACCTAAAGTGTGATTTGACTTTACTAAGTTAATATCCAAATAAAACAATGAATTTTACATTTTTCGCGATTTTAGCATTTTATATTGTTCTCTGCTCCAGCCAGCCTGCTGCAAATAATGGTGTGTCTAATTACCAAACATTTTAAACCGTATTAAAATACAAGCATAATTTCTCTTTAAATTTTAAAACAATTTATATTATACCTATTTACTTCAGGTGTTTCGGATTATTTCTATGCAAAACATGTCATCGACGATGTCAGTGTCCAACGACAGTTACTGAGCAATATACCTGATTCACAAAAGAAGCAGATTCTCACAGACTATCTGCTGAAACCTTTCAGAGCCAGACCAGATCGTAGCAAGGCAGAGAAAGAAGAGCGTTGGAAAATTCTCTTAGGAAGTCAATCGGGAACAACATATATTATCCTTGCAAATCGGCAAGAAATCAGTTCAGCAGTAAGACTAGAAAATGGTGCGGTTCTTGAAAGAAAGGACTCCAATGGAAGAGATGTCTTTAAAACGAAGAGAACTTTTCCGATGATCAAAGCCAAAATCAATTTCGTCAAAGATGGTAGTGGCTCTGGACCCAAGAAAAACGTTATCGTCTCATTTGTCAAGGATGATCTCCCTACAATAAGATATGAACAGTTAATGGTCAGTCATCTCAACGGAGAAATTAATCATTTTGAAAGTGCTAATAAGGGGTAAAATGAGAAATTTATGTTTTGAAGATCCATGGCGTGTCGAATAATCGTATAATAGTACATGTTATGTTAAATAAGCCATATTGCACAGTTTTTACTATTAATTTTGAATAGGAAATAAATGAATTAACTTGAAAGAACCAATTAAGATTTATATCACCATAAACACACGCGTTAATATGGGATGGTCAATGATCATTTACACATGCTAAATAAAATCTTTCAGTATACCTAAAATTGAGGTTCTTTTAATACAACTTATTGTTAACACGTGGAATGAAAATAAATACACAATATAATACTGGTAAAGCAAAAAATGCGTATGCCTTTTATTTAACGGTGGTAATGTGTTTTGGTCAACTTGAATATAAGTTATAAGTTAGAGACATTCATACATAGTTTAGTATTTCAGAACTTAAGGCGCAGCACGGGTATTTAAAGCCAAGATGGCAAAATGTCCTCCAACAACTGGACGGGCTCTGAATCCAGAGGCTTGATTGGATGTAGCGGTAACATACCAGTCAGAGAATGGAACTCTGGATGGTGTGTATCTAAGATATCTGGAAAGTGCTCCAATCAGATTAGTTCTTAAAGTAGGGTTGGCGTGACCAAAAGCTGCAGCAGTCCACACTTCCCAATCTATTTAGAACAAAAAGTTAATTATAAATTCAGTAACATTTTAGATTTCAAAATCATTTAAAAAATATTAAATTGTACTAAACGAATTAATTTCAGAAGTTTTTGTTTAATCTTACCAGACTTTGTGTAATCGTGAGTAGACACAAAAGGAATGCCATAAGGTTCTTCCTTGGTCAAATAATAAGCAGCTTCGAGTTCGTAAATGCTTTCAGGTACAACATTCAAGCTCAAAAGTTTGTCTTGGAAGGCATTGTACTTGAATTGATAGCCGTTGGTAACATTGTACTCCATTTTCAAATGATCTCCATCGTTATGCATCGACTCAATCTGCCAGGTGGCAATGTACTCATAAGCGGTCTGGTTGTAATAATCTGCGGCCATGCCGTATCCAAGGAAATCTGAAAGACGGGCAAATGCTTTCAAAGCGAGAATACCCTTAAGGGCCAATCCGGAATTCAACTCAGTGTGTCCAATGAAATCATCTGTAGTCAATTGGTTGACTGGGTACAGACAGTTCTGGAGCAAATAGTCAGCCCACAGAGACAAAAGAGTGTAATGTTGCAATAAGTACTCTCGGGCTTCAGTAGCTGGTGTTGAAGGGTTGAACACGTACATGGCAACCATCAAGATCATGTTGGCAGATTCTTCAACAGGCTAATTGACAACATTTAAAAAATGACAATTAAAATTTGGATGATAATTATTTAATGATTAAAATGGCTTCAGTACCTGTATAATTATAATAATAATTACGTCAGTTATAATTATCATTACCTATAACAACTTATGTTAATATAATTTACATAGTACTATATAATTATAGTTTATAAATTGTAACGTACCATATCTTCTTGTTCTCCATCGGGATGGCCAGTAGCATTGGGAGTATGGAATCCAATATCGTGCATTGAGTATGGCTTAGGCCAAAATCCATTTTCCATTTGGTAGAAAAGTGGTTCAAGTAGGTTCTTCATCCAGTTGATATTGAGATAATACAAAACTGGAGTGAATGGGTAGATAACATCAACAGTCTGCATGTTACCGTTGCTGGAAATCTCCTTCAAGTAGAGCAGAGGGTGTGTGATGTTTCCTGACCATTCGAGAGCGCCATAAGCTTGGCGGAGGGACAGGGCGACGATGTTGGCGTATTCTTGGCCTTCAGCTTCATAAGCATCGTTGAGAACCTTGACGTCAAGCTCTTCGGAGCGGACTGCAGCGTTGCCGATGTCATTCCAGAAGAATTCGATCATGGTGGGAGTGTCGTTGAAGTAGTGGACCCACAAGGCTTTCTGGGCAACGTCCATCAGGTTGATGTTTTCTTCACGGATGTGTCCCATCGTGTATTGGACTATGCGGGATTCACTAGCAGCTACATTTCCGAGGTCGTGGGCGAATCCAAAAGTGGGCCAGTCACAACTGACACAACGGAAGTTTTCATCGTTAGAGTTGTCTAATTCTCCATTGGCAACGAAAGCAGCACGGACATCTAGATTAAAAATATTAAAACATTTAATATTTGTAACTGGTGTTATAATTCTTAATTATTTGACATAGTTCTCTGATTAATCTTGCTAATAGCAAATTATAGGAAAAATTGGTACATTTTCATAACGCACATTACCTAAATAATGGGTTGACGTAAGGCAATGGTTGCGCAAATGCCTATAAATATTGTTTTAATTAGTTAGGTTAGGTTAAGTCCCTTAAAAGCGGGTCCTGGTATGCCAGACAACAAAAAAGGTAACTTTTACCTTTTTTGTCTTTTTTATAAAAAAGGTAGGGGTAAGTTTTTAAAACAGCAGCCTTTTTTGCCTTTTTACCTTTTTTGAGATATCAGCGTGCCCCATTTACTTCCACTTTACATGTAAATAAGATAAAAATGTAAAAAGGACTACTTTAAAAAAAGGTCGCAATTTTTAACTTTTTTATAAAAAAAGGAGCGCCTTTTTCCCTGTGGTATGCCCTGTGTATTTCATGGCGCGATTTTTTAAATGTGCAACGACTGTCTTACTTCCGCTAAATAATGTTTATAATTAAAATTCAGATAATTCAGCCCAGAAAAATTGTATAATCTGGTTTAAAAATTAACTCTATGATATTTAAAACGATGACAAAATTAGTGCCTACCTTTATCACTGCCAGAGGCGTGAGTAGCATCAGCGGTAGTTGAGATGACAGCATATCCCCATTGTGGGAAGTCGTCATATTCAGCAAACTTGTATTGGATTTGTTGTTGAGTACGCCAGGTCTTCAAACCGCCATGTTCGCTGATATCCCAGGTGACAACGTGACTTTCGTCACTTGAAGCCCATTCACCAGTAATGTCGGTGTAGAGTTGTACAGCATGAGAGCTGCCGTCGTTGGAGGAGACTGTCACAAGCATGTAGGACAGAGGAATGGATTGTCTTCGGATATCGTCGTATTCAACTGGCGACAAGAATGTGATATTCATGTCAACTGGACCAGCCGTCAACATAAACATGGTTCTGGTTGGGGTGACAATGGTAGATTCTTGGCGGGCGACATTTCGAATTGGGGAATCAGCTTGGACGTGAGCAGCTCCCATCCACTCGTATTCGACACCATCAACTCGGATAAGACCCAACCATCCCTTCGTTCTTCCAGCCCTACAATATCCAATGTCAAAAATCTTTCAATAAATCTTTTCAAACTAAAACTACTTAAAAGCCTATTAACCTTTCCTTAGAAGATGAAAATAATTTTTACAGATAATATTTTTTCATTCCAGTCATCCTTAGTATATTTTTAAGAAAATGTTTAAGAATAATAGGAAATAAGGACAGATGTATATATTTATAATCAAGCACGTATCCAGGAATTTGACCTAGGGGGGGGACACGATAATATATTAGTAAAATTATGGTATTTTTGCGCGAAGCGCGAAAAATTTTTGGATTTTCAACCTTTATTGACAAAAAAATCGTCTTTTTTTGGTAGCTTAGGGGGGGCCCGGACCCCCCCGGCTCCCCCTTTGGATACGTGCTTGTTTATAATTACGTGTTAACAAATATTAATATTATTTAAATAAACGTACAATTATATTGCTGTTAAGTTCAAGCGATTAAAATTAGAAGTATGGATACTCACCAAAATGCGGGCCAGTGTCCTGGTAATTCGTTATGAGGTAACCAAATGGAAGAATAAGGTGTACGCACAGCTAGAGGGAAAGATGGAGCACGTTGTGTGCTTGCATATTGAGGTACGGCTGCTAAGCAGCATACTATAAAATTCACAAAATGTTTAAATGAATTGCCAAAGTACGAAAGAATATAAGAATTAAAACTTATTTTAATTGTCTTTGAGGGAGAAACTTACCTGCTGCGGAAATAATGACTAGTACAAACACAAACGCCTTCATTGTAAACTATTTACCGGTTAACAAGGACGATATTTGTTGGCTCTCTTTTATATATACCTGATTGATTCCTGCATTTTGAGATCTAAATCAGGTCGAGAAGCTTATCATTAACTGTGGATTACATAATACAGGTAATTAACATACTTCAACAGCCAACAGCAAGTATGGTGTGTGGTTCGTTTGGTGGTCAGTGCATTCTAATCACATGATATCTCTTAATTTTCATGGCCAGGGTATTCATCCGTCATTAAATTAATAATAATGTGTAATATAGTAGTTATATTTACCCAATGTGTTCAATAGTGATACAATGAAATAAATATCCATCAGTTTATTTACTGAATGAAATTAAAGTTAAATAATTTAAATTGAAAATAGTTTTATTGCTAAATTTAAATAATTATTTCGTGAAATATGCAAAAATATATAAACTAATTAATCTCCATGAATTTGCATGTATACCGGGAAATGGGGAATATGATAACCTGTTATTTATATGTTATAAGCATAGATAATTCAACATAATTTATTCAATCAATCAATCAGTTGTCTGTCAAAATGTTTTTAAACTCTCTAAGCACTATTGCAAAATATGTTGACTTCCATGAGTGCATGCTGAGTGGATTTAATAGCATTCAGGTTATCAATGATAATTTTTATACCTGGTTAAGGAGAATTAATTATGCATGCCATCATACTCACATGTATTTTTATTGAGCAATTGAGTGGTAATCCATAGTTAGTATTTAAAACTGTTGTTTTTTAAAATGATGAATTACATTATGTTGTGCAAATCTTACAAACCAAAATCTTCGAGTCTTATCACGAGTTGTCTGCAAAACCATTAGTAGAAGTGTAAGAAGGGGTTCTCAACAATGAGTGTACCGATAGATTCAGTTCCAGCCATCTTTATTTAGGGGGAGTGGGCTGGGCTAGCCAACCCACCCACCCCCAGCCAGTCCCTACCAAAATTGGCGCCAAGTCAAGCTCGGCGCCAATTCCTAAGAGCGCTAAAGCCATAAAAGCAAGCAAGCAAAGGAGAGAGAGAGAGAGAGGCATGTTTCCAGCTCGGCGCATCGCACACGACTGAGCTCCTGCTCCCCGAGTGCCGCTATTTATACCTCCCGTCCCCCTACCCAGGCTGTTGCTCCGCCCTAGTCACCGCTGATTGGCTGCTGCCAATCGCCCCTCTCCTTGGTTTCTCTCATATCCCTATAAGGGCCTACTATACTCTACTATAAACCCTTCATGCTGCCGCAGTAGAGCACGTGATTCCCATGCTTCCCATGTGCTTCCCATGCCGCTCCACGTTGCTCTGTTAGCACCCTCTGCTCCACCTATCGCAATTATTTTGAACTATCACTATAACTATACACTATGTGTATACTAACTATTCACTATAACTATACACTATGTGTATACTAACTATTCACTATAACTATACACTATGTGTATACTAGTTATATAAATGAGCTAAACGTTGATGCTTTGTTTCGAGAACGAGAGGCAAGCAAAGTAAGCCGGTAGTTCTCGACAACACAATGAGTTAATTAGCTTGACGATAGACTGAATAGTCAATGGTCAAGCGGTCAACAGTAAACTTCCTAAAGTAGACAGTCTGCGTATATTGATACAATAGAATAAATCCATTTCTCATATCGCATGGTCTTATTTCCAATATCTATGCAATAAAATTAAGCTAAACGTTGATGCTTTGTTTCGGGAACGAGAGGCAAGCAGAGTGTAAGCCGGTAGTTCTCGATAACACAATGAGTTAATTAGCTTGAGCATAGACTGAATAGTCAATGGTCAAGCGCTCAATAGTGAATAAATGAAGAGAGAATAATATTTGTTGCGTTGTGAGTAGAGGTTGAGAAGAGACTGAGTGAAGATGAGGGTAGCTATTTTTAGATTTCTCCCCCCTCATTCGTTCACAGAACGTTCTCGATGCCAGATGTGTCAGTATAACTATGGATATTATATACTCATGCTTTTAAGTAAAAGATATAACTATAGCTGTAGATGTTATATACTCATGCTTTTAGGTACTAGATATACTTATAGCTGTAGATATTATATATTCAAGCTTTTAGATACTAGATATACTTATAACTATGGATAGTAGATATATTTATAACAACTGTACATAATATATTTACATCAATAAATGACATAGCAAAAAATATTTTATATAAAAATTAATTACATATTATTTATTTACATTCGCATACTATCATATATTAATTAATTACATTATACAATTATTTATTACACTTGCATGGTATCGTATAATAATTAATTACACCACGCGTATTATTAATTGCATTTGGCATAATATTACATATTATATAAACTAGTTTCATACGACCTCCCATCAATCATTCTCAAAACATATTCAAGTAAATATATGTTCAAGTAGAAACTATTGATGGAGATGTCTTTGATAATCTCAAAAAATTGCCGCTCATATTTGGGAGCATTGACATTAATTCAATTACCCCTAGAGGAACTCCTGGAAATAAATCAACGCCATGACAACTATAACTTGGTTGAAGAATATAGAAAAATGAATCCGGGAGAGGACGAAGTAGGATCTATATTAAAGTGGAAAATATATCCCTGAAAGTGATGACACTTAATAAAAATTTACCGATTTTCGTTAAGAAATCAAGATTTGGTCGTTCAAAATGATTGAAATTAGGACATTTTTAGAAAAATTACGCAATTTTCTTTAAAAAAATCCTAGAATTGATAGAAAAAGTAATGCAATAGGAAGAATTTTATTTCAAGTAGAAAATATTTCCCTGAAAGTGATGACGTTGAATGAAAATTTACCAATTTTCATTACGAAATATAGATTTTGTTGTTGAAAGTGTAAGCATTTAGGCTCGATAATTGAAAAAAGTGAAGAAAAAACGCCGTGAAACATGCTAAAATCGATGAAAAACACCGTAAAACACGATGATCACGATGAACACCGCTGTGAATTTCTTTTTCCTCCTATAACCCAACTCGTGTTGGGGGATTCATTCCCACAGCAAAGGAATTAGAGGGAAAAGGTTTAATAAACATAGAAAATAAAGACAACTATTGTTTTCTTTATTGCGTCTATGCGCTTCCCTATCCTGTAAAAGCTTTTAAAAGACTTAGGGTTAGGCCCTATTTTGTAAAGATGCAAGATCCTAGCTGCAAACTAGCATGTTTATGAGCTGTCTCATAGCATTACAGGACTTTACTAGATTTGAAAAAGCTAGCAACTTATCTTATGATGTTTATTTTTATAAGAGGCATGTGGAAAAACTCTATCTCTATGACGAAGAAAATCCTGTCTTGGATTTAATAGAGAAGCTGCTTTTAGAAGCAGACGAATATTTAAAAAGAATCAATGAGTTTGAACCAATTCATGTGACACCAGAAAATATTGCAGTTCATTGTGTTAAATCACTTCTCCCGAATTAAAAAAATGAAAAAACGTTTAACCTGTTCTGAGTGTTCAGAAAAATTTGGTAAAGCATGGAAAGTTCACTCCAAATCCAAACATCCCTCGGTGAAGTATATTTTTGAAAAAATGGGAATAAAGAAAAAATTTGGAATCTCTATCCGTGGATTTTACTAGAACGCCGGTAACAGATCTAGCTGCCTTAGATGACCTCTCTCGAAAATGGCAAAAAATTTGAGAAATAGAATTGGAAAGTCACAACAAGTGAAGAAGGGAAACGATTTATATTTCCAAAAATATTCGTAAAATAGGAGCTTATTGTATACCACTATAATAAGTTCACATAGGCAAAAAGCCATTTAAATTTGAGATGCATAGAACATATCTCAAAATAGAAGGTTGAAGATTTTCGAGAGTGAACGCTCTCAAAGTGGAGAGCGCAATCTGTGGAAAGTCGTTTGAGAGTAAATATAATCTTAAGAGACACATAGAAAAAGTTCATCTCACTCCAAATCCAAAAAAACTATATTACATCACCAAAACGGCTACGAGAAGAATCTTCGGTAGCATTTTATTTCGGCTAATCCTGTCTTATTTTTTTTTCGTGTAAATATAATATGTACTATCAGTCTATATTTATGCCTATACTGCGAGTATGATGGCATTGGAATGGATACTTTAAGAACTCATCTAAGGGTTAAGCATAAAAATCTTCTAGAGGGCAGTTGGGAAAAGTAAGTACAGTAGTTAGAATTTGGTTTTGTAAAATTGACAAAAAACCTTCAACGACAACTTCTTAATAATAAAATTATGGAGGCTGATGTCTACCCTTCGGAGGAAGATGAAAGTTCTTCCTCGGAAAATGAATCTGGAACGTCCTCGGGCTCTGATGCTGATGATGAACAAGAATCTTCGACAGACGAATATGAAAGCACTTTTGTAGATTCTGTGAATTTCCACTAGTAATGATGAGCAAAATTTTCCTCGTAACTAATTAACTTCTCTGGAATCTAAGATCTTATCCTAAGGTGGATGAAAAAGAAGGGTCCCGTACACATAAGTGAAGACAGGGAGAAAAAACTACATATGCGCTGTTTGTGTGGTATATCCTTAAACACATTTATAAACTTGCTAAAGGTATTTAATTTCCAGTATATTATATACCCCTATAATATACAATCCTTTCATCAGGGCTTTAGTTTGACTGCAGACTTTGAAGAGTAAACATGATCCCCACAAAGGCTCTCACCGAAGGCGTACTCAAGGTACTAATTTTGTACGCTGCTATGTAAGATAAATTTCTAATTCCTCTTTTTTTAATTTTAGTACAAATGCTACGTGCAAGGATGCTACTATCGCTCGCGATATTCTGAGCAGCTAAAGCTGCACAATCGTAGTACTCACGCTTGCAATCTTTCAGATTCGTGGATGGTAAGCGATTATACCTGCACGCTTGGAAAAATCTTTGAAAAAGTATCTTTCGGTGACACTTCAATGGTGTTTCGAGCAAAGAACTTGTCCGTGTTTGGAAATCTAAAAGAAGATCAAGACAATTTACAAGCTCACGCTGTGGCTGTTTTGACAGATGTTATTCTCACTGGTGTAGATATAATGTTTACGATTACAGACAGTGAACTGAGGCAAGTTAGAACTCCTACATTTACTCTCATCAATATCAACCTCTTCCCAGTTTTACTAAGTGCTGCCTTCAACTATGAGCAGGCCGAAGCAATCTTGCCATCTTGCTTCGACATCTACGTAAAGCATCATACGCCGCCATTCTACTATGGATTTCTTGCAAAGCCTACTGAATTGGGAATAAGAAGAGGATTTTTGAATATAAGAACTAAATACTCTTGTTCCCTTCTACACTGTATAACAGCTGCGTTAAACCCTGTAGAATGTGGCCTAGGGCGGAATAATCCGAAAAGCTACTCCACTTCATCTTTGTCCTATAAAAACATAAATAATTTCGATTTCTCAAAATTTGAAATAGAAAATAATATCACTATCAATATTTATACATCAGTGAAAAACTATGTCTACCCGCTAGTAGTAACCAATCAGAGAGGAGTAGCTAGAGAACGCCATATTAATTTGTTTCTGGTTAGAAGTGGGAAAAAGGCGCACTACATTCTAATTACTAACATCTCTGCCTTTTTCGGGAATTCCAAAAATAAGTACGACGTCTGTAGATATTGTCTACAGCGTAGTTACAAGGCAATTGAGGAACATGAGGAAAAATGTAATTTTTATAGATAAATTATTTCTAAACTAATGTTATTATGAACTAAATATAATTATTATTATTTGAAAATTAAAAAAACTAAAATTACTTGTAATGAAAACTAAATTATGAATGAAATGAAATTCTAAATGAAATTCTAAACTTATAAAATATTTGTAATATAAACTAAGATGTTTTCTAAATTCTCTTTCTCAAACTTTTCAATTTCTACATTCATTTTCTAAATTCTCTTTCTCAAACTTTTCAATTTCTACATTCATTTTCTAAATTCTCTTTCTCAAACTTTTCAATTTCTACATTCATTTTCTAAATTCTCTTTCTCAAACTTTTCAATTTCTACATTAATTTTCTAAATTCTCTTTCTCAAACTTTTCAATTTCTACATTCATTTTCTAAATTCTCTTTCTCAAACTTTTCAATTTCTACATTCATTTTCTAAATTCTCTAAGTATTTATAACGAAAACTAAAATTATTGCTAAAATTAAACTATTTGTAAAATTATTTCTAAAATTAAAGTATTTGTAACGAAAACTAAAATTATTGCTAAAATTAAACTATTTGTAAAATTAAAACTAAAAATAAAGTATTTGTAACGAAAACTAAAATTATTGCTAAAATTATTTCTAAAATTGTTTGTAATAAAAAAAAACTAAAATTATTTGTAATGACAATTATTGAATGATTATAAACATCTCTCATTCTCTTTATGTGCTTCCATCAAATCGCAGACAGTTGTGCGGAAGGTGCATGTGGAACACTCGGAGAGTTGTTGTCCATGTTGAAAAATGCTGTGTATTTCGTACGCTGGTCTCGCGTCGAAACTCTTCTCGCAAAATTGGCAGTTGTACGGCGCTGGTACAAAAGGATTCTCACTAAAAGAAAAGAATAGAATTAGAAATAGTTGAATTGAAATATTTAGAAAAATAGCTTTAATGAAACTTACTGAAAAACTGCACAATGTCGTTGAAGTTTTTCTTCGTCGTCTTCTATTTTAAGGCATTTACTGCAGATCATCTTTTCGTGAACAGAAGAGACATGCACTTGTAGTCTCCCCTTTCGGTCATACTTTGACGGGCAGATAGAACACTCATAGGCCATTATGTGCGAGTGCATATGACGCTCTTTTTCTTTTATTCCACTCCATGTGCAATACAGGCACTTGTAGATTATTTTGTCTGTAAATGTACATAACAACTCATAACACACAAGCATAATAAACTTTTAAATGAGCCCATACCTTTTTTTATTATATCTTTTTTTCCTTTCGGGACTTCAATAGGCGCTAAGCTGCCGACTTGCATAATTTTCTCATGATATAGAATATTATGGACTGCAAGGGAAAGCTCTCCTTTGCATTCTCTACTGCAGTGAGTACAGGGAATGATTCCTCTAAGATTAAATATTTAACAAAAACATATTAGATATATTTACAGCTACTTATTAGCTAGTAGGTATTAAATTATTCAGATAAGTCTAGTGTAAAAAATAGTTAAGATATGAGTGATATAATGATGTATATTATAGTACTTACTCCCCTCCAGCTCCTTGTAGTATACTCTTATGTTTCAATTTCAAATGTGTCCGTAGGGTTTTTATTTCAGCTCCAGCGTGATCACAATGAGGGCATAAATATAGAGTTTGACCTACAGGAATATAATTATTGTACATAGTGTTTAAAATTAGATAAAAACGAGAAATTAAAAATTCTACCTTCAATTTTTGGCCTCTGTGTAAATTGTATCAATTCTTCAGCGTTAGGGAGAAGAAGTATTTTGCTATGGTATATGATTTCATGGATTGATTTATCCCACTCCACGAGGAATTTCTTATTACAGAATTGGCAAGGGATGTCATTCGCGGGAACACTATAATTTAAATAATTTATTTACAGTTCCTCAATATTATCAGCGTTTAAACAAAATTAAACTTACTGTTTAGTACGACGATGTTGTATGATACTTTCAATCGTTTCTTCCACATGTGAACATATAAAGCATACAAAATTTCTATGCATAACATTGCAATGCTTCTCATATATTTTTTTATCCTCGTTAGCGAATGAACATAATTTACATTGAAAAGGTATAAAATGCTCCATCAAATGTTTCTTCATTCTGTGCGGTGTAGGTACGTTTAGTTTACAGTAGGGACATATAAGTGCTCCATTCTCTGCGCAAAAAAAGGGAAAAAATTATACTCCACTTAAATAATATACTGCAACTGCTTACCTTTAATGTGGCTACGTTTCCATCTTCTCGTGTACTCCTTCTCCTTGGATAGATTTTCCATTTCTTTCCAATCCATATTTTTTTGAAAGTTTTCCAGCCATTCGTTAATTTGTAGGAGTTCTTCTAGCGATAGCTCGATTGATGAGAATTGAAGAATACTCATCAATCGAGAATGCTCTCCTTTCACATGAGTCGCAATTTTCGCTAGGCAATCAAACACATCTCCGCAGCCGCGGCATAAGTAATGTTGATTAGGTAAGTCTAAAAAAAGACATTGATTGCAATCTACAGTTGTATAACCTAACTTTGATTAGATATAATTGAAAACAAGATTACCTTCAATTAAAGATTGATTCACTGTTACAGTTCCAAATCCTTGTGCTTTTGCCTTATCCCAGGTAACTGTATTCTTCTCCTTAAAAGTACCTGTGTCCTGCTCTTTATTTTCCGGTTCCTCCGTTTCTTGTACGACACCTTCGTCACTAATATGTCTTGCCACTTCACACTCTAAATTTATTTTACTGTCAGCGGAATCGCTGCTGACGAAAAACTTTTTACACAGAGGAGCTGAAACTCCATGCTTCCTCTTAATTATATTATTTTTAAAAATATATTTGCACTCAGGATGCTTCGCCAAAAAATGGCGTTTTAGATTACACGCTTGAGTGAATTGTCTGGAACATACACTACACTGAAGACGTTTAGAGTTTTCCATTTTAGTAAACCACAGTAACTCTTTCAACAAAACACAATGAACACTAATCAACAGGGCAGAGAGTAGAGCAGAAATAAAACTACTTGATGGAAAGAGAGAGAAGAGCGGAGAGAGGAATGCAGCTTCCTTTTTGAGATACGCCCTCACTTCTCTTTAATTGGTTAGGGTACTTAACAGACAAAAATAGAAAGAATAAGAAGGGAGCATTTTCTTTGTTTGAATAAGACCCTTCAAAGACAGCATGCGATGGTACGCATGATAACATCTGCATTTTCAACTAATTCAATACCAACCATTTCTTCTCATATGCATTTGATATTTTCTAAATTCTCTTTCTCAAACTTTTCAATTTCTATATTCATTTTCTAAATTGCTTTTCTCATTTTCATCTCACTAGTTTCATTTTCTAAATTCCTTTTCTCATTTTCATCTCACTAGTTTCGTTTTCTAAATTCCTTTTCTCATTTTCATCTCACTAGTTTCATTTTCTAAATTCCTTTTCTCATTTTCATCTCACTAGTTTCGTTTTCTAAATTCCTTTTCTCATTTTCATCTCACTAGTTTCATTTTCTAAATTCCTTTTCTCATTTTCATCTCACTAGTTTCGTTTTCTAAATTCCTTTTCTCATTTTCATCTCACTAGTTTCATTTTCTAACTTCATTTTCTCATTATTTATCACAATTTCATTTTCTAACTACATTTTCTCATTTTCATTCCATCGTTTCATTTTAGTAATTGTTTTCTAAATAAATTTTCTAAATACTACTATTTTCTAGATTCATTCTCCATTTCTTACCAATTAATAGTATGTAGGGCTATTATTTTATTGTATGTAGAAATATTATAAGAGAAAAATGTTAAACATGTGCTGTAAATGAATGTGGTTGGTAAATAATATATATATGCAGTGAATTACTCTGCATATAGTACTAAAGTTTCATATAGTGAGTAAAAGGGTCTTGGTGAGTATGCAGTACTTCAACTCTTTAAGCTATAGATATTAGTGTGAATATGCTGAATATGCATTACTTATTATTTTAGATACCTAGCAAAGAGGGGTGAAGAAAAGGGTCTGAGCATGTACGCTATAAAGAAGTTGGAGTAAACTACTTGGTGCACTAAATGGAAGTTGCAGTAGATTATTTTGTGTGTATGCGCCTATGCTTGCTAAAGGGTATGTGAGTGAATATTAGATATGAAATGAAAATATGGAAATTAGGTAGGAATGTAATTTATTTAAACAAAAAAGCATTTCATTATTACAATATATATTCATGTGGTCATAGTAACAATTCATTAGTAGAGAATATGTAAATGTATAATATATATAAGTAGTTACAGTATAGAGGATATAAAACAATAGAGAGCATCAAATATGTAAATTAAACAATAGAAAACATTAAATATGTAAATGAGTATGTAAATTAGCTAGGTAGTACATTAATAAAGACAATATTTAAATTAAACATTAGAGAATATTAAATATGTAAATTAAATTACTAAAGACAATATGTAAATTCATTAAGCAATAGAGAACATGAAATAGAACAATAACTATCATTAATTAGGTATATAAACTATTAACTAAACACAATTCATCAGTCGAAATATATACACGGCCTAGTATTCCTTGCCGCAACGCATCTTCCTTAAAGCAAAAGTGGTCCCTGGTGCAGCATTCCTTAGAGACTGTATAGCAGAGCCAATTCGAGATGTCCCTTGAACAGAAGTGTTAGACTCAAATGACTCGTCTTCGGTTAACTGCATGCTGTAATCCGAGTCATCATGCCGCTGCTGCTGAGGAGTGGAAGTGGCGGACGGAGAGAAAGAGGTTTCCTGTTGAAGGGGACGCAGTGGCTGCAGGCGAGAAGTTGATGGGGGAGAAAAGAGACGGCTACGACGAAGACCAGATGAGAGCACGTCCATTTCCAATCTTTCCTGTTGCTGCTGATGCTCAACCGCCTGCAATGAGAACAATAAATTATATAGCAATCATCTACAATATCATTTTTACTATCTACATTTACTATAAAAACGTATAATACTTACATCGAGAAAAGCCAAGTCTTCTTCTGAAATTCCAGAAACTCGACTTCGGAGATTGGTTGTAGTTGGTGCAGAGGTGAACTTTGATCGCAGCCAACCCCAGGCCGAAGCTGGAAGAGAAGAGAGCCAAGACCAGGTCGATGCAGGAAGAGAGGAGAGCCAACGCACGAATCGCCTACTCCAATTGTCTGCAGGGTCGAACAGGTTCACAACGAAAACAATGGAAACGACCACTAAGGTAGCGAGGAGAAGAAAGGAAGTCCAAAATCCAATACCTAAAACAAATATTCAAATTAGCATAATACAAAGACAAAGGAAATGAATATATATAAGTAATAAAGACAAAGGAAAGTTGATTGTATATACGTTTACAAAGACAAAGGAAAGTTAAATGTTAAATAGTTAGTACCATATGTAAAGCCAGAGTTAAAGCCGTCGTGTTCCAATGTTTGAGGAGTAGAATTTCCAGGAGGAGGAGCTGTAGTACCTGCTGTGGTGGGATCGGTAGTAGTAGTGGCTTCGGTAGTAGTAGTAGTAGTTGTTGTTGTTGTTGTAGCCAAGCCCGAGGACGGCAAAAACTGGCAGAGCAGAGAGTCCCCACTGTCAATCGCGCTGAAGGGTCCATATATCCCCGTGAGGGTCGGTGTCCAGCAGAATTGTCCTTCCTCTTGAAGTATCCATGCACAGGACGCCTTCAAACAAGTCTCACAGAACTTGTGAATCCCGCAAGAAGCTGAAATAAAGAGACAAATTAGCATTTTTCCTAAAATGCAGTAGTGTATGTATGTTGAATTGTAGTAATAGTTACCCATTGCAGAAAGAAGCGGCAGAGTTTCTTCCGAGCAGAGTTTGGGCAGAGCAGAGTTGATCCGAGAAGAGGTTTTCCAGGCAAGTAGAGTAGACTTCTGGGGAAGAGAGTTGTTTTTTCCAAGAGAGCAGGAGAGTTTATGAGAAATTACTTGTTTCGAATTCTCCTTTTATAGTCCTCCCCAGAACGTGGTGGAAGGCACGGACACGCAGTATGCAAATTAATTCACTACTAAAGTGTGCAGGGGGGCAAAGGATAATATTCAAAATCTTGAATTTGAATAATAATAGATGGAGAAGTGAAAATGCATTGAGAGGGATTTCGAGGGGGGGCTAGTATTCAAATTTTCTGATTTAAATATGAAGCACCAGGGTAGAATATTCAAATGAGATGAATAATGTTAAACGGAGAGTTTATGCTGAGAATGGCGGGGGCCAAAGTACAATATTCAAATGAGATGAATATTGTTAAACGGAGAGTTTATGCTGAGAATAGCGGGGGCCAAAGTACAATATTCAAATGAGATGAATATTGTTAAACGGAGAGTTTATGCTGAGAATGGCGGGGGCCAAAGTCCAATATTCAAATGAGATGAATATTATTAGACGGAGAGTTTATGCTGAGGACGGCGGGGGCCAAAGTACAATATTCAAATATGCTGAATTTGAATATTAATATTAGACTGCTAGGCGGGCGCCGAGGAATGGAAATGCAAATTATGTGCTAGAGAGAAATGCAAATGGATGTTTCGTATATATGACAATAAGAGATGAATCATAAGTTTGTTTACATTTCGTGCCGTTTCTTGTATTTTAAGCTATGATAAGAAATAGTGAGAATTGGTAGAGATTTTTCTTTAGTCTGAGTTTATTTCTTTTACTCTCATCTCAACTTTTACTTTATAGCTAGTACAATGGCAAATTTTTTTAAAATCGTCGGAATTTTGGCTTTTTTAACTTCGGTTTTAGGGTGCGGGCAGTACTCAAATTCTTGCACTCATTGTTTGAGGTCAGGGTGCGTTTACGTAACATATAAAGTAGGTTCGCGATGTCAGAGTCAGGCTGATTACAAGATGAAGATCCGAGTGATTTATTTCGAAGCTTCTCAGTGCCCTGTTGTATTCCCTACCACGCCCAAAGTTTCCTCTACAACTGAGTATTCGCAATTAATTACCACTTCTTCAATATTCGATTTCACTCAAAGTTCACTTGAAACAACCATTAGATCTGCTGAAACTACTCATAGTGAAACTACAAGCCAAACTACAAAAATTCTACCTACAGACATTTTACCTACTGAGACTGTTGTGATAATTTCCAGTACAAGCAGTGTTATTGAATCTAGTGTGACTGAATACACGCCTACAGAAAGAGGAGAACATGTAATTACTAGTGAAGATGTACCTACAAATGGGACTTTAATAACTGACACTTTAACAACTGAGACGGCAACTTCATCAACTGAGACTTTAACAACTGAGACGGCAACTACTGAGACTACAATTCCCCAGACTCCGTCAACTGAGAGTTACGTTCCTGAGACTACTACAGCCACGTCACCGACTATTGAAACTACACAATCATCGGGAGTATCGGAAAAGGGTCGAGGTAAAGTATTCAAAAATATTTATTCTTGAGAAAGAATAATTATTAAATTTTAACAATATCTTATCCACAGAGAGGAGGTTTTTGAAAAAGCGGATATTTTTTGCCAGGCTTAATGATGCTCTCTGCGACCTTCATGAGACTACTTCTCAACTATTAGGATTGCAGGATATACCTAAACAAACCGAGAGAAAAAAGTGGCTACTCCAGTCTCCGCTCAACTTTACTCATCTCAAATGCAATCCATTCCCAGCTAAAAGTCGTGGACTGTTTAGAAGATCTTTACGTAGCTTTTGTAATATCTATCGAGGAGTTGAATGTTATTTGAAAACTGAATATTTGCAAAAGGAGACAAGAAAGTATTTATCAAAATGGAACTCTCAAAATATTATGTATCATAATGTAATCTGTTTAAATTTCAAAAATCCATTCCAAAAATGTTTTTAATCGTCTGTGTACTTTAAAATTAACTTTTCTAACTTCGTCTTCTCATTATTGCTCTTTATTTCATTTTCTAACTTCGTCTTCTCATTATTACTCTTTATTTAATTTTCTAACTTCGTCTTCTCATTATTACTCTTTATTTAATTTTCTAACTTCGTCTTCTCATTATTGCTCTTTATTTAATTTTCTAACTTCGTTTTCTCATTATTGCTCTTTATTTCATTTTCTAACTTCGTCTTCTCATTATTACTCTTTATTTAATTTTCTAACTTCGTCTTCTCATTATTACTCTTTATTTAATTTTCTAACTTCGTCTTCTCATTATTGCTCTTTATTTCATTTTCTAACTTCGTCTTCTCATTATTACTCTTTATTTAATTTTCTAACTTCGTCTTCTCATTATTACTCTTTATTTCATTTTCTAACTTCGTCTTCTCATTATTACTCTTTATTTCATTTTCTAACTTCGTCTTCTCATTATTACTCTTTATTTAATTTTCTAACTTCGTCTTCTCATTATTGCTCTTTATTTCATTTTCTAACTTCGTCTTCTCATTATTACTCTTTATTTAATTTTCTAACTTCGTATTCTCATTATTGCTCTTTATTTCATTTTCTAACTTCGTCTTCTCATTATTACTCTTTATTTAATTTTCTAACTTCGTCTTCTCATTATTGCTCTTTATTTCATTTTCTAACTTCGTCTTCTCACTATTACTCTTTATTTAATTTTCTAACTTCGTCTTCTCATTATTGCTCTTTATTTAATTTTCTAACTTCGTATTCTCATTATTGCTCTTTATTTCATTTTCTAACTTCGTCTTCTCATTATTACTCTTTATTTAATTTTCTAACTTCGTCTTCTCTCTTTATTTAATTTTCTAACTTCGTCTTCTCATTATTGCTCTTTATTTAATTTTCTAACTTCGTCTTCTCATTATTACTCTTTATTTAATTTTCTAACTTCGTCTTCTCATTATTGCTCTTTATTTCATTTTCTAACTTCGTCTTCTCATTATTACTCTTTATTTCATTTTCTAACTTCGTCTTCTCATTATTACTCTTTATTTAATTTTCTAACTTCGTCTTCTCATTATTACTCTTTATTTAATTTTCTAACTCCGTCTTCTCATTATTGCTCTTTATTTAATTTTCTAACTTCGTATTCTCATTATTGCTCTTTATTTCATTTTCTAACTTCGTCTTCTCATTATTACTCTTTATTTAATTTTCTAACTTCGTCTTCTCATTATTGCTCTTTATTTCATTTTCTAACTTCGTCTTCTCATTATTACTCTTTATTTAATTTTCTAACTTCTTCTTCTCATTATTGCTCTTTATTTCATTTTCTAACTTCGTCTTCTCATTATTGCTCTTTATTTCATTTTCTAACTTCGTCTTCTCATTATTACTCTTTATTTAATTTTCTAACTTCCTTTGATCACTAATTTTAATTACTGAATATAATTTTTAAATTTACATATAGCTACTTTATCTGCTAATATTTCTAATCAATTGGTATATATTATTATTATTTTGAAATTGTCTCTAGTTATGTTATTAATATTTTAATTTGTCTGTACTTATGTTATTATTATTTTTAAATTGTCTGTAGTTGTACTATTTTATTATTTACTATGAATATAATTATTTAATGAACAGGTGTGGGAGGGTGAAAATCATTTAAAATAGTGTTTACATGACATATTGATAAGTTAGAATAGAAAGAACTAGGCTAGTGTGTAGGTAGATGGCCTTTTACGGCGGGAGTAACTATGACTCTCTTAAGGTAGCCAAATGCCTCGTCATCTAATTAGTGACGCGCATGAATGGATTAACGAGATTCCCACTGTCCCTATCTACTTTCTAACATAAACACTTTTCAGAAAAGGGTTTTTTGCCTACAGTCACCTAGGATAGGTTAAGATAGGTCTCCCTTGCCCCTTAAATATGAAAAAACATGGTAGGTGCGGCATTAGTGGGAGACTTTGCGTCAGTTTTGAAAAACTGCTACAGTTTTTTCAAAATTATAGCAAACTGAAAAGTTTAAGCGAATCAAATCTATTTGATTCGACATACTGAGGCTATTAGCTTTCGAATGAGCTATGACACGACCCAATTCTGACGAATGGAACGGAAGTTACGTCTACAGGTGTCCATTTTTATTACTCCCCTCTGGGTGGGACGATTTTGTTCATTTTCAAACTTGACCTCACCATTCATCCCTAGACTGCGCACAGAAAGTTTGAAGCGCCTATCTAAAGCCAATCTTAAGTTACGGAATAATATTTACTACTAGTAAAGTCAGGTAGGGGCAAATCTAGCGCTCGAGGGAAATTCAGCAGTCCACACTTCAAAGTAGTAAAAACAATTTTGAAAACATTCCTAACGTTATTATTATGTCAACTTTGTAAATACAAAGTATATTTAAATTAAAAACTTTAACGTTTATAGTGGTGGATAAATTAGCTGCAGCCCAAACTTCCTGATAAAAAGGAATTTCCTAAACCAAAATATTAACTGTAGATCGTAGCTTCAAATGCAGGGAAAAATGAAAGACTCCATTTTTGAAACAAAATCCCACAAAGTCGCCAAAAAAAGTTCCCTTTTAAATCGGAAAAATAATATTCCCCCTGGGATTTTGGAAAAACGTACAAATTCTATGAGTAGAGGAATAAATATTTTTTGAGAAAAGTTAGTTACCCAGCACTGTTATTTAATTCTACAAAAAGGTGTGCCAACTGCCAAAATAATCAAGACGGTAGTAAATGTAATCTCAGGTCTTCTAAAAAATGTTGAATAAGTTTGTCGATATAGCAGAATCAATTCGGATTAGAAGTTTTGTAACGCTATATATTTAATACGCACATTAAGATCATTACAAAATATGTCCTCCAATCATTTCCATTCAATCACTACTCACCATTCAACTTTCTGATTTCTATTTTTTATTTTGATGTTATATATACAGTAATAATAATAATAATATGAAACGACTCATTTCGATGCTTTAGAGGAAGTGGACATGCGAATTTTGCTGGTACATGCATATTATATTACATATGCAGTTGATGGGAGGAGGTGGTACTTAAAGTGTTACAGTCAGCACTTGCGTTACACACGGAGAAAGGGTTTTGCATTGCGCAATATAAATCTGAAAAATGCCATTATTCACTTCAATAATAAACCGACCACTTCCACTGCTCACTCTCCTAATTCACGGTTTTCGTACATTTATGCTTAAAGGGTTCATCAAATTAATCGCCATTACATAAAGTATATCTCCAAGATTATTATGATATGTACGTAAATAGTTAAATATGAAGCTTATATATCCAATTTTAAATGTCAAAATGACCGTGCCTAGTAATGATTGTCTTCGTGATTCGAAATGAAAATCGAACGCTAAAATGTCAATATGTTGATTAATTCATGCTAATACTAATTGAGATCTCGAGATATTTCATGCATTTATTATTTATCTTGACTGATCCGTCAATACGCAAGGTACCAGCTTTGCCATCTGTGAGATTCCGGGAGCATAAATATGCGCGCGATAGAGTCAAACAGAAGCCGCTATTTTGCTTTCTTCGCCTAAGATTCCCGTCACATTAAGTTGCTCTTGTTTCTTTCTTACCCAACAGTTACATTTTTACGTACAGTGCAGTGTAGTTAAAGTGGCAATACAAAAATTAAGCACGTTGCAGTTGGACAGTGCCGCTCGTTTGCTTTTTTCGCAGAATTTTTGAGGGAAATGTTTGGCAGAACCTAAAGTCTAAAGGGAGATTCAAATGAAAATAAACCGGGCGATTCTAGTCACTTAAGGAGTTTTGGATCTCATCTTTTATTCACTGTTGCTACAATTTTTGTAAACAGGGAGTTCGGTAAGCTAACAAATTAAATTGGAATTATTTATACAAAAAATACAATTTAGTGAAATGCGGATGAGGGAACTGTAGAGTGGCATAAAATAATACATTTTGAATATCAGCGGAGGCCCCAAGCTGCACATGCATCATCAACCGTGCACCTGACAGATATATTATTATCAGTGTACAAAATTTACTACTTTTTTAGCCTTAAAGTTATACCATTTTTTCAGAGTGAAGGTGTCTTCGACATGTCCGTATTAGACGATTCAACATCGAGATTCATTGAAGGATTTCCTACTGGCTTGTCAAGCATAATGAATTTAAGTTTGGGATCTGCTTCTACCGAGGATGATAAGTGCAAGTGTACTACAAAATGTGTTAATACGTCTTCTAAGAAAACTGTCCCTTATCCCTAATCAAGACTTCCTGTATTCTATTCTTATTATTTCATAATAAGAGAATCGAGAGTCGGAGTCAAATTTTCGAAAATTAGCTTAGCTAGTAGCTTATTTAAATTTAAAATCCCTCTCCTTCCCCCTTAGCATAAAATTGTACACTGTATAGGTACCAAAGGTATCAATTCGGTGTATTATCATACTTTGGTGTGCCAATTTATGCTAAGAATTTGTTGAGGGGAAAATGGAGTGAGGTGCTAAATTCCAACTCCGACCCCAGACTACCTCATTCCTACTTTTGGAAAAAGATAATAGGAAATCCAATTCAAAAGGCCAAACATGACTCCTACAAACGAAAAGGAAACTTTGCAACCTTCTAGATTGAAATTCATAACCTTACCAACAAACAATTCCAATGATGCCATAGGAGTGGATGGATCTACTACGCATTCTACCCCATCTTCGAGGTTTAAAGGTAAGAATATGTGAAAATGTTCGTAACAATTTAGAATTTTCAAAAAAAACTTATAGGCATTTGCCTAGCATGTTTACATAATATGTAGACTTGCTAGGCAAATGCCCAGCATGTTTAAATATTATGTAGACTTGCTAGGCAAATGCCCAGCATAGATATACAAGCAATCTCATTTGCCTTTGAGTAGTTCACATGCAATGAACTACTCAAAAGCAAATGAGCTGCTCTATTGATATAATATGTTTAATCCCTATTTTTCCATTCTCTTAAGTATATAATAAGAATGGAAAGATAGGGATTTAATTAAATTTGATTTTTTTGCAGGAAAAGAACATTCACCTTAGATAAGTAACAAAGAATCTAGTCATCAACATTTATTAAAAATGTTGATGACTAGATTCTTTGTTTCTTCTTCTTATTTTAGGAAAGTGAATTGTTGGGCGATGTCCAGTCTTCTCCACAACTCCTCGTCGCACAGGTCTAGCCACAGGACATCGCCCAATAATCTTTTCGTCGTCGTCTTCCTTCGCCCCTCTTCTTCGTACTCTCCTTTCTCGTCTCCTCTGCAGATCTTCGCCATGGCTCCAACATCCGAGCAGCTCCGAAGCAGCCTTCTGGAACTATTCAGAAAAAAAATTATTAACGCCGCGGAGAGGAAAGAAGTGGTAAGTTTTTTTTCTACAATTATAAAATATTTAGGAATTATTTATTTTAATTTTAAAAATATTTAGTAATTATTTATTTTAATTTTAGAAATATTTAGGAAATAATTATTTAGACTTACCATTTTTTATTTTTATTTCACAGCTGCTGTCGAAAGATAAGAAACGAGCCATCGAGGCTTTGGTCTCTTTCAGTGTTGAGGGAAGAAAAATCGTCCAGCAACACTGGAAGTTGACCAAACCTCTGAAGAGACTGCAGGCCCATGGCGAGGTGAAGTTGGGGAGAAGAATTAAATACGACCAGGTTATCTACATCCCCCTGGAGTCTGGCAGCGCCCGCAAGGTAATTAAATAATTTTTCTAAATTCCCTTTCTCAGGTTTTTCACGTTCTAAATAATTTTTCTAAATTCAATTTCTCAAGTTTTTCACTTTCTAAATAATTTTTCTAAATTCCCTTTCTCAAGTTTTATTTACTAATTTTATTTTTCTGATTTTATTACAGGAAGCCTACCGGTGCCAACGATGTGGTAAGGAATTTAAGACCAGAAGCGGCGCTGTCCAGCACTTCAAGGGGGTGCACATAGGAAGAGCGAGGAAGATGTGCGACAATTGTGGCAAGACCTCGACATTTAATAATATCATGCGTCATATTAGAAGTTGTGGAGTAAGTGCCTTTCCAATTATATTTTTATTCTAGTTTGACATGAAGGAATGATACTAATATTTTATTATTTATTTGCAGGGAGACCGGGAATATGCAGCACCAATTTTGACAGGAACTGAGAGGGACGAGTGCACTGCAGCAGCCGCCCTTATTAACCTTGCCTCTCATTAAAATATGATTAAACTTTTATTCATTGTGCTTTCGTGCCTAAGGGCCTTAATTTATGACTTTGTATGACAATGATTATGCTAAGAATTTTAAATATTATAAAAATGCTTAATTTGACTTAAATTAAAAATCACTGCAACTAATTAATATCAAGCTTTGCTTTTATTACTAGCTTACGCATATTAGTTCTAGCTTACGCATAATTGTTTAGCTTTTATTGGCTTTCATTAGTTATATACATACATACATCTACATATACATTATAATATTACAATACATTACACTACATACACACACATAACATACTTACATATCTACATGTACACAGCATAGGTAGACAATTACACACACACACTCACTACATATCTACATGTACATAGCATAGGTAGACAAGTACACACATACAGTCACTACATATCTACATGTACATAGCATAGGTAGACAAGTACACACACACACTCACTACATATCTACATCACAGTTATACTTACATACAACATAAGTCAGCATAGCTATACATATACATAACTACACAGTCCTTACATAGCTACATACACATAACTACACAATCCTTACATAGCTACACACACACACACACATTACATGTCTACATCACAGTTATACTTACAACATAACACAGCATTGCTATACATACACACACCTACTTACCCCATGCATACATTTACATACAGCATTACTACATACATTATAACATAGCATAGCTATACATAGACATAACTACACAGTCCTTACATAGCTACATACACATAACACAGTTACACACACAAAAGTACACATTCACTCATCATAAGTACAGATAAATACAGATGCTTTGCCATAGAAGCTTTTAGTGAATATATAATATCTACAGCTATAAGTATATCTATTACCTAAAACATGAGTATATAATATCCATAGTTATACTGACACATCTGGCATGGAGAACGTTCTGTGAACGAATGAGGGGGGAGAAATCTAAAAATAGCTACCCTCATCTTCACTCAGTCTCTTCTCAACCTCTACTCACAACGCAAGCAAATATTATTCTCTCTTCATTTATTCACTATTGAGCGCTTGACCATTGACTATTCAGTCTATGCTCAAGCTAATTAACTCATTGTGTTATCGAGAACTACCGGCTTACACTCTGCTTGCCTCTCGTTCCCGAAACAAAGCATCAACGTTTAGCTCATTTATATAACTAGTATACACATAGTGTATAGTTATAGTGAATAGTTAGTATACACATAGTGTATAGTTATAGTGAATAGTTAGTATACACATAGTGTATAGTTATAGTGATAGTTCAAAATAATTGCGATAGATGGAGCAGAGGGTGCTAACAGAGCATCATGGAACGGCATGGTAAGCACATGGGAAGCATGGGAATCAAGTGCTTTACTGCAGCAGCATGGAGGGTTTATAGTAGAGTATAGTAGGCCCTTATAGGGATATGAGAGAAACCAAGGAGAGGGGCGATTGGCAGCAGCCAATCAGCGGTGACTAGGGCGGAGCAACAGCCTGGGTAGGGGGACGGGAGGTATAAATAGCGGCACTCGGGGAGCAGGAGCTCAGTCGTGTGCGATGCGCCGAGCTGGAAACATGCCTCTCTCTCTCTCTCTCCTTTGCTTGCTTGCTTTTATGGCTTTAGCGCTCTTAGGAATTGGCGCCGAGCTTGACTTGGCGCCAATTTTGGTAGGGACTGGCTGGGGGTGGGTGGGTTGGCTAGCCCAGCCCACTCCCCCTAAATAAAGATGGCTGGAACTGAATCTATCGGTACACTCATTGTTGAGAACCCCTTCTTACACTTCTACTACCATTTATAAACTCAGTGATTGTTGTAAATAACGAATTATTAACTGAAAACCATAGTTGCGGTATAACAAAAATGGTATTCTCAATGTAACATTTCAGATATATGTTAATAACCTATATCTAATCTAATATGATAAAAAGTTCATATTTTTACGCTATAGGTAATAAACACTTAGCATGTATGTATAACCTACTATTAATTAATATCACATCGTTCATATCAAAAGCGAGCATTAAAAGAAGATATTATTAGTTGAAATAATACATCAAGTACTTCACTCAATTAAAAGCTTGTTAAGCCACGTGCAATTTTATACTGTCGATGATTATGTTGCAAAAATGATAGGTATACATTATGATATGTGCCTCTTTATTTTGTTCATGCATGGAGCTATGTTTATAAACGAAAAATAAATCCGTACTGAGGTACTTACCTATAGTACATCGTAGAAAATAACGAAATTTTTGGAAATAAATAAATCAAGTGAGAAATTGGAAAATTAATACGAGATGAGAAGAGTGGGAAGACAAATTGCGAAGGCTTTGTAGTAATAATAAAAACTTCTCAACTCATCAACTTTCCTAGTGTGGCAGTGAAATATGGTCTTATTCCATTTTAAAAAGCAATTAACCATTTTATTTATATTTGCAAAAATGCTATTTCAATATGACAGGTTGATTATGCTAATTTGTAGATACCATGTAATAACATTTCTACTGAGTTGTTCAAAATGCAGAAGGTACTATTGTTATTTAAAAGTAGACAGTGTTCATGTAATAAATATATCAAATAGTGGGATTAATTATTCTGGATTCAATTTCCAATGGACTGAAAATCCTTCCCCTGTAGTAGACCAGTCACTATAGAGCACCAGGATGTAGTTATCCTCCGATTGAAGAGCGATGGGCCAATTGTTATTGCCGCAGTACCTTTAAAGTTAAACAGGAAATTATTTTTGACTGAAAAAAATAAATTCTGAAAATGTCGAAACATTCTTTCCAGTTTATAGTCAGTTTTTTATAATTTTGTGTAAGATGTTATAGTTCGGTTTTCCAGATTATTCATAATGGTGAAATAGCAAATTTAATCAACACTTACCTAGCCATTTGTCGTAGCATTCCTCTCTCTTCTCTGAAAACCAGGAGTCCATCGAGACTACATCCAGTAGAATTCTCAATGTAGTGGTAATCAACAGAAAGGGTAAGTTTTGGTCCATTATTCCACGAATAATTTTTAGAAATGACAAAGGTAGAAAATTCATAATTGTGGTAGTAGGCACCATCGGAAGGATAAGTAAGAGTACCCTCAACTTCACTATTATGAATATCAACCCATTGTCTCATTGATGTATCTGGTGCTCCAATTGCTCTGAAATGCAATTGAAATCCTCTGTGGTTATTCTGCTCGGTCGAAGAGAAAACGACAATAAAAACCTGTCCCTCCAGTACGGCTTCTTCTGGTTGGTTAGTATTTATTCCACTTTAAATTAAACAAAATATGAAATTGAAGCAATGCAAAAAGTAAGAATACATTACTTAAAGAAGTATTGAAGCACATTGACAGCGTTTTGTGATATGCAAAGTAACTTACAAACTCGTAGAATGCTGTTCCACTGATCCCCGGTTAGTAAATCCAGTGACAGTGACAAAATCGAAATGTGTGCGAAGATAACTTTGAGGTTTAATAAGTTCTACATGCGTTTTGGCGGGATCCATTCGGATTGTCCAAATACAAGCACTATTAACTGGATAAGTCTCTCCTTCGGGGAATAAATAGTCAATTGTTCCGGAATTGGCATTAATTACTCCACCACATGACGTCACTGCAATAAAATATATAAAAATTTCAATACTTTACATAAATGTATGAGTATGCGTATTGTTTGGCAATTGAGAATTAAACTGTTCAAAATTAAGGAGGTCGCCTATTATTACAATTTATTATAGTGATAGAATAAAATTTATAGAGTTTATCTGCCTTACAATTAGATTCCTTTACAGATTTTTTGTCTAGTGTTCCTGGATGACATTGAGAAATCGTTGCTAATAAAAGCAATCCAAAAGTGTAAACAAAATATTTGGACATTATTGAAATGAGATTTAGGTACAAAGAGAACGAGAATGTGTGTTCGTGAATGCAGCGTTTGAACTACAATTACATACGAGTTCTTTTGCTTTTTATCATTACATGCAGCAATGCTTAAGTGTTTTGCTGGTTCAGTTATACAATAGGTTGTCATCAAAGAATATCTGAAGCGCACTTATCATAAAGGTTGTATTGATATTCTCATTTTTTGCCATTCACTGCCTGCCTCGCGTACGCGTAGTTGTAATGCAATGCATTAAATGCATACATATACACATGCATGCTTGCATACACTTACAATGTGTTAGTAATTAAATTATATAAACTGAGATAAACGATAATTTATCACCATTTCTAATTAAAGTTTAATTTCTACCGAACTCTACAGTTCTTTAAGTACAGGTATTAGTAAATTTCAAGGAAACTGACCCCCATTTAGTCAGAATTAGGAAAACGATAGGTTAAGAATGTCTTTTTCGTATATGACTCTTTTCAAATTTTCATACTAAATAATTATAACACTCTTTCTGTTAAAAAAATACGGAGTTTGTACCAGGGACTTGCAAATTTGTACTTTGGGACTATGAACTAAGAATTACGATGAATAATGCTTAGTAATAATAAATATTTGGTGTATATTAGATTATTATTAGGTATAGTCTATTATTATTTTACCCTGAAAAAAAATTTATAGAAATATCGTTTTTAATGGGAATTGGTCTAAACAATTCCAATTTATATGAAATCGGGTAGCAAGGTGTGACAAAAGAGGACAAAACTAGTTTTAGCTCGAAGCTAGTTCAGTCCTAGAAGAAATTTTGTAGAAAAGCAAAACAGTACTACTGAAAAAATCAGTCCTTTTTTGCTTTTTTTACATATATATTAAAGTAAATGGAGTAAATAGCTGCATCAAACTAAAAGAACAGGCTACAAATGACTGCCTTTTAAAAACATTACTCCTTCCTTTTTTTTAAATGCGGAAAATGTCCTTTTATTAGTTCCATGATATGCCCTATATCTCTTTCACATCTATTTTTGCACATGCACAATTTTAACTTACACTTTGCATGGTCTCGGTCTCAAATTTCTTATCCAGGACGTCCGTCAGGACGGTAAAAGTATTTGCATACAGAGAAGATAAACTTCTGTGGATAATATCTTTATGAGTGGCTATATTCTGCACAAAGTGAACCCATGAATCCACGCACGCACTTATACATTTAAAAAAGGTGGGTCGATTAGGTCGATATAACTTGTAGATTTTGTGCGTTAGCGTGACGTTAAGTTTTTTTTGTCTTGGGTTGCGTTCGTTGCATTGTACTTGGGGCTGCTGTGGTGCTTGCTTGTGAATCGACAGTCGACTGACTGAGTCGCCTACTATTAACATCAACTATCGTACTGCTGCAGCCTGGACCTTCTTGGACTCCGAAATTCAACAATTCAGTGACAATTGACAAACATATTCGTCAAAGCCATAAAGTCGTTGATTTTATGACATCTGTATTTGCAGTTTCGCTATTATTTATTTACTCAACTGAAACAGGTAGAAGATACGAAAGGTATGAGTCTCATCAAATTATTATTTTAATCACATTTACAAGCAGGTAACAGGTCAAAATATTTCCCCATCATTCCTAAACAAACTTAAAGGCGCAAATCTGATACTAAGCAATCCAATAATATTATATTTTCTACCTAGACATTAAATGTATATGGTGGATTTAGACTACTTCTTTCGCGCCAAAATTCCTTTCTTTTCTTCGATATGGGAGGTGGTCTGGGCCCCCTGGCTGCGGCTATGTGGGTTACTTAACCTATTACCTTAAATTATGTTTCCTCAGTTTTCCAAAGTGCTTCTAATGTGCCTTGCCTGTCTAATCTATTGAATTCGTTGCCCCAATTGCATTTCGAGCCATTTCGAGGTGAAAGTAATACATCAGATGTCAGAGGAGGGTGAGGAGGAGAGTAAGAGTGAGAAGATGGTAATTTAAAAATAGCTATTTAACGGTTTTAAAGGTGTATATGTAACATGAAATATGTACAAACAAGATATTGGTGTATGAATTTAAGAGATGTGTAAGCAAAATTATTTGAAATTGCAAATCGGATTGCAACAAGTGTTAACCTAATGAGAAAGAGGATTGTAAAAAACAACTTCTTTCCGATTTTCGATATACCGCCCCCTTTACTCAGGACACACCCTCCGAAGGTCGAAACGCTACTGGGAAATTACTCCGAAACTACTCGACCGATTTGAATGAAATTTTTTTAAAATTGAAGGAGACAATATTTTGGAGGGTGGGCTTTCAGCGTTTTTCAAAATTCGAACTCCTTCATGAAAAACGAATTTCGAAATTTCCAAAAACACGGTTTTTTTCAAGTTTATCGTTTTTAGGGCCAATCTTACTCTAATAGCTATACAAATCGCATATTTTCATATTTTATCAATTTGACTTCCAAAAATGTCAAAGGTCAACTTACTGAAAATGCTCCAATACACCTTGTGTGACATATCAATCAGCATCTACACACTTAAAGGATAACGATTATGATGTAATATGTTCAAAAATTTGAAGTGGTACAATGTCAAAGGTGAAGCCAAGTGAAAGGCATATTAACAACTTTTTAAAAAATTACCTTTGAGCTTGTACCACTTCAAATTTTTGAACATATTACATCATAATCGTTTTCCTTTAAGTGTGTAGATGCTGATTGATATGTCACACAAGGTGTATTGGAGCATTTTCAGTAAGTTGACCTTTGACATTTTTGGAAGTCAAATTGATAAAATATGAAAATATGCGATTTGTATAGCTATTAGAGTAAGATTGGCCCTAAAAACGATAAACTTGAAAAAAACCGTGTTTTTGGAAATTTTGAAATTCGTTTTTCATGAAGGAGTTCGAATTTTGAAAAACGCTGAAAGCCCACCCTCCAAAATATTGTCTCCTTCAATTTAAAAAAAATTTCATTCAAATCGGTCGAGTAGTTTCGGAGTAATTTCCCAGTAGCGTTTCGACCTTCGGAGGGTGTGTCCTGAGTAAAGGGGGCGGTATATCGAAAATCGGAAAGAAGTTGTTTTTTACAATCCTCTTTCTCATTAGGTTAACACTTGTTGCAATCCGATTTGCAATTTCAAATTATTTTGCTTACACATCTCTTAAATTCATACACATTGGTATTATACGTGAAACACCTACTAGAATATACTATGAATTTGCAAAGACCTAATCTTAATATGAATTTGCAAAGACCTAATCTTAATATGAATTTGCAAAGACCTAATCTTAATATGAATTTGCAAAAACCTAATCTTAATATAAATTTGCAAATTTTGATTTATGACAAACCTAATCTTAATATAAATCAAAATTTTGGTATTTGCAAATTCATAATAATATATCCTAGGCATTTTATATATATCCGGTCTGTACAAATTTCTTGTTACATAAACATCTTTAAAACCTTTAAAATCGCTGTTTTTAAATAACCACCTCCTCACCGTCCTCTGCAACCTCTGTCAATCTTACTTCAACCGCATTCGTTGCCCCCTTTCCTCCAAGCGTAATTAAAAGCAGTGCACGTGCACTATATTGGGGCAACGGTGGCAACAAAATCAATAGATTATGTATAGGTACAATAGAAACACATGGGGCAAAGGGGAAATAACAGGTTAAGTGGCCAAACTTGGGGCAACGGGAGAGGTGGTAACGAGATCCCAAACTCCAACCAATTTAATAACCGACACTTGCAGGGTTACCAGGTATACTTAAATGGCAAGTATTATACTTAAATTGGGCCCTATACTTAAAATACTTGCAAGTATTTTAAAATGCTTAAAATATACTTAAATATACTTAAATCAGCTAAAATCGAAAACTGTGAAATAACTTAATGTCCTTTAATATTAGAACACACTTTGTTATCGTTCAGATACGTTTAGTAATTGAAATTTTCTCGCGCTTCGCGCGAATTTAAGTATTTTTGTCTTTAAATCCAGTTCAATAGTCTAAATTGTGTTCCAATTTCGAAGGAAATTTATTAATAACTTACCAATGGGGTATAAGTAACAATCTCTCTTCCTCAACTATATGTCACTAATCCGTTAAAGATAAATTACTCAAAATTCGTTAAGTCTTTATTGATCAGTTTTGAAGTTGAATTTCAAAAATTTCGCGCTTGGCGCGAATTGGTATTGTCTCTTGATTACCTCCTTTATTTATGAAGCAATATGCAAGATTATTTATTCCAAGATACGTAATTTACTTATTTTTGCTTCTTTTTCAACAAAAAACTGTAAATTTGTTAGCTGCGGTCATATGATTGAGCAAAATATGGCTGTATGACATTTGTAAGCATTAACCAAGACGCGCCCGAAGGGCGCGGGTTGGTAAATGGCTATTGTTAGCCAGGATACTTAAACTCGTTGAAGAAAATCTGGTAACCCTGGACACTTGACACTTAACATCCCAAACATCAATTTTTTTGATAGTCGATGATTTTATTCTCTATTTGTATCGCTACTTGACTTTGCTTGTTGGCCCTTTCTCTATGCATGATTTATTTACCCACAATAGACCAGTTGGCTATTCACCTAGAGAGCGTCCATTCAATATGACAACGGAACTAAAGTAATAGACCCACAGCCGAATATTGTTCGACCGCCTAGTGGTCGTAGTGGTTTATCCACAGAGTGGCTGACCCAAATCCGGCTGTTGGGTCTATATTCAAGTTTAAATGTGCCATGTAACGTTGAATGGACGCGGGGTGAATTAATGTTTTCGATAATGTACCCCAACGCATACCTCTATGTACTAAATTTAGCACATGAAGGTATGCGTTGGGGTACATTATCGAAAACATTAATAAATGCGTCAATAATATTATTAGTGATTACAAAATTTTCCCGATCTGAAAATAGATTGATGTCCAGATATAACCCACTGTCATCTTACTTTACTACTCAGACATTGGACTACATCGAAATAGTTAGAATTTTAATGATGCCATGCATGATGCCATTTAGCGTTCAATTTTTGATTCAATGGGAATATTGAATATTACGAGACATTCAAAGTAAGTAAACATTTCTGACCTCTGTAGGATATTTAGGATGAGTAATAATTAATAAGAAAGCCGAGGGGCAGGGCACAACACAGTAGTTATGACAAAAACAATTTTCAATTATTGACAATTTTTGAAAAAAATGCCATTTTTTAGATTTGGAAAGATCACAGCGCCACGCCCCTCTACCCACCTCTGGATACGTGCCTGCAAGTCAGCAGGTATCTATATTTCTATTCATAAATTACGCTATACGTTCATATGTCAATATTAAATTATTTAGTCGATAAATGAAAAACTAAATAATTGAACTATACTTGCGACAAATATGTTGAAATGTTAGTGGTTAAACTGAAATGTAAAAATTCTTTCAATTTTTTATTTTTCAAGTATAAATAAACAGGTTACACGTTAGTTAAAGAGTTTCAATGGTCGTTGTCTTTTTGGTTTTAGATTTTGAACAACTGTCAATTGTAATCATAATTGGTAAATGTAAACCACAAAATGGTGGAAAATTCTCATTCTCAACCTGGGTGCCATTTTAATTTTAGTGAAGCAAAATTCTATTCAATAATCAATCATTTCTTCTTTCCAAGAAAACTTCCATTTGCTCAAGAAAATGATATTGATCTTATTGAAATGGATTTATTGGCTTCAACAATGGACGTCATTGAGGAATTCAAACAAAATTTGCCAGGCTTTTCCTATACACTTTTTAAAAATTGGATTAATTCGGAAAATTCTAAGCTAAATTCAGTTAAATTTATTTCGGATTCCATACAATGTATGGAGAGAGGAGAAATGTTGGCATTTTACCTGAAAGCTCAGAATTGTGGAGTGATGCTATACAGACCATTGGATGAAGATCATATTGTGGTATTTTCCACTTTTAAAGCGTCGATGGCAAATGAGCTAGTCGTCTCATCTCCAAGCGATATTATTGCTTCGTTTCCACAACAGTCTATCAAAATCCCTTTCAGCAAATTGCTAAAATCAAAAACATTTGCCCAGAAGCTTTTGGATTTGAATTGGAATAAACTAGAAATGGATTTGGCAATGCCATCATCACTGTCAAGGAATGGGAATCATCCCTTCACAAAAAATCAAGATGTGTCAGAAACATTTTATGTGTCTGAATGGTTAGTAGCGTCTCTATCTGATAAAAACTCTTTGCCATGCACTGAATTCCCAACAATCGTCAAGAAAATTAGAGACGATGTTATATGGGAAAATGCAGAAATTCCTTTTCGTAGATCAGGACTTTGGATGACTATAAAAGTTGTTCTCCAACTTCATCTGGTAATGAAAATGGGAGCTGTGAACGGAAAATTAATGTACAAATTATTAATGGTCAGTATGATGACCCGAATGTGTAGTTATTGGCGGCGATTATCGTCGATAAATATTGACCTTGCTTTACAAATGCTAGCAAAATTGGGAAGGCGACTAGAAAAGCTAAAACATTTAGAAAAAGGAGATGAAAATAATTATTTGCTTCCTATATATGAAAATATTAGTGGACGAGCATCTAAGACGATTCTAGACGTTCGTAAATTAATGGACATTAAATTCCAAAGAATTTATGACAACGAAGAAAGGAAATTCGCACCTCTTCAGCGCTTACGTTTCGATAAAGATATTGAACTAGAAGTGGAAACGCTACAAAAGTATTTGTCGAAAAGACAGGAAAAAGAAGATAAGAAAGAAAAAGAAGATAAAGACGAAACAGGAAATACACGTTCAAAGCCGATTCACTTACGACTACGTCAATCGACTTTCCCTTTCGTCGATTTATTAAATCAATTAAAAGTAAGAGACGAAATCGAAACAGGATTTGTTTTAGCTGATGTTGAAAATTGGATCTACGCTGAGCTGGAGAACCCAAACGTGAGTGCTTCTGCCGATGATATCCGTCAGCTTGCAATTGAGTATTCAACCACAGCAAAATCTTACTACAAAAACGACCCCCTTGGTTCAAGTCGGATGCTGTTAGCTCTTTTAAAGATAATTTATGTGGTCGATAAAATGGCAGTAGAAAAGTATCCCATGCTAAAGGAACACAAATGTGGACTAAGTCCAAATATATTTCATGAGTTGCTGCTTCGTGAACGAGTGGAATTAACGAGTTTTTCAGAAATAGAATCTTACTTTTGTGAACGAGACAAAAATGCACGCTTCCCGTCTTTGATAGAAGAAGATGAAGTCACAATAAACTCATTTGGAGCACGGTATGCCTTTCAAAATCCTGAGATGATTGAATTAACGACGAAAATTCTGGAAAATACCGAGAAGGCTATAAACAGTAAATATGAAGAATTGAAAACTGCCAGAAAAAAATTGGCCGAACGGAGAAGAAGTGAATGCCACCAGATCCCACATTCACATAACACAACAAGCAGCAGATACATAAATAAAACTAAGCGCTACCAACACTGTAAAAGGTGCGAAAAAGAATCGGAGATCGACGATGATGTTAGAGTAGAGGTCTATGAACGACCATTAAGAGACGAGCCCCACTGCCAAAATGCAGTCGTATTTGAGTTGATGATTCCGGTTGAAATTGCTTGTCTCCGAGACTTACTTCATCTGTTTGTGTTCGATTTCTGCATAAAATGGTGCAAAAGAATTAAAATTAAGAAAACATGGACCGATATTCAGGAAGTAAATTTAAAAAGCAAATGGCAAAAGCGAGTTCATCTGGGTAGCACTACATACTATGGTGTTAATAAATTTCATCCAGATGAACCAGATGATAAATTTATTGTCAACTGTGGATATAATTGTACTTTCTATGGACCAGGTAAGCTAACCATTTTTTCATTTCATTATAAGCTTATTTACAAAAACCCTATTAAATTCCAAATTGTTTGAAGAAAATAAATTATAAAGGTGAGGATTTACCAATACCCAAACGTTGGCACAATAGCCAGAAACTAGCATCCTTTTTGCCACACAATTATATGATTTAGACAGTAGAAGGATTCCCAAATCCAGACTATTTATAAGATAACTTTCAATTACTTAAAATGTACTTTCTTCCAGGTAACACATCAGTAACCAGAAATATGAATAATGACAGCATCAAACGTTTGTGCACTTTTAAAGTTCAACCTGGATCACTTTACAGAAAGATGAATTGGGCCTTGAAACAGACTAAACAATTTTCCAACGACAGCTTGGCAAAACAATCAGCATGTCACAAAGATTTGACCTTGTCTGAGTATGTTGAATTTGGTTCCCTGAGATCGGGACATCGACTTCAGATCAGAAATATTTACAGAGCATTGGTTACAGAAAGTCTTTCTTTTAAAAATCCTTCTGTCGTTTCTCTGATTCTCCAAAGTTTATGGGAAGCTGGTCCCAATGCAGATAACACAAAATGGTACAGAGAATCACATGAAGATTTGACCGAGCCAATTTTTACTGCCAAGATGGTCGAAGAGATGAAATGCTTCGTCAGGTCACAACAGAAAAACTGGAAAGAACCCCAAAACTTGTTAATCGTCATTCTGATCACTGTGAGAATTCTTGAACTAAATTCTACATCCAAAGTGATTGACGACGCTCTTGGATTACTTGCTGAATGCCGGAATATCACACAAGAATGGATTTCAAAAATCGAAGAAGTCATTTCGAAATGCAACTTGGGTAAAGATAAAAGCATATCTAACAACGTTAATATCATTATTAAAGATATTAACGAATTGAGATCCACCTTGATAGATGTTGCTATTTGTTGTGCATTGACATTTTCTTTGAATTCAAAATCTGATTCCTTCTCTAAAGTTTTAAATGCTTCTACAATGAGCGCCTGGATGACTTCGGTAGTGAAAATTGATAATAATAGGAATATATCTGCAGAGCATTTTAACTCAAATATTAGGCAGCGTAATTTCCTCAGATTAGTCCGCTATGTTGGGATCAGTATTGAAAATTCGTTGACCACATTAATCAAAGAGAATTGTTGTGAATTAAATAATTTTGTCAAACTCCAATGGACTGGTGCAGATAACGGAAATTTTGATCCTTGGAAATTCGAAGATAGTCCAGCTGAACAAGTTTGCTTCACTCAGTTGCTAGATAGCAGCCAAAACTCTTATTGGATTCAAGTGGATCTAATTCTTGGAAAATTTCTAGTTGATGGAAAGCCAGTCTCGAGACTACCAGATGATATTCTTCACCATCATCAATACACCAGAATATTCGGTAGTTCACTTTTTGAAGTTCAACCGGCTGAAGACAAATTTTGCTCTACTTCAAAGTACAATGATTGCAGTTATTTCTTTTCTATCTATGAAGAAAATCTTATTGTCGAAGAACAAAGTAACCTTGCAGAAACATATGAATTAATTCCCCACGATAAACTTGCCAATGAATTCCCATTTCTTTTAGTCGAAAATTTTAGCCATTGGTGGCAAGAGGAAAAAAATATTATCAACTTTAGACCTAGAAGTTTCCACGACGACCTCTTTTCGTCCCCCAAGGGAATAGAATACATTTTCGACATAAAATCTAAACGTCTTACAGAATGCAAATCTTCACGCTACGTGGTTGATATTACTAAAGATAGCTTCAAAAAAATGTCATTATTTCTATCAAGGATCGAATTATCGGAATATATTCTGACGTTGGTGACAAAATCCGAAAATGGATCAGTATCTAAAACTGAGGTGGAGCTTCCAAGATTGGCTATGCAATTTCAATTGAACGAATCGGGTGAATTAGTGTCACGGGAATTTAAGGATATGAAAATAAGTTTGACTCAGAATTTGGAAGTATTTCTGGGCTTGAACAGTGGACTGATTCTTGAGGACTGTTTTGATTCTGCAGCAAATAACAAAATATTTGTAATACCACATGGCAACCTTAAATGTTCAGTTAATAATGAACATCAAAATGTTAAAGTAAATCTACACTTGTTAAGGGATCCTCCATTTTTTGTATACGAAGTTGATACAAGCTTTCGTTATTTAAAAGCGGGGCAAAATTATTCAGCGTGGTTTTATTTAGCGCATCTGCATGCAGTTACGTCTTGTCCATTGCCAGATCCGTTCACTGGTATGACTGGAACGGAAAGGGCCATACAAATACTCCAGTCGGGATATTGTTGGTCTTCAGAACCATTTGATCAAGAGACAATAAAAACCATGGAAGCAATATATAAACTATCACCAGCTCGTACGTTTTATCCTTCGTATTTACGGAAGATGCAAATGATTAATTGGCCAGCTTCGGTATCCTCATCTGCTGCACATGAAGCATACTCACTAATTATAAATAGGCTAATGGAAGACAGTAAACGACTGAAATTTCTGCACTCCAATGACCAAAATGACGAAGACAAAAATAACGAAAAGGATAAAACTACTAAAAATGACACACTGCATCTTTCTGAAAAGGCCTATTTGAGACATCTTCCTTACAGTCCTAATGCAGCTCTTACAGAAAACTTTCAATCAATTTTGAGACTAAAAAGTGAAAAATGCAGTCAATTTATAAACTCCAAATATGATGAAAAATCTATGAAAAATGCTAGAACTCTAGCTTGCTTAGGAAACAGTTGGAAATATATTGTCCCTGAAAACAGTTACGACATATTAGTGCAACGATTAATAAGTGAGGAATCACTCAAAGGAGTATCATCAAGAGGATTCCAAGAAAACGACCTTGATTCATGGATAAATCTTGATTTTCGCAATAAATGGCTAGATTTGTACAACTTTGCTCGAAATGTCAGTTCACTTCATAAAGAGCCAAAATGGACATTTCTGTTATCTATGCTTGCCTATCGGAAAATTCCTGTTGATGAACTACAAATACTTCATGCAATCGCCGTCAATCCAAATTCATTTGCTGATAAGAATCCTCCCTCCGAGAAGTCTTACAATTATCCCAATCAACAAACTTTTGATTTTTCAAGAATTAAATCCCGTTTCCGTCGTGATTCTATGTCTGAAAAAGATTTTTTATTAAAAACATTTAACAATGATCAGCAGGCATACCAAAATTGCATCGAAGACGACCCAGAAAGGATAAAAGACCTGAAGATTGAGTACAGGAATAAATTATTTTCTGAATCGACCGCGTTTGCTACCGAAGTGCAAAACATGTGGCCCTGTAACAGCTGCAATTCGAGCAACTTTCGAACAAAGGTACATCTTATCAACTGGGATGCTGCCATTAAGAAAGTAAATCAATTGCTCAAAAGGTGGTATGCAAATAGAGAATTGGGAAAATTCTTGCAAGATATATGCAGTAAACTAAATGAGTTACGTTTGACCCAAAGTGGTCGTAACAGATTGCCACTACATGATTGGGATAGTCCTATTTCTGAATTAGCTATCCATGACAAATATGAAATAAACTACATGGAAAAGTTGTCTCATCAGTTCGAAGAAGGACAGCAACTTCAACTTGCTAAAGAAATATTTGAATCCAAAAAACCCAATGTTTATCATAATTCCCATACTAGTGAAGAATTTTGGGCAACTTTGGAAAATGGAATTGTAGAAAAAGATGAAAATTACTTAGTACAAGCAGGACTTTATCCTAGGACAGTTCCCTGTAGAATACTTCCATTGATTCTTCAAAAATCGACAATGGGCGGCAATATGGACAGGCTGATCAATCTCGTTGGATGCTTCGGGACATTATTGAGTCTTGAAAAGCAATCTACTCGAATTGAGAAATTCAAGAAAGGAGGGCGAAGATTCGAAGTAGCTTTACAAAATGAAATGCAAGCTTTGTCGAATGTCGAATGGAGTCGAGCTGTTTATCCGAGTTGGCTTCTGATTGAACTGGAAATGGATATAACCATAAGAATGATCCAGATCAAAGTTGCCAATCAAATGATCACAAGTGAGAACCATAGTGTATTGCAATTAAATATGGGAGAAGGAAAAACAGCCGTAATTGTTCCACTTTTGGCATCTCTATTGGCTAATGGGCAGCAACTCTGTCGCATTACAGTTTTGAAATCTTTATATCGTACCAATTTAAGTGCTTTGAGGCAATGTCTCGGAGGAATGCTCAATCGAAGAATTTATACAGTGCCTTGTCGCCGAGACAGGAAAATAAATGTTGTCGAAGCAAATAGGATTCTTGAATCTTATAAAGAGTGTTTTAAGAATAAAGGAATAGTGATGACTCTGCCCGAATATCGTCTGTCTTTTCAACTGAAAATGTATGAAACCGCAAGGCAAGGAAAATTTGAAACGTCGCGTATTTTAATGGAAGCACACAATTGGTTAAATTTAAATACAAGAGATATTTTAGACGAAAGCGACGAAATTTTGCACGCAAAATATCAATTGATCTATACAGTTGGAGAACAACTATCACCAGGGGGAGGAACCTTAAGATGGACGATTATTCAAGATCTGCTTAAACTTGTTCCATTTGAAATGGAGAAACTCTGGGCAAAACACGGAGATCAAAATGTTCAATTTGATGAAAAATTTTCAAGCAAAAATGGCCCTCAAATATTTTGGCCTTGCCGACTTCTTTCCGAGGAAGTGTATCTGGAATTGATAGAAATACTTGCAGAGAAGTTTCTGGCAGGAGATACCAATATACAACTTCATCAGTTAGTAGGCGAAAAAAGAGAGATCATTAAACGATTCCTGATCAGAACGGACATCACAAGAGATGAACATGCAGAAGCCACTAAGATGCTTGAAGAAAACATAATCTTGAGAGATACGGTGTTAATATTAGCTGGTTATCTCAAATTTGAGGTACTTTACTTGGTGTTAAAAAAACGATGGCGAGTAAATTATGGCGTCAATTCAAAATGTCACAGACAAATGGCAGTTCCATTCAAAGCTAAAGACGTTGCGAATGAAATGACAGAATTTGGTCATCCGGATGTTGCTATTTGTCTCACCCATTTGAGTTACTACTATTCTGGATTAAGTGACGATCAGTTACTTCAAACATTTGAGTTGCTTGAAAAGCTTCCTAATGCTGACACGGAATATGAAAATTGGATTAACAAAGTTCCTTCCAACGATGTACACATTTCCATCTCGACATACAGTGGAATAAATTTAAAAGACTCGAGCCAAAGAGAACTGTATTTATTCCCCATATTGAAGAAGAATATGTACGTGATTGACTTTTGGTTGAACCATGTAGTTTTTCCAAGGGAAGCGAAACAATTTGCTGGTAAAATGATGTGTACGGCATGGGATCTCGTGTCTGAAGATCAGCAAAAAACAGTTACTGGATTCAGTGGGACGAACGATTCAAAATTATTGCTTCCCTTACCAATTCAGCAAAGGGATCTACCAGAATTGGAAAAAACAAATGAAGAAGTTAGGGATATTATTTTAAGAGCAGAAAATAATAATTATTTAGCTCTGGAACCAAATGTTAAAAGCATTTCAATTTTGAAAAAGTTGTCTCGAAGGAATATTCAAGTATTACTGGATCCAGGGGCTTTAATGTTAGAATTGAATAATTATCAAGTTGCTTTGGAATGGCTTAAGATTGTCCAGAAAAAACATCCACATGGAGATATAAAAGCGGCTGTTTACTTTGACTCCAGAAATGTGTTAATGGTGACTGATGGGTTAAACTCGCCGAGGGAATTGGAATTATCTCCATTTAAAGAAAGCCTGGACAAATGTGTGACTTACTTGGATGATGTCCATACTCGGGGAACTGATCTGAAATTTCCTCCAGGAATTAAAGCTTGTGTTACTCTAGCAGGAGACATTACCCGTGACAAAACAGTGCAGGCGTGTATGAGGATGAGAATGTTGGGAAAAGGACATTCAATTCGTTTCTGGGCGTCACAGGAAGCGGATAATAAAATTCGAAAATTTAGTGGAAAAAGTGATTCACAACGGATAACAAATAAAAATGTTGTCAATTGGATATGCAAAAATAGCAGAGATTTTGAGGAAGAAGGATTGGCCCATTGGTCAGTTGCTGGATACAATTACACACAAAAACGGGCAGCCCATAAACAACTTCTTGGCAATTGTTCAGACAAAGGAATGGCAAAACTGTCTGAAAGATGCAGCAATAAAGAAATATTTGATCTCGTGGACATTTATGGGGCATTCAAAAATGAAGAAAAACTTACCACAATCATTAAAACGCGATTTGGCGATATTTCTGCTGAAACGTTCGATGCCACGGAAAGGGAAATGATTGATTCCACATTGGAAAGTATTGTCGCTCGGGTTGAAGAATACATTCCCGATAAAAAACGATTTATTCAGTTAATGGACGAAGAACAAGAGAAAGAATTGGAAAATGAAACGGAAGAAGAAAGACAAGTCTGCCGACCTGGAAATGCTACTCCAAATTTTCCAAAAATTGATCCCCGTGTAATGAATATGATTGAAAGCGGATATTCAATAATAAATCCTTTGATTTTAAACAAATCTTGTGTTAAACTTCCGTTTGTACTGCAAAACACGAGTATGTGGAATATAGCCCAGAGTGACGGCTGGGGAAATCACATATTTGCAACTCACGATTTCATGTCAGTGATAAAGCCTGAAGCCAAACATGACAAAGTGGATGAATTTTTGAGACCCGTTTCTTGGATTGCAAATGTTCGCAGTTCATCAGGCGATTCGTCTAAACAAAACATTTTAATTATGCTCAGCCCCTTTGAAGCGAATGAATTCATTCCCATTTTTCAGGCATCTAAGTTTTCTACCTTGCACATGTTTGCACCAAGATTGCATCCAAAGCACGACAACCTGTTAAATACTCACCAACTTCAAATCCCAGTTGGAGAAGGAACAAACCGAAATTTCGTCGATGGATATCAAGAATCACAATTATCCGTATTTTCTGGCACGCTTTATTTCCACAATAAGCGAGAACAAGATGATTATTGCAATTTTGCTGGACTCGTTCCCCGGCCTAGATCGGCCATCCACCATCAAGCGTATGAAAATGGCCAAATATCAAGCATTGGATTTTTATACCCGGAATTTCGCAGCAATGTTTCACAGGAAATAAACCAATTTTGTGGGTTTCGTAAATGCCCAGACGAACTTATCCGACGTCTGGCTGAACAACGCCATAACCTTTTCCCGAAAACGTGTCATGTAGCTTCCGTTGTGGTCGAGTCGAAGAAACCGTTTCGAGAAAATTGATCTGCAGGTGTAAGGGTTAGTTTATTGGACTTTATTATTTATTTATTGAATTACTATCTTCTTAGCAAACTAAAACAACCAGAATTCTCAAAATGTAATAAGCGACATTTCGTTAATTAATATTTTTAAATTTTCAGGTTACAACTTTGTTACGGATATGAAAAACAATGAATTAATTTTCCGCAATATGGATCTAAAAACTCAAATATTTGCACCTTAATAGTTGGGCACCGAAAAAACATTTTGAATAAAATTAAAGGTACTACTAGACAAATATAAATATGCGAATTGTAGAACTAATTATGCTTTGACTTGATTATTGTAATTAGAAAAGGTTGCCCAATAGTTCTAAAATTATATTGTAATTTTGCTTTGTTTCACAGGTAAATGTGTAACAACAATATACAGAGCAAGGCTGTATATTAATATCATTTAGGGGTTTTGGGCTATCTTTTTGGTTTTGTTATTTAGTACTTAACTATTGTTATAAAACTACCATGATTCTAATGTAATGGTTACATAATTTATTTCTGAAAAATATATTATTGTAACTTGGGTTTGTTTACACGGTTGATGTGTAAAAACTATAAAGGAAGACTTCAAATTAATATCATTTAGGGTTATTGGTCTATTTTGGGCTATTTTTTGTTTTTATTATTTAGTACACAACTATATAATGGGTATTATAAAACTACCGGAATTCTAATTTAATGGTTACATAATTTATTTCTGAAAACTATGTTTTGCCTTGGCTTTGTTTCATTTAACGTGTGTAATACTACAAATGAAGGCTTCAAATTAATATTATTATTTAGGGTTATTGGTTTTTCAATTATAACTAAAGGATAGTTGTTATCATAGCGCAATAAATTTATGATACCAATGAATACAACGTTTAAGTCTCGTTTATTCCTACTAACCGCTAATACTGCATGCGTAACAGTCAACACAATCTCACAAATCATCTCAACTTTGAATATCCTTAATATCCTAAGCGACAAAAATGTTCCAATCTGTTGAATAGCATTCATACCAATTCTGAGCTTTCTAGACATCTTGTTTGTACGTCTGTGGGATGCTCATCTGCTGACCTCGTAATTATCGCCAACTGATCTACCAACTGAATGATGGACGCATGTACTGTAAACTATGTACACATAAAAACTTATAATACATTTTCCATTAAGAAAATATCAAAGGCGATTTCCTCTAAGAAAAATAATTATCCAGTACGTTACTTAATTTTGTGCTTAAAGGAAAATTAGATTTCTCACGACGTTTTTAGAATTCAGAGTTCAACTAGCCAGTACATATGGGTAGTGGTTAGAGGACAAAATTGGATGGAATAACCAGTGGCAGAGTAAAATCAAAGGTGGTTAGTTGGCAGAAGGGGCAAAAGTTGGCATTTGTCATTATGGTGCCAAAAGATACAGTAAATGATGTAAAAATTGGCAAAAGTTTTTGAATTTCAGGTGTAGTTATGCCCATTTTGGCGAAATAGCAACTTTGCACGACATGGATTTACAATCAGCAATAAACAATAACAAATTAGAAGTCGCTCAGAGTTATACAATAGAATTAAAAACTTATGGTGGATAACATGGTCGGACTTTTGCCACCAAATTTTCGTTTCTGCCAGCTAGCTGACAAAAACAGGTTCAAACCAGGTTATAACCAGGCAAAAAGTGACTAAGACTATAAAAAAATTCAATATGAAAAACTATACAGTTAAATTTCTCAAAACCTTTCATCTTGATCTTGACTGGTGCTTAGGTACACGACGTTGGACGCCGGTGGAAACAAAATCGGACGTCAGCTAGAAAGAAGTTAGAAGTCGGTAAGGTTATGACTCAGTTTTACATAGCTTTTAGGTAAAATTAACTTAACTTTTCCAAATAATGGGAAAATGTGTTTGGTCCTATTTGTGAGTTTCAGCCACTAAGATTTTACCAGCCGGTTATAACCAGTGTGATTAAAACCAACCCTGTTGGATAACAAGCATTACCGCATACGAAATCTATATAATATGTTGTTTATTGTATGAAATACAGTATGAGAACTTTTAGCCTAGCTATTTATCTTTGTGGGAATTAAAAAATCGACTAGAACCCAATTAATCATGCTATACAATGATCACTCTTGGGAAATTATCCTGATGCAATTAACCTCATCCCTTGGAATTTTAAGCTAAGTAGGTTTGAATTATTATGGTCATAAGTAATCATAAGTTAATGCATATCTAGTACTGAGAGAGACACGACAGACAGTTGCATACATTAAATAATATTATTTCCACCCATTTCTTGAAAATGCACGCAAAATGTGCAGCCGTTTGGATTTTGGTTCCTCTTTTACTTCCTTTGTTTGTTTTTTTTATTTGCTATTGCATTTATTTGGCAAATGGTCTTGTGGGTTTACTGTAAGATATTTCATCCCAATTTGGCAACGTGTCATTCAGTAGATAAAATGATCTACTCCTGCTCCGAAAACAACGATCCTCCTCACGGTTTCAGTTTTCTTTTAGAAGGTCAAGTTAATGTGGCGGATTTCTGGACGACGTTTGTGGAAAAAGTAATTGACATAAAGGACGTTAAAAATGACACAGATCCGCATATTAGATTTTATCAAAGCGCGATGGATTTGGGAGGAGAACTATTTTTCCAGACACACGAAAACATTTTGTTTGAAAATCACGTCCATTCCTTAACGATACCAAATAACGAAACTCGGTTACAAAATATTACCAATTGGATTGTCAAACCTTATAGATCAGATTGTCCTTCTTGGGGAATGTTATTTTTGACTGTAGAAGAATCTGATGAGGTGACTTTTGTTTTCAAATTGCATCACGTACTAGCAGATGGCTATTCTCTTCTGCACATCATGGATCTATTGACTAATACAAAATATAAATATCAAGTAAAAGATTTTCAAGACACGGCAGCAGAAAAAGTAATTTTTACTTGCTATTACAATTATTTATTATAGTACGAGAAAGGTTAAGCCCCCAGCGGGGGCTAGAATCAGTGTTTTCAGGACAATTTTGAAGTCTTACTCTTCACTCATAGGATGACTTTGACTGCGCAAATTATCAAGACCGCAGATTGAATACATTTGTGTGATAGAAAGGATTTAAAGACTTACCCTCCACTCACCCTATCACTTTGACCACACCAATTCTTAAGAACGTAGATGAAATACATATATGTAATCGAAAACCTTTGAAGGATTACTCTCTACTTACTCGATCAATTTTACCATACTAATTATTAAGAGAGTAGATTATTTTCATATTCATTCATCTGGTTCCTCAGCATCTAACAAAGCTATATCCAATGAATTTGAAAATATTGTTCAATTAATAAGTCCAGAAGGCTCAGAACTTCTTCAATATCCCAAGTTTCAGATGATTAGGCTTTTTCTCCCCTTTATGAGCCCGCGCCATAATGAGCCAAAGCCTCCCTATTTGCATTATTGTAATTTAATTTATTGAATACACATTGACAAAATAATAATTATTTCATTAATGTACAATTCAATCATTTACCCCGGGTTATACTATATGCTATAACACACATAACATTTTATTTTATTATAATATACCCCAAACTTTTATTTAAGTGACTGAATGTTTTGAAACTCATCATTCAAATTTTTATAGTTTCGGCTTATTTTGTTTGTTGTTTTGATATTTGTCATGTACAATAAAAACAGTTCCACAGTAGCCTTTGAATCTTCCTTTGCACATCGAACGTTTTTTTGAATATCAACTCCAGTATAATGGAAATACACAGATCGCAGATTTATCGGCTGTAAAACCTTTTCACCTACTCTAGTATATTGGCTAAATTTTCTGAAATGGTTGGATAAATAAAATACATCATAATCACCGATCATAATCAATCATAACCGATATTCATCCCCATCGATATGAAATCATTTATTCCACCGTAAACTACGACTAATTTATCTCGAATTATTTTTTCGACGTTCGTGATTACGGCATTGAAATCTTTGCCATGCGTTAACGATCAACCGTTGAATCCGTTTGCCGCTTTTGTGTACTGATTGACGACAAAACTATCCTTTAGATGAAAAACCGTTGCCTAAAATGGAAAAAAACATTTGAAATTAGAACAGCAATGTAAATATCCTTTGCATCAATTTAATAATATATATGATCAAACAGCAAAACTAACTTCATAAATTATGTCTTTGTGTACGTCTGAAATAGCAAAAGTAGCGAGTTTCATTTTTACCGTTATTGTTATGCGGTGTCACCATTTCACAGTCCAAGGAGATAATTTTTTCACTATTATATTCACTCCACCATTCTTCCCCAGTTTAAGTACCTGAGGGGTCCGGTTTCTCAGAGAACGCTGGCTCATCATGTGATGGCACGGGTTTCTCTGAAATTCCAGGCTACCTCAGGCACTATCAATTCTGCCTTCTGTTTCTTGGGAAAAAATGCTGCTGCCTTCTTTCTTTTTATGGCCAAATCCCATAAATTTTTAACTTTTTTCATTTCGCACAATGGAATGCAATGGAAAACTTTTCGAAGAAAATCCATTCGATCCCCGATTGATCATTCTTGCAACCATGAAAGTGATTGTTCCTAACATAGAAAATCTTATTTAGTAAACAAAAAAGAATTTTTTAATTGAAAAAGGAAATAGTAATAATTACCGCGAAATCCATTATTAGAAATGGAGTCCTTGCACTCCTTGATTTTCTGAATAAATAATTTTGAATTAGATTAGCTGTTACTGATATATAAATTAGAACGCATATTTAATGACTATCTCCGAAGACTACCCACGCTATTATTGCACTCCTTGATTTTCTGAACAAATAATTTTGGATTTGATCATTTGGTACATATATTTTTATATGCATCTATTTAAAGATAATCTCTGAAACCTATTTACTCTTTTGATCACACTCTTTGATTTTCTGAATAAAAATCTTTTGAATTTGATCAGTAAGTTTATAGTCTTTATAGTTGATGTTATGTTGCTTTCTGAGTCAAAACGGAGAAACTTCAAATGTTATGCCAAGGATGACTTTTGGAATGCGAGCGCAAAAATATCACATGATTTGGCGAACACTTCTTCCACCAACATCTATAGGCTATGGTAGTAAGTGGAGCCAAAGATGGGAAATTTTAGTGAAATGTGTGGTTTTGTTTACTACAGCTAAGCTTGCATGTATGGCGTAGAGCGAGGCCCATCTATAAATGCACACACATCATACATACATACATCATCATAAGCTTTTTATAATAATTGAATGTGTATAATAATCTTCTTTATTTTAATGAGTTGATTGTGATTTAATTTTTGAAGGCCCAAATGTTGACTGAATTGCCATATCGATCTCTACAATTTTTAAAAGAATTTGTGGTAATCAGGAATGAACGAAGCTATTTTAGTAACCAATTATCAGGAGGCCATTTTATGGCAACGGTTTCCTTACCACTACCGCAGCTAAAGGAAATTCGACGGAAGGCTAATGTGCAATTTGCGTCGGTTATTATGTATCTACTTAAATCCGCCTTCAATAGCCACATTCTGGCAACGAAAGAACCTGTCGAATCATTTTTCATCTCCTTCAGCATGCCTTGGCCAAATCACCCAAAAATAAAATTAGCCAACTATGCGTAAGATTCAAACAGTATATTAAATAAAATACACCCCTTTCCGGGAGAATGGTTCAAAAATCAAAAATGAATGTACAACTTTAGTTTTGTCTATTGTATTGACCACCAGCCAATTTTAGTCGGATAAAATGGCCTACTGATTGGCTAAATTAAAAAAAAGCCGGCTAAAATAAAACACTGGGACACTAGAAATAGTAAAAGTTTGTATTACCATATTCAGCTATCTTTTCCAGTTCATTTTTAATCCTATTAATTGGTCTTTTGGTCGCTGCTGTCGAAGCAATGAGCTGTGAAGGAATCGTGACTGGAGAAGAATATAGGCCACCCAATTAGCTTTATGGGTGGTCTATTGATTTTCAATCACGATTTCTCCGCATCTCACTGCTTCATAGAAACCAACAAAAGGCCAATTAATAGGAATAAAAATGAACTGGAAAATATATGAATATGATAATACTTCATCTCTTATTCAGGTGTGGAGGATTTATCCGACCTTTCAAAATCAATTCTAAAGAAGTCTGTTTGGAAGAGCTAATTAAAGTGGACAAAGAATACAAAGAAATCCATCGCAAATATTTCAACCGAATTATAAAATGGAGTACCTATTGATATTTTACGCCATTTTCCTGTAATCGTAGTAAATGAAGTTATTGACAACTTAGCAATATTTCGAAATGCCACATTTCACTATTCCCACATGCTCGGATCAGAGAATTACTACAACCTTTTCGGTTCTGTGGTCAAAGAAGCTACCATGTTCGGTTTACCTCATCATAAAGGTAATACCATTGAAAATTATACCCATGAATGTTATATAGTGCATCTTCAATTAATCACAAGGCTGTATTTAGGGGCGAAATTGGGGGTAAATGCCCCCCTCCCCGAAATTCAACAAAAAACAATTTTTTTCTCAAAATGGCAAACAATTTTGCGCTTTGCGCGATTTTATGTCCTTTTTAGGTTGTTTTTGCTTCATTTCATTTCAAAAGAACCTTTCGCGTGAATATACTTATTTACATATGTATTATTACATATGGCTTTGTGACATTCTTGCCCCCTCCGAAATCGACTTCTAAATACGCAACTGATTAATCCCCTCCTTAATGTATTCTTTTTTTATTTATGACTAGATAATTAATGACGGGACGTTTGATTATGATTGCTAAAAATTACGACTACTTCTATTTATAATTGATTATATTATTGCTTAATCTAATCTATGATTGCAACCTTGCAACTACTAAAAAATGACTGTCAGAGGTAATTCTTATTAAGTACTCTAAAATTTATTTGTAAATGATGCAATTGCTTTGTATACACAATATTGATTGTTACCCGTTTAAAATTATATCCATTTATTTTCTGTAATTAGTTAATCCTCTTTGTTTACTCACTTGAAGTGGTACATTATTTCATTAGCCCATATTGATTTAATTTTTTACTGTATTTGTCAGAAATCAAAAAAACACTTATTACTTTTCTGAAAGAGTTTATATACCTTTAAGTCATCTATAATCAATTGATGTGTTTTGATATTACTTATATAAAATCTACATCTTGAAATATGTCATTACTTCCCCAGTAAATCTGGTTTAAATCTAATTTTAATATATTTTAAAAATTTAGTCCATTCATATATTTTAAAACAAACCTACGTATGCATAGAGTAAAATAACGTATATATGGGTATCTTAATTTATTACTATATATAATCGTCATGGAGATAGAGCAATAAATTTACCTGCCTATATATCTATGTATGTAACTATGTGTGGTACGATGAGTGGTAGAGTTCAAGGACCTACATGTAATAGTAAGACCCTAAATACAAAATGCGCAAGTCTAATATTTCGAAACTACTGAAAAGCAGGAAAAAAAATGCTTGCAATGAACTACACATTGGGATAATATTATAGGTAATATTTCGAAATTAAACCAAATATTGACTTGCAAATCTTGTGAAATTCAATAGGAGTACTGGGAGCCTAGTTATATATATTCGCGCGCAGAGACAAAAATATTGGCATTTTGTGAAGAAAGGGTCTTGAAAATTTTTTGATTAAAAATGATTTCGAGGGGTGGCTTGAGCCTGTAAAACCCGTCTTGTCCTAGCTCAAAACTATATATATCTATTCAAAAAAATAAAAATAATTTTGAAATTCCATATAGCCTGTTGGATTTACGGACTCACGACCAACAATGAAGTCAAGTTAACCATGATGGGACCTAGAAGAAGAAAATTTGAGCCAGAGAAATTTTTAATCTACGTTAAAGATTCATTGGAATCATTATTATCATCTTCTCGGGAAAAATAGTTTTGAAAGTATTGCTCATAATATAAATGTTAAATAAATTTTTGCTGCAAGCTAAAAACATTTCACTTTATCATCACTTAAAATTTGGGACCCTGTCATAAAATAAATTTTCTGTTGGCATGGCAAAATAATTTATTGCCAATTTTTTACGAATGTCACTAATCATAATCATTATATCATGATTCAAAAAGTATCAATGGCTTAAATTTATTAAAACAATGAAAAATTATTCAGTAATGTAATTATCGACCCAATTAAGAACTAAAACGTAGCTTCGGAATAGTCATTTTTATCTAGTTCTCCGCATGATGTAATCCGGTTCACATTTTTTCAATGGATTTACGTACATGACTCAAGTGTTACTGTAAATTGTATCGTGTGAAACATGCATGCATTAGTTCACAACCATTTGAGGCTTGAATGTTATTAAGCTGACGTTTGTGGATTTAGTTGGGAACCTTATGTAAAACTAATACGTGAAGTAACCTATTGATTAGAGGAAATGGGAGAGCGATATTATTTGCTTCAAATATAGATCAGCGCAAGTTTTGGATATAATAATTTGTATTTGTATACCCTTACATGGTTATCAATCTTAACACGTAGAATGGGTAGCAGTTGGAAATGCATAAATACATTTTTAAAGTTAATTTATCGTTTATTTACAAGGGCACATTATACTTTGATCGCGTAACACTCGGTAGCCATAGCTCGGTCTTCTTTTTGACATTACTTTTGGCTGCGCCCCACTAAGTGCCTAGCCATAATATGATGGACTAGGATAAATAAATGTCGAAGTTATAACTGATTGCTTTATACATTCAATTGCGAATTATCAAATTTCAAATTATCAATAATTAATTTTAAAATTTAAATTTAAATTAATACAACGTCTTTTATTTTTAGCTGAGACGTAGAAAATCATATTTCTTCTCTCGGTTGTAAACTAGTAAGATCAAGTTCTAGAGAATTATTGTAGTATTGTGGTAAGCATTTCTTTTAGACAGGACAGAAAAGAGGCACTTACATTTACCATTATATTATACTAGTGGAACCCAGCTAAGGGGCGAACCTGGCACTCAAGAGAAATTAAGCAGGCAACCTATCACAGTAATAAAAACAATTCCGGTTCAAATGGGGAATAATAAAAGATTATTTTTATTAAACACCCCAGAATGTTCCCCTTTAAAATCAGAAAATTATGATTCCGGGATTTTGGAAAACGAATTGTCTTCTTTAGCTAATTATTTCCATTCAATCACCAATAATCATCTGAAGTGAATTCGTATTATTATTCTGATGTTATAATAAGGAATATATTTAATGGGTAATTGAAATAATTTAAAATGTCCCTGAATAATAATTTAAACGGTCATTTTTGAAGGTGTCCCTGCAAATAATTTAGAAAGTCGCTAAACAAAAATTGAAAATGTCCCTGCAGACACTGAAAAGGTAAATTGTGGTAGATGAACACAGATAGTATACTTTAAACTTGGAGGGAGAGCATTTTAGGTATGTTAATATGTTAATTTTTCTTATGCTGTTGGCCGATAAGAATGGATACGGTAAAGTTAAATTGGAAACAACTTTTTTGCTTGACTCCCATTGATCAAATTCGCAGATACGTCCCTGCGGCTAATGGCTAATGAAATTCTTCTTTTCTCCCAAGGTGGAACGGAAGGTTTCATTATATTTTCATAATGTAGCTTGCAAATTGTAAAAGCATTTTCTATTTGATTTTTACAGTAATCCAAAGCAGCATTGTCAACACTTCATATGATATAATATGTAATGGAAAGATTTCAAAGTTTAATTTAAAAAAGTATTTTGGGAGTTTCTTCCCCAAACTATTTAGTTATTGCTTCCCAGCCAGCACATAGTCTACTACGTAGCTACGATTTTCATTCTAATGTACTGAGGAGCTAGATGAGAAATCACTTCGACCAAAATGCTACTAAGTCCCCTCACAGTATATACTTTATCGTAGCATTCCGATTTGTGCAGGGATTTGAGCGAAGCTTCCAGGAAGCTCGGAAGCTAGTGTCCAGCAGCTACGAACTAGCATTTTTTTGCAGCGATAAAATAGTTTTTTTGTTTTAACAAATGACATAAAATTATCCAGGTTTAATTAGTGGATATAATGTGTGTGATACTGATAACAGTGATTAGTGACGATATCTTAAAATGATCGTATATTACCAACACCAATAATCAGGTCAGGTAAGACGTAAGTCATAATCGGATATTATTTAAAAAATTCAGAATGCCCGTGTAAAACATTGTTACACAAAACGTAAACATCATTATTATGTCCAGTACTTGTCGATATCGATGAATAAGTTTTAATTTTATACTTAATCGCTTTAATTTTGTTTTGTGTTGGTTAATTTTCTTGGATTAGGTAGAATTTCCGATTTAATGTTCTTTGTTCTCTGACTTAATAAAATTTTGCAAAAAATTGATGTTAATAGGTATAGGTGAGGGTATGTCGTCGTAAGTACGACAAAAATATCCCCCACCAACAATAAAGTCAGTGTAGAGATGTGGTCATAGCAGTCGACTATGAGGAACGAGTGGAGTAGTGAGAGATCGTCAGCAGGACATCGCTACCTGCCTGCGAGCTTACTTTTTGCGATTTCCAGCTTTTAGGAGCGAAAACGTAGGGATTTGGCAGGCTACCTAGTATGGACTGCGCAGGCTGCGAGAACGCTTCCCTGGCATGGACTTAGGACCATGCTGGGAGCTAACAAGTAGCTAAAACGCGACCATCGCGAGCAACTGCGTAGGGTAGATCCTACGTACTCTTAGCTACGAAGTTTCTACCAAATAGCACCTTGTGCTGGCTGGGTTGCTACCTTATTTATTGAGAAAGGTTTCGAATGCGCTAAAGACAATTACACCAAAAAGGATCGATACTTTAAATTTAATAACTGTACTGGGGGTCTTACAATACTAAGATCTTAGACAGAAAAGAATGATTCCCACATTGTGCTAAAAAGACCAGAATGGGTATTTTGTAAGATGTATCCCACAGAAGAGGAAGCTAAAGTGGAACTCCTTTTGGCATGGACACAAAAGTCAGTAAATTTCACCAGTAGTGGCAAAGTTATACACTGGTGTTTGATGATGAAAATATTTAGAAATTATTATTTAAGCCATCAGGTGTATTTAGTAAAGTTAAAAAATTTATTTGATGGTCAATTCAGGATTCGAACCTGAGTCCTTCTGGTTTACTCATATCACCAAGTCGCCATCCAACCATACTATTGTACGGTCAATTTTTTACTTTACTTAAGTAACTCTACTGGCACTACTGGTTACTTTGATAATGCTAATTAATCCTAAAGCTCTGCAAACAGCTAATTTCTTTATGGAAAAAGACATTGCCCATTTTCAGTTTTCAAAAAAATTAGCTACGGATACTCGACAACAACATCAAAAAATCAAAGGAAATTTTGTGTAAACTTCAAGGATCTGTGACTTCCATGCAACAGACAAACACATAACGATAAAATACTGACCTTCCATCTACTAACAATGTATTAGAGGTTACCAATCGAACTTTAAAGTGGACACTTGGAAATTTCTCTGTGTACATATTACTATTAATTAATGATACTGATTATCAATAATAATTAATCACACTGAATTTTTTTAATTATGACTTAATATAGTATGACATTGCCAACAGTTTAATACTCTTACCAGGAATAAACACAATAACTTGCGTATGTAAACAATCACGGGTTGCAGGGACATTTTCAATTTTTGTTTAGGGACTTTCTAAATTATTCGCAGGGACACCTTCAAAAATGACCTTTTAAATTATTATTCAGGGACATTTTAAATTATTTCAATGTCCCATTAAATAGTATCCTTATAATAATATGAAAAAACCCAATTCGTTGGTTTAGAGGGAGGGGCATGCGCATTTTACTTTTGTGCTTTCAAGGAGCATGCATATATTACGTTGATAGTTGATGGGAGGAAGCGATGCCCAAAAGAGTTACCGCTAGCACTTGCGCTATACTTGAGAAAGGGGGTTTTGCGTTACGTAATATATGCAGGTTTCCTAGGCTCTCCTACCAAGACATAGATAGTCAGGTATTAGTGCGATTATTATATTACTAGTGAACCCAGCTAAGGGGCAAATCTAGCACTCAAGGTAAATTCAGCAGGCCACCGTTCACAGTAATAAAAACAATTTCGAAAACATCCCATTAGGTTATTATGTTAACTTTGTAAACACAAAGTATGTTTAAATTTAAAAACTTTAACATCTATAGTGGTGGATAAATTAGCTGCAGCCCCAACTTCATGATAACAAGGAATTTCCTAAACCAAAATATTAACTGCAGATCGTAGCTTCAAATGCAGGGAAAAATGAAAGACTCTATTTTTGAAACAAAATCCCACAAAGTCACCAAAAAGTTCCCTTTTAAATCAGAAAAATAAGATTCCCCCTGGGATTTTGGAAAACCGTACAAATTCTATGAGTACAACTTACGAATAAATATTTTTTGAGAAAAGTTAGTTACCCAGCACTGTTATTTAATTCTACAAAAAGGTGCGCCAACTGCCAAAAGAATTAAGAGGGTAGTAAAAAAGAAAACCCAGCTCTACTAAAAATATTAAGTTTGTTGATATAGCATAACCAATTTGTATTAGAAAGGTTTCAAATGCTATGTAATAAGCCACATTACGATCATTACGACATGTCCCCTTTCGCTAATCATTTCCATCCAATCACGACTCACCACCATTCAACCTTCTTATGTTAATTTCTATTATTATGAAACATTTCTATTCACTTTGCCTAGGTGGTTGGAAATATTATGAAACATTAGTATTTCCCTTTTGGTATTAACCTGACCCTGGCTTTATAGTTACAGTTTATAGTTATAGTTTATAGTTTATAGGCACGTATCCAAAAATTTGACTCCCCTTGAGAGGTGATTTGGGGGGCGGCAGCTCCCCCAAATCACCTCTTTATATATACGCGCCTGGATTTGTCCTACCACACATAGATCACTACATACATAGGTAGGTAAATTTATTGCTTTATCTAAAACGGTGGTTATATTATAGAGAGATTAATCGCCGTCAAAAATTAATTTCAGATCTAAGATGCATTAATTAATCTTTAAGATTCCAGGGCTTAATTTGCTTAGATGAAAAACACGTTGAATATTTCTTTTAAAAGTGTGATATGGCAGTCGAAAAGGAAAATTACACTGCCGCAGCTGCCTACAAACCCACCCACTATTCACGCATTCGAGTTGCGTTTTAGGCGTTGGAAATAATGCTTTGCATATTATGAAACAAACAATTTGTTTTTCGAGTTGCGTTTTAGGCATTGGAAAGAGTGCTTTGCATATTATGAAACAAACAATTTATGTTTGGGTATTGGATAATCTGGGCTGCACTGTATATGTTCCAAGTTCCAATGTCCAATGCCAATTCCAAACTTGCTTAATATTTACTTATTAGGCGTTGGAAATAATGCTTTGCATATTATGAAAAAAACAATTTGTTTTTCGAGTTGCGTTTTAGGCATTGGAAAGAGTGCTTTGCATATTATGAAACAAACAATTTATGTTTGGGTATTGGATAATCTGGGCTGCACTGTATATGTTCCAAGTTCCAATGTCCAATGCCAATTCCAAACTTGCTTAATATTTACTTATTAGGCGTTGGAAATAATGCTTTGCATATTATGAAACAAACAATTTGTTTTTCGAGTTGCGTTTTAGGCATTGGAAAGAGTGCTTTGCATATTATGAAACAAACAATTTATGTTTGGGTATTGGATAATCTGGGCTGCACTGTATATGTTCCAAGTTCCAATGTCCAATGCCAATTCCAAACTTGCTTAATATTTACTTATTAGGCGTTGGAAATAATGCTTTGCATATTATGAAACAAACAATTTGTTTTTCGAGTTGCGTTTTAGGCATTGGAAAGAGTGCTTTGCATATTATGAAACAAACAATTTATGTTTGGGTATTGGATAATCTGGGCTGCACTGTATATGTTCCAAGTTCCAATGTCCAATGCCAATTCCAAACTTGCTTAATATTTACTTACTTACTTTACGTGCTCCGATGGCTTAGAAAAAGTGAACATGCGCATTTTGAATTTGGAATCACCCTACCACACGTACAGACATATATAGACAGGTAAATTTATTGCTTACTCAAGTCTAAGATTATAATATAGATATTATTACTAGTGAACCCAGCTAAGGGGTGAATCTAGCACTCAAGAGAAATTCAACAGGCCACATTTCACAGTAATAAAAACAATTTCGAAAACATCCCAATAAGTTATTATGTTAACTTTGTAAATACAAAGTATATTTAAATTAAAATACTTTAATGTCTATTCTATAGTGATGGATAAATTACCTGCCGCCCCAACTTCCTGATAAAAATGAATTTCCTAAACCAAAATAATAACTGCAGATCGTAGCTTCAAATACAGGGGAAAATGAAACACTCCATTTTTGAAAATAAAATCCCACCACCAAGTCACCAAAAAGCCCCCTATTAAATCAGAAAAATAAGATTCCCCTGGGATTTTAGAAAAACGTACAAACTCTATGCTCTGAGTACAACTTACGAATAAATACTTTTAAAGAATAGTTAGTTACCCAGTACTGTTATTTAATTAGACAAAAAGGTGTGCCAACTGCCAAAGTATAATCAAGAGGGTAGTAAAAAAGTAAATCCAGCTCTACTAAAAAATGTTAAAAGCTTTTCGCTATATAGCATAACCAATTTGTATTAGAAGTTTTCAAATGCTATTTAATAAGCCACAATACGATCATTACGAAATGTCCCCTTTCGCTAATCATTACCATTCAATCACGACTCACCACCATTCAACCTTATTATGTTAATTTCTATTATTGTTTTGATGTTATAATAAATATATGAAACGACTCATTTTGGTGGCTTAGAGGAATTGGGCTTGCGCATTTTGCCTTTTTGCTTCTAAGGTACATGCATATATTGCGTGTACAGTTGATGGGAGGACGAGGTACTCAAAAGTGTTGCAGTCAGCACTTGCGTTAGTTACACATGGGGGACGAGTGAGTTTTGCGCGTTACGCAATGTATGCAGGTTCCCTAGGCTCTCCTACCAGACATACATAATATACTATACAAGTACGTATTTAGTAGGGGGCGGGGGGGCGCAGCGCCCCCCCTAAATCTGAGGAAAAGAGGATTTTTTTCTCAAAAATGGCCTAAAATTGCAAAAATTTGCGAATATGTCTTATTTTTGGTATAATTTTTGCTTCCGCCCCCCCTTGAACAAATTTCTAGATACGTGCCTGATACTATAGATAAATAGATAAATTGGTAAGGGTTTTTTTCCTTCTGCGTTTATTATATAGAGATTTACCTATTTACTTAAGGTTTAGTTAAGGTGATGATGGAACATGGAACAGTAATAATGCAATGCAATACATGTGAGTAACATAGAAATAGTAATATATGTAAACATATTCTGTACCACTTGGCTCCATGGGCAAAATGCCCGCAGGGAGCGTCATTATAAAATAAATAAATAAATAAAATAAATACATGTGAGTAATATAATTTTAAGTAAAAAAGTAACTTTTAAGTAACTTAAAAGTATCATTTCAAAAGGATTTCCAACACTGACACCAGTAATGCAAAATCGGTACATTTTCAAAAACATATTTTCTTTTGAAACCGATGACAAATGCCAAAAACAGCCAAAATATTTCGCCATTTACCCCAAGACGAAGTACTGTTCTAGATTCTAGATACCGCGCCCGCCGGAAAATAAATGTGAAATGACAAACACGGCGAACTCTCCCGACTCCCAACTTGTGCGGGAATAACGAAACACAGCACAGCATAAACGAGCGGAAGGAAAGGATGGATCGCATCTTCGCATCTGCCAACAGGCAACACTCAGCTCAGCACTAGGCACTAGCACGTCAGTCAGCAGACAGAGTTTATAATTCATTTTATTCACTGATAATTCTAAATGAGCGGATTTGTTGTTCTTCTCGTTGGCTCTCATAAGTACTTACTAAATTCAAAATTGCTCCAACTCCATTAAAAAAATGGACATTTCATTCACCGTTCCAGGAGTCATTGCTCAAGTACCTTCAAATAATATGACGAGTGAAGATCAAGAAGTGGCCAAGTTGGAATCATCTGTGGTTGACGCTGAGAAATCTTCAAAACGTACAAATAATGTGTACATGAAAAGCTACAATTCTAACTGGGAAAATGATCCTGTGCTGAAAAGTAATATTTGTCATTTTATTGATATTGAATTTTGAGTGGATTGAATTAATGCATAAATGAAAAGAAAATGAATTATATTGAAGAACAATAGTTGATTGTATCTGACATATCTGAAACTTGCAATTCTAATCTAATAATTTGTTGTTGTAATGCAGCGTGGATAGCTCGTCATCCGTTGGATGAAGGAAAAGTGGTTTGTAAATTCTGCCGGTCAATTATTCGAGCTCATAAAAGTGATTTAATTAATCACACGCGGACGATAAAGCACCAGCGTAATTTCAAGAAGAATTCAAGTCCTGAAGAATTCAAAAAACTTTGTTTGAAGTTGAATATCTCGAGGGAGACAAGTACAGCTTCTAAAAAGATCAATAAAAAGTTAAAAGCAGCTGCTTCGGTTGTCAATCCTCCGGTGTGTATGACTTTGGTCACCCCAGTAAAATCGGAATTCTCCCCGACGACTGTTGACAGCAATACAATTCTGAACTTGAGGGGCAACAACGATTGTGTATTTGAAAATGTGATAGATGATAACATGTGGTGGCCAGGCGGAAATGAATTTATGGATGCGGGATCTCCAAGTGATTTACTAAGAGTAACTCTTGACGAACCACAGTCGTCGTCAACATCCACAACCGTACCACCTGGGATTTTTCAAAATAGCAATATTTGTTTGACGCCAAAGAATCGTCAAAGTATCAATAACAAGAGAAGTTTGGGAATTCCAGCATCAAAGACGATTGCTACAAAATCAAATCCCACTGACAATCCCAACCGTCCTAAATTTATTCAAAATGAGATGGTAAATGACACTTTTCAACCAAGTGTCACAGTCACAGTGCCAAGAAATGACAATGGATTGCGCTTTACTTGTAAGGACGTGGAGAAAGCAATAATGGATGGGAGATTTACTTTCGGGGAGCTATGTACTATAGCCAAAACAGCCACTACAGAAATTCAAGATTCTGTTTCTTCTCATACATATCTGCTGGTGGCTGATTCCAGAGAAGCCCAAACTCAACATTCGACACCAACTAATCCAAAAATTGGTAAGTTCTAATTTCAATTTAGGCTTATTGAATTGACTAGCTAATGGATATACCATTGTTTTGACAGGTTGATGGCCAAAGAATACTATTTGAAAAACATTTTGCATTGATTAAAGACAATTGTGCATTTTATTTTCAAAATATCAAATTAATATTATTTATTTATTCTAATAGGTTCGAGGACAACCTCAAAAAAACAAAAAGCAGCTGCTACGACATACATGATCAGTAAAAACGACATCAAAGTGGAGTTAATCTAGACAGAGTTTTGTGAGAAAACAAAAACGTAAGCCTGATTATGTAACATTTGTATCAGTTTTTATTAAAACAGTTCTTGACTTTGGAACTTGAGCAGTAAAGTTACATGTTTTAAAATTAGATATCGTTTTAAAGCATAACGTTGAAAAACATATGCTCGTCACTTTAGAAACACATAATCGACAATTTATTTTAATCATTTTGTTTAAAATGTAATTTCTATTGTTTTTATACCTCTTTGTCTTCAAATAGTATTTATCGACTTTTAACGTTCGGTTTATGATTGTAAAAGGCAGTTTTATTAAAATAAAAAATGCATTTGTTGATTTACAGAGAACAATGTGGAACTCATTCAGTGATTGAATAATCCCGAAGGCTACCTTTAACCTTCAAATTACTATTTCTACTACCAACAAGTCTACATTGGCTTTAATTAGTACATTTTAAATCTCCGTGTATAATAGCTTTAACTTTAACGTCAAGGAAGAAACGAATCAACATTCTCCTCTAACTAATGTTTACACCTTAAATTTACTTTTTCTACCACTATGTTCTAATGTTACTGTAAATTTTTATACCTATGCCAAGAAATTCAACTATATGAATTAAAATAATTGTATAATTTTAGTTATAATTAGGACACTATATAGAACAATTCATTTCTATCGCATTGTGTATTGTTTACATAAATTTAACTTGCACCGTGTGCATGATGAAAGGTCTCTGACTCGCATTTCGTTTCCAGCCTAATTGTTGTCCTATGCATAGGTCAATCTTACATTTATTGCATGGATAATCTATTGCATGGATAATAGGGTCTGAGTCATTGTGATAAGTATATAGGAAGCTCAACCAAGCTACCAATGTCCTTCTTCATTCCTAGTTACCGTGTTCTGTTCTGCTCGAGTCTCAAAACGTTTTGTCTTATAAGGTCCACCCGTCCCCCACCCCTCGCCTCGAATCTATATTATAACATTTGGTAAATACATCTATTTAATTTTGTATTGAATTGAGTACAAAGTAGTACAAAATAGTTAAATATTTTTTGACGAAATCAAATAAAAAAACTCAAGAACAACAACGAATTAATTTAAGTTATTTCAGCCATGTATTTTTAACCAAGCATCCATATAATATCCTGAAGGGCCACAATGTTCCGTTTAGTCCGAAAAGTCTTTGTGTTATTTTTCAAAAATACTATAAAATTCCTATAAAATATTTTTGCTACTGCGTCGTTTATATGGGACACAATGGTAACAAGTTTGGGCATTGCTTGTGACACTTCGAGGTCCTTTATCTGAACTGTGAAACTTATTTTTTTCCAGATTGATTAGAAATCATTTTGAGGTCAGAAGAGGAGGTACTAATTCATTCAAACCAGGCAGAGTAGGAAAGCATACATATAGGTGTGCAATAGCATAGTATAGTAGTAGCATATAGCAGTGAGATAGTTTTAAAAAAAGGTTACCTCTACCTGTCATGTGTCATATTAATGAAATATGTAATATATATATTAATATATAAATATATATATTATATATATATATATTAATTATATATATATTAATAAAATATATCATATAATATGTAGTCGATGTCGACGTCGACGTAGTAATAGATTTGGCGAGCCAGTTCATGAACCCTGAAATGTAACACCAATTTGAAAACATTCGCAGAAAAAGAGTCTAGCTTATTTCGAATGTACATGCGATGATAATTAAAACAGGTAATATTTTGCTAATATAGCAGAACTCTGTCCATTTTGACGAATTTATTCGACGGTATTAGAATTTAGTTGACATTGACAGTACTCGAATTTATTCGAAAAGTATAGAATGTGGGCGTTGAGATTAAGTCAGACTTTCATTTCATGTAAAAAATTTAACAATAAAGACAATTGGTATCTACTTCCGAGTAAATAAGATTAGGTCTTCGGTAAGCAAGTATTTAGGAATTTGACCTAGGTGGCACACCAAAATATATTACTAAAATCATGGCTTATTCGCGCGAAGCGCGAAAATGTTTTGGATTTTTAACCTTTTTTGAGAAAAAAATCGTCTTTTTCTGGAAACTTAGGGGGCTCTGGTTAAGTGATTGGTCTTCGGTGGTGCCATAATATGGTATGTCGGGTCCATAGACTAAAACATGTCCCTGTACAATAAGACTGCTAATGCTATTGTGATATAGCTGCAACTTCCTTATTGGTTCCTACCCTTGGCTATTGTTTGTTATTGTTACCCTTGGTTATTGGTTGCTACCCTAACACATGGGTATATAAACTGCACCATGGGGATAATACGTCAATAGCAGTCTTATTGTACAGGTTTATTTAGTGGTCGGTGTGTCGTGTCTAGTCATCGAATAACACAACACATCAAACGTATTTTGATTAAGCGGCGACGCACGGCACACGCACAGTACAAAATAATCTTATCGTGTTAGAGATAGTAAGTTTTGGAGATGAAGGCTAAAACTACTGCACTGCCATGCATTACTGCGCTGCAAGAAGTATCCTATTGAGTGACTATATTCTGCACACCGTAAACCCATGCAGTCATACATTTAAAATGTCAGGTCCATACTTGCTGACGTTGGTGTGGCGTTAGTCTTGTTTTATCCTGTTGTGTTGTGCGTGGTGGTTGCTTGTTCATTGTTAGACTTCGACTTTGACAGTCGACAACTGCTGACTGCACTGCTGCTTCATGCCTGCTGGACTCTTTTTAACAATTCAGTGGCAATAATTATTCGTTAAAATCACAAAGTCGTTATTTTATGCTATCAATATATCACAATTTGCGATTTCGCTATTATTTATTTATAAACTCAACCGGAACAGGGGACTGATGACTGACCTGACTGACAACAGGTATGTTTCCCATAAAACAATAAAAATAATAGTATTTCAATCACGTGTGACATATCACAGGTCAAAACATTTCCCCATCATTCAAAACAAATGCAGAGACGAAAATCTGAAACTAAGCGATCCCAACATTATATTTTCTACCTTTGACCTTGAGCTTAATGGTAGTTGATTGTGATTGTCAATTATTGTAATATCATAATGAATGGGGAATGGCAGTGCAACCAAGGTGTAAGACGAGGGTAATTGATTGTTACTCGGCTTAAACTGAAATAAGATGCTTAGATTTATTTGAACGGTTGACGGTTGAATGGGCCAGTTGGCTATTCAATCAGCGCCCCTTCAGCGAGACACCACGACATTAAAAAGATAGACACAGCAGCCGAGTTTCGGTCCGCCGCAGCGTCCATAAACCATTAGGCGGTCGGCCGAAAGTCGGCTTCAGGTCTATCTTTTTAATGTCGTGGTGTCTCGCTGATGGGGCGCTGATTGAATAGCCAACTGGTCCATTAGAAAGCAACAATAATATAGTTTTGTATTTCCAAACTATTCTATTCTGAATATATAGATTGGAGGCCCAGATATAATCTGTAATCTTATTTTACTGCCTGGTCATCGGTTTACATCTAATCGGAGTAATTTAGAACTATAACGATGCCTTTTAGTGAAGATTGAATATTGGATTCATGTAATACTCATGGTAAGTAAAAACTTCTATTGGTTATTTAGGATTAATGGCTGGATTTAGGCAGCGGGATATCGTTGCCTCCATTGCCCCCGTTGCCCCCTCCCCCGTTGCCCCTAGTTTAGCCACTTAACCTTTTACTTTAATATATTGTCCCCGTTGCCTCCGCTGTCACTATTTTTGCCTCGTTTTTGACCTAACCTAATAAAAAATAAACTGTTTTATTGTCAAAGCCTAACAGGCAAGTCATGTTTATTTTTAATTAGGTTAGGTCAAAAAAGAGGCAGAAATAGTAACGGGAAGAAAATGGCAAAGATAATAGGTTAAGTGGCGGAACTAGGGGCAACGGGGGCAATCGAGGCAACGATATCCCGCTGCATAAATCTAGCCGGATTAATAAATTATCAAATATTTATTTATATTTCAGCATGCACATGCACGTCTTGCGCGAATTTAAATGGGGCACACCCCCTAAATTTCTAGAAAAAAATGTTGTTTTTATCGAAAAATGTTACAAATCAAAAACTTTTCCCCCCTCGCGAATATGCCATAATTTTATTTTTTGGTTGGGGTGCTATCCCTATCTCCGACGGGGTGGTTATGGGGCGAACGAGATTTCACCGGCTTTGGACCTAAAATCTGTCAATATGTTTATTTCATTCAGATTAGGTTTTATGGAGATTTCCAATGTTTTTTGTATGACAAGTGGATAAATTGGCCTTTAATTATTTGAAGTACCCTCCTTGGAGGGGTGTCGGGGATGGGGTTTTGTTCCACGGGAAGATATCTGTCCAAATCCAGTAAAATCTCATTTTACCCTGAGGTGTGGGGAGTATGGGAACGTAACCTCAAGGTCATGGCGTGTAAAGATCGGGTGAAATGAAACATTGGCGGGTCATGTCTAAATATTCCGAAATATACAGACGGCTTTGAGACTAACTTTCACGCACCGTTTGGTGCACTCTCTCTAACCAATATGTTTTAATTAATGTGCCATTTTTGCTCCTTGCCCCTTGCTCAAAATCTTGGATACGTGCCTGTATTTCAGTTACTGCAAAAATGAAGATAATCCTCCGTTCAATGCTCAATATTAAATCGCTTTACTATCTAACCAATACAAGAAACTAAATTACGGAGATACTGTCAACGACAATGTTGAAATAATAATCGTAACCCTTGAATGCAATATTTTAATTTTTGTTCGAATATAAATAATCGTTTTACGCGTAAAAGCGAATGAACTATGATAGTCTAAAACATTATTAATATTGCTACATAATAATTAATTCAAGGTCGCTATCCAAGGCGGTAGATTTAAAATTTTCTTCTTTATACAGGTACATTCGATTCGTACTTAAATTTCAGTAGGGCGGAGTTATGCTGTGTGACGTAAGCGGGAGTACAATTTGTGCATTACAATTGGTCGCGCCTACTTTTACCACCAATCATACAGCTGTCCTCCAGCTGACTCATCAAATTTTCAAGCTCTGTACGATCGAATGTACCTGATAGACAAAGTTAGCTGTGATCTAAGGCCTTGATCGCTATCCTTGTTTTTAGATCTTGAACAGCTGTAATAACACTTCATAAATACGGAATGATGGAAAATATGGCTGGACCTGCACATCCTGTGTGCCATTTTGATTTCAAAGAAACGAAGTTCTCTGGAATAATTAACCATGTCTTCTTCCCAAGAAAACTTCCATTTGGCCTAGAAAATAATATTGAAGATGTTGAAGAATATTTATTGGCTTCAACAATGGACGTCATTGAGGAATTCAAACAAGAATTGCCTAGCTTTACATATTCACTTTTTCAAAACTGGATTAATTTTCAGAAAACTAATTTGGATTCAGTTGAAATTATTTCGGATTCAATAAGATCTATGTCAAGAGGAGAAATGTTGGCGTTCTACCTTAAAGCTCAGAACACCGGAATGACTTTATACAGACCGTTACATGAAAATCATGTGGTAATTTCCACTTTTAAAGCGTCGATGGCAAATGAATTAGTCGTCTCATCTCCAAGCGATATTGTTGCTTCGTTTCCACAACAGTCAATCAAAATCCCCTTCAGCAATTTGCTGAGATCAAATACATTTGCCGAACAGTTGATTACTCTAAATACTCTGGAAATCCCTATGGCAATGCCAGAGTCAAGAAAAGCGGGTCACACCGTCACAGAAAGTCGGGACGTTCCGGAAACAATTTTTGTGTCTGAATGGCTATCAGCGTCTCTATCGGATGAAAACTCTTCGCCATGCACTGAATTTCCGACAATCGTGAAGAAGATTCGAGATGATGTTCTGTGGGATAATGAAAATGTTCCTTTTCGTCGATCGGGACTTTGGATGACAATAAAAGTTGTTCTGCAACTTAATCTGACCAAGAAAATGGGAGCTGTGAACGGAAAATTTATGTACAAATTGTTAATGGTCAGCATCATGACACGGATGTGTAGTTATTGGCGCCGAGTTTCGTACATAAATATTGACCTAGCTTTACAAATGTTGGCAAAATTGGCAAGGCGGCTAGAAAAACTAAAAGAATTAACAAAAGGAGATGAAATCAGTTATTTGGTTCCTTTTTTTGAAAATATTAGTGGAAGAGCATCTAAGACGATTCTAGATATTCGTAAATTAATGGACACTAAATTCCAAAGGATTTATGACAAGGAAGAAAGGAAATTCGCACCTCTTCAGCGCTTACGTTTCGATAAAGATATTGTTCAAACAGTGCCAACCCTTCAAAAATATTTATCTAAAAGACAGAAAAAAGAAGATAAAAACGAAACAGGAAGTACAAGGTCAAAGCCGACTTACATACGACTTCGACAATCGACTTTCCCTTTCGTCGATTTGTTAAACGACATGAATTCTTGTGATGAAATCAGAACAGGATTTGTTTTAACTGATGTGGAAAATTTTATTTACACACAACTGGAGAACGTTAACGGGAGCGCTGATAATATTCGCCAACTGGCAAAAGCGTATTTAGTAAGTGCGAGCATGTATTACAAAAGCGATCCAGTAGGTTCAAGTCGGATGCTATTCTCTCTGTTAAAGATAATTTATGTGGTTGATAAAATGGCAACAAAAAAGTATCCCATGCTAAAAGAACACAGATGCGGACTAAGTCCAAATATTTTCCATGAGTTGCTGCTTCGTGAACGAGTGGAATTACAGAATGCGTCAGAAATGGAAGCCTACTTTAGTCAACGAGACAAAATCGCACGTTTCCCGTCCCTCATAGAAGAAGATGAGGTAACAATAGACTCATTTGGATCACGATATGCTTCTCAAAATCCTGTGATGATTGAATTAACGAAGAAAATTCTGAAAAATACCGAGGTGGCTATAAAAAGTAAATATGAAGAATTGAAAATTGTCAGAGAACAATTGGCCGGATTGAGGAGTGAATGTCTCCGAAGTACACATAAACCTAAGCACGACCTTTATGGAAATGAAAAACTTGGATGCACCAAAGGCTGTCAAAAATGCAGGTTACAATCCCAAATTGACAGATGTCGTGTAGCAGTCTACGAAAGAACTTTAAAAGACGAACCCCACTACCAAAATGCAGTCGTGTTTGAGCTGCTGATCCCGGTTGAAATTGCTTGTCTCCGAGATTTACTTCATCGGTTTGTGATCGGTTTCTGTAGAACAACATCGGTCAAAAGAATACACATTGCAGGAATATGGACTAGTCACCCGGAATTATCTTCGACAAACAAATGGCAAGAGCGAGTGCAACTGGGTAGCACTGCTAAAAGGTTTGCTGCTTCCCACCGCAATAAACTTCATCCAGATTTCCCGGATGACAAATTTATTGTCAACTGTGCATATGATTGTACTTTCTTTGGACCAAGTAAGCTAATTATAATTCCATAAATACTTTGCTTATTAATTGTACCCTTTGGTAGTAAATGTAGTAGTAGAAGTATAGAATCTTATCGATACTCAAACCCTGTTGACCAGAAGCCCGTATATTGCGCCTTAAGCATTTTTCTAGCTGCAGAGAGATAAAAGAGTCTAAATTCTATATTATAACCATCGTCTTAGATAAAGCAATAAATTTACCTACCTATGTATGTATTGATCTATGTTTGGTAGGGAGAGCCACTATGCATATTACTTAAAAAAGTTAACTACACTGGGTTAGAATTAATTAGCATAATTCAACCAAAATGTTGATGCGTATATTAATCTTTTGAAATTTAATAACCAATACGCATGATTATTGTCTACCTTTTGAAATTGAGTCATGCATGTAGGGGTTTACTAGTAATATTATAAGAATTTAAATACTATATGAACTAAAATTTACTTGCTTCCAGATAACACCGCAATAACCAGAAATATGAATGAAGACAGCATCAGACATTGGTGCACTTTTAGAGTTCAACCTGGTTCTCCTTACAGTAATATGCACTGGGCCTTGAAACAGACTACAAACTATTCCAACGACAGCTTGGCAAAACAATCAGCCTGTCACAAAGATCTTTCACTGTCCGAGTATGTTGAATTTGGCTCCCTGAGATCAGGACATCGACTTCAGATCAGAAATATTTACAGAGCATTGGTTACTGAAAGCCTTTCTTTTAAAAATTCATCTGTCGTTTCTCTGATTCTCCAAAGTTTATGGGAAGCGGGACCCAATGCAGATCACACAAAATGGTACAGAGAATCGCATGAAGATTTGACCGAGCCAATTTTTACTGCCAAGATGGTCGAAGAGATGAAATGCTTCGTCAGGTCACAACAGAAAAACTGGAAAGAACCCAATAATTTATTTATCGTCATTTTGATCACTGTGAGAATTCTTGAACTAAATTTTACACCCAAAGTGATTGACGAAGCTCTGTGTTTACTTACTGAATGCCGGGACATCACGCAAAATTGGATTTCGAAAATTGAGGAAGTCATATCAAAATGCAATTTAGCTAAAAATTCTACCAACAAAGATAAAACGATGTCCAAGGAAGACGATAAAATTGATAAAGAAATTGACGAATTAAGATCCACCTTGATAGACGTCGCTATTTGTTGTTCATTGACATTTTCTGTTAATCCGAAATCTAATTTCTTTGTTCGAGTTTTAAATCCTTCAACAATGAACACTTGGGTGTCTTCAGTGGTAAAAATAGATAACAATATCAATTTATCAGCTAGATTATCTACACCCAATATCGGACAGCGAAATTCTCTCAGATTAGTTCGATATGTTGGAATCAGTATTGAAAAATCTTTGGCCATATTAATCAAAAGGAATTGTTCTGCATTAAATCATTTTGTGAAACTCCAATGGACTGGTGCAGATAACGGAAGTTTTGATCCTTGGAAATTCGAAGATAGCCCAGCTGAACAAGTTTGTTTTACTAAATTAATAGACGTCAACAAAAAACTGCACTGGGTGCAAATAGATCTGATTCTAGGAAAGTTTCTAGTTGATGGAAAGCCTGTCTCAAGACTACCAGATGATATTTTTCACCGCATGCAATACATCAGAATATTCGGTGAAACAATTTTCGAAGTTCAACCGACTGACGACAGATTTTGCACTGTTTCAAAGTACAATGGATGCAGTTATTTCTTTGCTACGTCTACAGAAAATGTAATTATCACAGAACAAAATAACCTCGGAGAAATATCTGAGTTAATTCCCCACGATAAACTCTCCAGTGAAATTCCATTTCTTTTAGTAGAAAATTTTAGTCATTGGTGGCAAGTTGACAAAAATATTATCAACTTTAGACCTAAAAGCTTTCACGACGACCTGTTTTCGTCCCCCAAGGGAATAGAATACATTTTGGACACAAAAACTAAACTTCTTACAGAATGCAAATTTTCACGCTGCGTGGTTGATATTATAAAAAATAGCTTCAAGAGAATTTCATCATTTCTCTCCAGGATCGAATTATCGGATTATATTCTGATATTGGCGACAAAACCGGAAGACGAAACATCCAGTCTTAAAATTGAGGTGGAGCTTCCAAGATTGGCTCTGCAATTTCAATTAAACGAATCGGGTGAATTAGTGTCACGGGAATTTAAGGATATGAAAATAAGCCTGAGTCAGAAGTTAGAAGTATTTCTGGGCTTGAAAAGTGGACTGATTCTTGAGGATTGCTTTGATACTTCTGAAAATAACAAATTATTTCTAGTGCCGCATGGGACGCTTCAATGTTCAGCCAAAAATGATAACAAAAATGTTGAAGTGATCCTAGAACAGTTAAGAGAACCTCCATTTTTTGTTTACGAAGTTGATGAACGATTTCGCTATTTAAAAGCTGGTCAAAATTATTCGGCGTGGTTTTATTTGGCACATCTGCATGCCGTTACGTCCTGCCCATTGCCAGATCCGTTCACTGGTATGACTGGAACGGAAAGAGCGTTGCAAATACTCCAGTCGGGATATTGTTGGTCTTCAGAACCGTTTGATCAAGAGACATTAAAAACCATGGAAGCAATTTCCAAACTATCCCCAACTCGGGGATATTATCCACCGTTTTTACGGAAGATGCAAATTATTTATTGGCCAGCCCACGTGTCCCCATCTGCTGCCCATGAAACATATTCGATGATTATAAATAAACTAATAGATGACAGTATGCGACTGAAATTTCTGCACTCCAATGACAAAGATAACGCTGATAGTGAGAAAAGCGAAGAAAAGGAGAAAACTAAAAATAAAACACAGGATCTTGCTGAAAAGGCATATTTGAGACACCTTCCTTACAGTCCCAACGCAGCTCTTGCAGAAAACTTTCAAATGATTTTGCGGATAAAAAATGAAAAATGCGTCCAGTTCAAAAAATCCGAATATAATGAAGACTCTTTGAAAAATGCAAGAACTCTAGCTTGTTTAGGAAACAGTTGGAAATATGTTGTTCCAAAAAACAGTTACAATATATTAAAACAACGATTAATAAATGAAAGTGAGGAATTAATGGGGGCATCATCCTCAGGATTTGAAGAAAACGACCTAAAATCTTGGCTAAATTTTGACTTTCGCAATAATTGGGTTGATTTGTATAATTTTGCTCGTACTGTAAGTGCACGTCAAAATGAAGAAAAATGGATACTTATGTTAACCATGCTTGCATATCTGAAAATTCCTGTTGACGAATTACAAATTCTTCACACAGTCGCCGTGAATCCAAATGTTTTTGCTGGTGAAGATCCACCGCCGTACACATCCTACACAAACCCTCAACAACAAGCTATTGTTCCTACAGAAGTTACAGAAATTTTCTGTTCCAATTGTATAACTGAGGAAGAGTTTTTATCTAAAAAAGGTTATAGTAGTGAGCGATCCAACTATAGCGACCAAGATCGAGCAAGAATTGGAGAACTAAGAAATGTGTACAAGAATAAATTGCGGTCTGAAGCGACCTCGTTGACTACGGAATTGCAAGACATGTGGCCTTGCGACGACTTAGAATCAGACGAATTTCAAACACGCGTAACTATTATTAACTTGGATGATGCTATTTCAATACTAAATCCTGTTCTCCAAATTTGGTACGCAAATATGGAATTGAAGCAATTCTTAAAAAATATATCCGCTAAGCTGAATGAGTTAAGCCTGGCCCAAAATGGTTCTAATTGCATACCACTACACGATTGGGATTGTCAGATTCTTGAATTAGATACCCATGACAAATATGAAATAAACTACACGGAGAAGATGTCTCAGCAGTTTGAAGAAGGACAGCAACTTCAACTTGCTAAAGAGATATTTGAATGCAAGAAACCCAATGCCTATCATGATTCCCATAATAGTGAAGAATATTGGGCAATTTTGGAAGATCTAATTGTCCCCGAAGATGAAAATTACTTATTACAAGCAGGACTTTATCCTAGGATAGTTCCCAGTATAATATTTCCATTGATTCTTCTTCAAAAATCAACAATTGGCGGAAATATGGAGAGATTGGTTAACCTCGTTGGATGCTTCGGCACGTTATTGAGTCTGGAAAAACAATCTGCTCGGATTGAGAAATTCAAGAAAGGAGGGCAGCGATTCGAAGTAGCTTTACAAAATGAAATGCAAGCTTTGTCGACTGTAGAATGGAGTCGAGCTGTTTATCCGAGTTGGCTTCTGATTGAACTGGAAATGGATATAACCATAAGAATGATCCAGATAAAAGTAGCTAATCAAATGATCACAAGTGAGAGCCATAGTGTATTGCAATTAAATATGGGAGAAGGAAAAACGGCCGTAATTGTACCCCTTTTGGCATCTCTATTGGCTGATGGACAGCAGCTATGCCGCATTACAGTTTTGAAATCTTTATATCGTACGAATTTAAGTGCTTTGAGACAATGTCTCGGAGGAATGCTCAATCGAAGAATTTATACTATGCCTTGCCGCCGAGACAGGAAAATAGATGTAGTCGAAGCAAATAAGGTTTTTGAATCTTATAAAGAGTGTTTGAAGAATAAAGGAATAGTGATGACTCTTCCTGAATATCGTCTGTCCTTTCAGTTAAAGATGTATGAAACCGCCCGACAAAGCAAATTCGAAACGTCGCGTATTTTAATGGAACCACACAATTGGTTAAATTTAAATGCAAGGGATATTTTAGACGAAAGCGACGAAATTCTACACGCAAAATACCAATTGATCTACACAGTTGGAGAACAACTATCACCAGGGGGAGGAACCTTAAGATGGACGATTATTCAAGATCTGCTTAAACTTGTTCCATTTGAAATGGAAAAACTCTGGGCAAAACACGGAGATCAAGACGTTGAATTTGATCAAGAATGTGCAAACGAAAATGGCTCTCAAATATTTTGGCCTTGTCGACTTCTTTCCAAGGACGTGTATTTGGAATTGATAGAAATACTTGCAGATAAGTTTCTGGAAGGAGATACCAATATACAGTTTCCTCAGTTGCCAGACGAAAAAAGGGAGATTATTAAGGGATTCTTGATCAGAACGGACATCAAAAGTGTTGAGCATGCAGAAGCTATTAAGATGTTTCAAGACAACACACTTTTAAGGGATACGGTGTTAATATTAGCTGGCTATCTCAAATTTGAGGTTCTTTATTTGGCTTTAAAGAAACGGTGGCGAGTAAATTACGGAGTAAATGTAAACGGTCATCGAAATATGGCAGTTCCATTCAAAGCTAAAGACGTTGCGAATGAAATGACAGAATTTGGTCATCCGGATGTCGCTATTTGTCTCACGCTTTTGAGTTATTACTATTCGGGATTAAGCGACGATCAATTACTTCAAACATTTGAGTTGCTTGAAAAGCTCCCTAATGCTGACACGGAATACGAACATTGGATATCCAAAGTTCCCGATGTTGAAAGAGACTGCTCCATCTCGACATACAGTGGGATAAATTTGAAAGACTCGAGCCAAAGAGAACTGTATTTATTCCCCATATTGAAGAAGAATATGTACGTGATTGACTTTTGGTTGAACCATGTAGTTTTTCCAAGGGAGGCGAAACAATTTGCTGGTAAATTGATGTGCACGGCTTGGGATCTGGTGTCTGAAGATCAACAAAAAACAGTTACTGGATTCAGTGGGACGAACGACTCGAATCTGTTGCTTCCTTTACCAATCCATCAAAACGATCTACCAGAATTGGAAAAAACAAATGAAGAAGTGAGGAATACAATTTTACGGGAAAATAACAATTATTTAGCTTTGGAGCCAAATGTAAAAAGCATTTCTATTTTGGAAAATCTGTCAGAATGTGATATTCAAGTATTACTCGATCCAGGAGCTTTGATGTTAGAATTGAATAATTGTGAAGTTGCAATGGAATGGCTTAAAATTGTCCAGAAGAAACATACGCAAGGAAATATAAAAGCAGCTGTTTACTTCGACTCCAGAAATGTGTTAATGGTGACTGATGGGTTAAACTCGCCGAGGGAATTGGAATTATCTCCATTTAAAGAAAGCCTGGACAAATGTGTGACTTACTTGGATGATGTCCATACTCGGGGAACTGATCTGAAATTTCCTCCAGGAACTAAAGCTTGTGTTACTCTAGCAGGAGACATTACCCGTGACAAAACAGTGCAGGCGTGTATGAGGATGAGAATGTTAGGAAAAGGACATTCAATTCGTTTCTGGGCGTCACAAGAAGCGGATAATAAAATTCGAAAATTTTGTGGGAAGAGTGATTCTGAACGGATAACAAATAAAGATGTGATGGACTGGATATGCAACAACAGCAAAGATTTTGAGGAAGAAGGATTGGTCCATTGGTCAGTATCTTCATATAATTACACACAAAAACGCTCAGCCCATAAACAACTTCGGAATAGTAATGTAAACGAAAACTTGACAATACTGTCTGAAAGATGCAGTGATAAAGAAATATTTGATCTCATGGACATCTATGGTGCATTAAAAAATGAAGAAAAACTGACCACAATTATTCAAAAGCGATTTGGTGATCTTTCTTATAAAAATAGAAGAGAGGGGGCAGAAAATGTCGATGATATTATTAGAATGATTGATTCCACAATGGAAAAAATTGTCGACCGGGTGAAAGAACACATCCCTGATAAGAAACGATTTATTCAGTTATTGGACGAAGAACAAGAGAAAGAATTGGAAAATGAAACGGAAGAGGAAAGACAAGTCAGTCGACCTGGAAATGCTATTCCAGGGGTTCCAAAAATTGATTACCGTGTAAAAAATGTGATTAGCGGTGGATATTCTATTATGAATCCTTTGATTTTAAACAAATCTTGTGTTAAACTTCCATTTGTTCTGCAAAACACAAGCATGTGGAGTATAGCCCAGAGTGACGGTTGGGGAAATCACATATTTGCAACCCAAGATTTTATGTCGGTGATACAAACAGAAACTAAACAAGACAAAGTCGATGAATTTGTGAGACCCGTTTCTTGGATTGCAAATGTTCGCAGTTCATCAGGCGATTCATCTGAGAAAAATATGTTGATTTTGCTCAGCCCCTTCGAAGCAAATGAATTCATTCCCATTTTTCGGGCATCTAAGTTTTCTACCTTGCACATGTTTGCACCAAGATTGCATCCAAAACACGACAACCTGTTGAATACTATCCAACTTCAAGTCCCAGTTCGAGATGAAACAGATCCAAATTTCGTCGATGGATATCAAGAATCCCAACTATCCGTATTTTCTGGCACGCTTTATTTCCACAATAAGCGAGAACAAGATGACTATTGCAATTTTACTGGACTCATTCCTGGACCTAGATCTGTCATTCACCATCAAGCGTATGAAAGGGGCCAAATATCAAGCACTGGATTTTTATACCCGGAATTTCGCAGCGATGTTTCACAGGAAATAAACCAATTTTGTGGGTTTCGTAAATGCCCAGACGAACTTATCCGACGTCTGGCTGAACAACGCCATAACCTTTTCCCGAAAGCGTGTCACGTAGCTTCGGTCGTGGTCGAGTCGAAGAAACCGTTTCGAGAAACTGATCTGCCGGTAAAATAGTTTTGTTTTTCTTATTTATTTTATTGCTACATATAATTTTACCATGATCCTAAAATTGTAATTATGTAACAGGGATTTATTATATAATTTTAATATTTTTCTTTCAGATTATGATGATGATTGATGATATAGGACTATAGACTGAAACATATAAATACATTAGATATAGATTAACATAAACATTTCGAATTAAATTAAATGGGTTGTCACTAGACAGAAATAGATAAACGTTTTCATTTTGTAATTGTTATTAGAAGAGGTTCCAATTAATTTTTCAAATTACAGTGTAACTTTGATTTGTTTTACGAATATATTATGTGTAACAGCCAATCACCTCTTGATTCGTGACCGGTATACATAGAAAGGCTTTTTTAAGGTTAATAGTTTATTGTGACTACTGTTTTGATTTTCCTATTCACTACATACTACATATTTTAAAACTGCCATGATTCTATAAATGTAATGGTTTCCTACTTTCTACATAATATATTTGCTTTGTTAAAGGTATTACAAGTAATATCGCTTAAGGTTATCTATTAGGACCATATTATACTGTTTTAATTAATTTTATTATATAACTACATGTTTTAAAACTACCATGACTCTAGAAATCTAATGGTTTCCTAATCTGTAAACATGAGTTGCAATATTTAAGTATATTTGCTTTGTTAAATGCTTTATATTAATATTGGTCTTGAATTGTTAACTTCAAGGCCATTTTTCATTAGAGCAATAAATATATTATGGTAACAATGTATAATTGTGCACTCTTTTATTACATTACATACATAGCTATATAATAGTTCAGTTGTCAACAGTCAAAAGTATCTCATTTAAATCGTACTTAAATACTCAAAGTGGCATAAAAATTCAAATTGGTTCTTTAGAATACACTCTCCTGTATATTATGATAATGATAAGGTAACAAATGCCACGTTAAAAGATTCCATCTCTCTGCAAAAGTAAAAATAAGGTCACACTTTTTGATAAAAAATTGTGTACTCTCTCTAAATAGATTTTAGGCATAAAAATTTTAGTTCTAATTTATGAAAAATAAAAGGTTAACAGTTTTCTATTTGAACTGTTTGAATTGAATTTTTAATTTCAGTCATGTAAGGAAAAGATTTAAACTTATTAAAAAACGAATTAGAAATAAAGATTTCAAACATTAACAATAAATAATAGCATTTGGATACGGCTTTAGTGAACTAACACAAGAAGATAGTCATTTTCATACGTTTCTGGTACACTGTAGGTAATTTTATTCCTAACGGTTATCCGACTCCTGGATTATTAATAAGAAAACCCAGAACTGACGACGACATAGTTGTTGTAACCCTTTCTCACATAATTAAAAACATGAATTGGCACGATATCATTATTATTATTAGCTGTTAGGCATTAGGAAAATTAATGACGCACACAAACAGTCTAGTTAGAAGGACAGATAATATTTAACTTCACAGGTCTTCACAATATTTATTACATTCTTTTTTGTTAAACAATAAATCAAATCGATTTAGCCAACAACGTATCAATCATGTTAAAATGGGGATTTTCTTCTTGGTACGACTAACCCACAAAGACATTCGGAAAGTCGGCTAGTATTCTTTATATTGAACCAGATGGAATTTGGCCTCCAAAAATCACAGACTCTTGTGGACATTTTAATTCCATATTTTGGTTATTGGTTGCCGTGTGAATGGTTAAAATTAATCCGGAAAAGTCTGTAATTGGTCTCAAAGATTATTTCGCTCAAAACTTGCCAATTCGAATGTAACAATTCTATATTGGTTTGCAATCTATTTGAGCTATGAAATATTAACAATGTTTTTGGCTATAGCTATGAAATATTAATAATGTTTTTGGCTATAGCTATTCATTATTAACATGTTACCTTCCCATAGCACTATATATTATACATCATAACGGCTTGTAAATGATAAAATTAGCATTTTGCGCTTTAATTTTGTCTGCCAGCTTGGCCTCAGTGGCCCCAACTGAAACAAATAAGTCATGATGTCTAAAATTATTCAATCAGAAAATTGCCACTATAATATTCAAGTCCAAAAATTGGATATTTAGTCCAGACAAACCATGACCAAAAAGGTTCTAATAATGTACAAGAAGTAGAGCTATAAAGTGGAGAATATTTTTTTAAAGATTGATGAATAACTCATTAATATTATATATATTGATATACTCTAGACTAAAGGATATTCTGGGCTTTGAAAGGTTCTTTTCATTCCATTATAAATTTATTATTTAATCATTCCAATCGGTTTTCCCTTTTCTGAATTATTTATAAGAAAACTCACAACTTTAAAACTTAAAAGTGACGAAGACGGCGATCATTATTAGCTGCTAAGCATTAGGAAAATTAAAGACGTACACATTATAAATATCTACACACTATAAGTCTATTTGGAGGGTCAGATAAAATCCAACTTCACAGGTCTTCACAATTTATAAAAATCTCTTATAAGTATTTCTAAGAAGGAAATAAACAATTTTCTTATATCAAACTCATTCAAAATGAAAATTCTGGAAATAAATTCCATAAAATTGTTGATATTATTTTTTGCACACATTGGTCAAGCTAAACGTTTCCCCGTAGACATGAAATTTTATAAAAATTGCGATTTTCATGTTACAATATTTCCTAACCTCATTCTAGCCATTGATAATGGAATCGAAGACATTTTCTTGGAGAATCAGTACACTCAGCCATGGACTGTAAGTGTAAATGGTATGTCACAAGAAACTATTTCCATCTATAACGAAACTGATTCGTTTCAATATGATCTGACAAAAGAGATTTGCGATATTAACATTATTTTCCGACCGTCGTCGTATCAAGATATCGTTTCAATCTTGAAGAGATCATGGCGTGCCCTTAGCTCACAAAGTACGTTCTTGATTGTGATACAACAGGAAGATGAACCTACTTTTGAATTTCTCCAAGCCATAACCAAATTCAATGCCCATCTGTTTCTCACCACAATTTCAAATGAGGAACTTTTCACGAATTTTATATATGGAAATAAAATCACGGGAATAATTTCCTCGGTAGCCGATCCACTTGTTTTAAAGAAAGTTTACAAGAAAAGCGAATTTATTTCTCTCGACGAGAGTAAACTGTTCATTCGAGTTTCGAATTCTTTGAAATATCGACAACGGCCACCGACTACCAATTTAGGAGTGTTTAAGCTATTTTATTACAACTTGGACATTCAAATCACGTACCTGACTGGCTCTGTGATGATGATTGCTCAATTGGCTCAATTATTTAATTTTACGCAGACATTTGTTAATTCCGTAGAGCAAATCCAACAAGAGGACAAATTGAAAAAATCTTTCGTACCAATGCCATGTGGAATTATTCACCCGGAAGTAGCCAGCAAATTTGTACATGAAATATCCAGGCAAGGAAAATTGACGACAATTTTACCTTTTCAAGAGAAAAGCACCGTTTTTGGATATTGCAAAACGAAAATGAATGATACCGACAAAATAAATTATTCCTTAACCTGGGCAACGAGAGACACTTTGGATTCCATGACCTGGATTCTTTTGTTGGTTTTATATTTGTCAGTATCATTGTACTTAATGCTGGATGATGCTGCGAAAAATAATACCAAAAAAGCGAAATGGTCCTCATTTTTTGACGGGATTTCTCTCCTTTTGCGCCAAGACCATGCTCCTGTTTCGAAAATAATTGTATTGGAATTTTCAATGGCTTCAATGTTCTTCGGATGGATTTACGAATCGAGAATGACCAGTAATCTCACGGTTTATGAAGAGAAACCCCTTTTATCATTTCCCGAAGTGATCAAAAATGGTTTCAAATACATCGTCGAAAATGACGACAAGAAATCTACTCAAATGTATATTGATGAAAATCCTAATTTGGAGAAATTGTTCAAAAAATACGGTTTGTCCAACGAGAGCTTGAATAATATGTTTACTAAATTTTATTCAAAGGAATTCAATCTAATGAATTCATTTGACAAAGTAGAGACTCTCTATTATCCTCGAATGGTAAAATTGGATTTAGTACCTTTTTTTCTCAAATCTGGTACCATAGATTTTTATTCCAAATACTTGAAAACAATTGTTGCTGTATCTCATGATATTTGGAAACCTTTTTGGCAGTTTATAGCTCATGCTACCATGGATAGTGAAATTGAGAAAATAATACCCTTATCATTTACATTACTTAGCGATTCTAGAGCAAAAGGGCTCATCGAGGTAGATAAAAGATACGTAGATTTTCTGTCATTATCATTTGTTGATCCGATTGAATGTCATGAAATCGAAGAGGAACGGTTGAGCCCCATATCGTATTCTGTATTGTTCCAAGGTTGCTATAATGAAAACTTCAGCGATGCGTTTAGACGGATGCTGGAATCAGGATTGTACCATTCGGTTAAAGAATTGGACTATTTCAATTTAATTGTTGGCCTCCTAGTCAAAAAATTCAAAGCTCATGACGATTATAAAAATAGGGAACCTAAAAAACTGTCTTTGGAATCCAATCTATATGTAGCCTTTCAGTATTTTATGTATTGTCTCGCCATGACTCTAATTACTTTTTTCATTGAGTTACTACACGCTCAATGTATTTCAAATAAAGTATTGAAAATGCAACTGATAAATCTAGAAATCCTTAGGTATTTTATTTCCGACCGATTAAATAATTTATGTAGCTTAATATTATGTAACTTACGTTTACGTCGTTTGAATTATAAATAACTCAATATCTTAAGGTCAGGCAGTAGTACTTGGTTTTCAATGTAATTTCCTACTGCAGGAAATCATGGATAAGTCGCCTAATTTTCAAGCAATCTGGGCGTAGTTGGTCTCAAAATTTAGGATGAAGATCCTGGAGGGTCACAAGTTTCAGATATGTTACAAATTTGACCTGTAAAGGTCACACTGGCCATTCTACCAAAAAGTTTTTTATTTTTTTTGGCGCGATAGGTTTATGAATTTTTTATAAAATAACCAAAAGTCTTTTTGAACAAAACGCAAACTTGTGACCCTCCAGGACCCTGTAAGAATTTTAGGTAAAAAAATCAAAATTGAAAACGGAAGAGTTTTTGAGTTTTCCTTGATTTCCTAAAAAAATAAAATTTGAATGGTTTTGTACTCAACTCAATGTAAATAGATCGAGTTCATGCCAAATTCCGGTAGATACCTCGACGGAGGGGTGGCTCCCCTTAACCGTGGTACGAAAATAACTGTGTTCGTTTCTGTGAGAGTACATTGAGTTTAATTTACAGTGTGTCAATGTTATTATTGGATTAGATTTTACAGGAAATGGTTGTCAAACTTAATTGTAAAAATGGCCACATTTTTAAAATTATGTATATGTGGATTGATATTTGGTTTATTGAATAAAATATTATGTTATTAACATTCCAAATCCTTTTTTTAATCCATATAAAATTTAAAATTAATATATATGAAATATGAGCAGAGTGCAGTTGGAAAAATTATTCACAATAGCGAATATTCATAATTTATCAATCAATTAAAATGTCATTGTCATACACATTTATTCAGTAAAGCATAAATAGGGAACAATAAACGACTTTTGTTCATTTTGTCCATTTTTTCTAAATTTCTGTAAAAATGCAGCAAAAATCCTTGGCAGGGAATTTTGAATTTTGATCGGACAACAAAATACTTGTCTTTTAATTAGAATTATTAAATAAGACTAAATTAAAATCACAGTTTTTGTAAAACGACAAATTACCGATGCTGTTATGGCAGTCTTAATAACTATTAATACCAAGATTAATAAAAACAAATTTTGTAATCTTTTGTAATTCATTTTGCTCAAGATAGAGTTTAAATTCTCAACGTGTTAATAATATGTAAGTGGAGTAGCCTAACACTGGGGTGCCAGACATAATCAATAACGGATTTTCCTTTCCTGTTGTTCGCAAACGCTAAATAATTCAACACATATATTTGATTGAGACCATGAAGCACAATTGAGCTCCCAGTCGTCTATTCAGCATCTATTCACGATGAAACAGATTCAAACCATTTCTCTGAGTACCGATGATTTTATGCTTTCTATATAATTTTCAATCTTTACCATTAGATTAACGTGAACCGTGACATGGGCATAATTCTGTCGGTATTAATGTCGGTATCCGTTATGTACGAATGTATGTCTTTGTAATGACTACTTGTTACCAGTAACTGCTTATTAATTTCAAAAAGTTGGAAAATTCTAATATAGCACTGATGTTGTAGTTCAAAAATACAAAAACTTTGAAATGGTTTTGCCAACCGCCGCTTTATGTAATGGGACAAATATGCAATACTTCTGTTGCCTTGTTACACATGTATAGATATGTATAGTATAGATATATTCAATATATTATTACAGGTATTTAACTTATCTACTTTTAACAAAACTTGAACATGTATTAACATGACTCAAAAGATTAATTACAATAATTTCTGATTTTGTCTCATAAACAACTTTTACGGTATATTATATAGAATATACTAACTATAGTGTCAAAAAGCATCACGCAATAGATTGCCACATTGCCACAAACAGTTTATTTCAACACAAACATAATAAATACATAGAATATTCTTAATACGCTTTAGTACATAGTATAGTAAATATAAATACATTTCTATTGTAGGATTAAAGACCTTGTTTTTAACATGCTACTGCATTCGCATGCAATCAAACGTTGAAGAAAATAAAAATAGAAGCCATTTTCTGAGAAAAAGAGGAAGTGTAGATTTGCAAATTTCTATTTTTAGCGATATGGTAATCAAGATATAGACTAACCTAACACAGGGATGTAACCTAACTTTTAGGTAAGATTAGATAGCTGCGTTGCTTAGGTTAATATATTTTCGTATACTAGACACATTCAAAAAAATTAATTAATGATAACATTACTTAATTAACAACAGTTAATCTCAGATGGTAGCAAGTAGCAACTATTTATTATTATAGCACCCAAACGTAATTTTAATTATTATTGCGACAAACACGGTAGCTGTAGCCTTGCAGGGATCCACAGCTTTGATAACTTGCACAGTCGCTGTTTACGACACACATGCAATTATCCAAAATAGCACAGTGAGTTGTTCTTGGATCGCTGTCTTGTTTAACCCCGATTCCTTTAAGACGTCTACCAAAACTGTTCATGAAAATGCCTTTAGGATCATATCTGGACATTTGTCCAATGAAAGAATCTTTGGCTAGAGGATCCAATTTTCTGTTAATAATTTCTCTAGTATGATAATAAAATCCAGATTTTCCCCAATGAGAACGTCCCTTCATTTCCTTTATCTGAAAATTAAAAAATATAACTATGAAATTTTAGGGAACAAAATAGGTATACTCCTTTTTTACAAGAAAGGTAAAAAGGACTGCTTTTTTAGAAAACCTTATTTACACATATAAATTGGGAGTAAATGGGGCGTCGAAAAAGGTGAAAAGGCAAAGAAGGTCTGCTATTAAAAAATCTTACCCCTACATTTTTTATAAAAAAGGAAAAAAGGCACAAAGGTCCTTTTTTGTTCCCTGTGGAATATAAATAGGAAATACCTTGAACCTACCATAGCTTGTTGAAAAGTTTGATAAGCAGCTAAGTAACTCGGTGCATCTTCATATGGATTTTTCCTCTTAAAAATAAAAAATCCAACTTGTACTGTATCTCTTCCTTGACTAGGCGACATATATGTATTAGTTGCAGCGGAAAATCTTAGAATGACTCCCCCATAAGGAAATACAATAGGAGATTTTTTATAAATGTCATGCAAACGTCTGAACATTTGGGGCATTGCACTGACAGGAATGGCAAATTCTACTTCTAATTTGTCAGGTCCATTTTCTGCTAGATAAACACATTGCTTAGGAAGACCTGGAGCAGGACAAATGGTGACTGTCATCCGATTCCAATCTCCTACGGCGGGATTCTTCAATGTCGAACCGTCTTCCGTATAAAATGGAAACTCAGACTTGGAACCGTCTTCAATCAACCCGCGATAACCTACAGCTTGAGAATCATTGATTTGTGCAGCTGATTGAGCATCAGGTAGCTTTTGCAAATTTTCCAACCCAAGAAGTATATCAGTTTCTCCGCCAATTAAATTTGCATAAGCATTTCCTGGTGTATTTCCATCAACATTGGTCCAATTTGCCATAACCACTTTATTTAATCCAGGAAACCAAAACATGCAAAGTTGATCTATTTCTCTCGCGTACCTTTCAGCTCTCCCGTCCATAAAAATATCGTCCGAAATTTCGTAATTGTAAGACATAATCTTGTAAAAAGGAACCTAGAGTTCAAAATAGTAATTTACAAAATAGAAATTACAAATTGTTATAAGTAATGGAATTAAACCTCTAATGCTTTGTGGCTTAAACAGTTGGATAAATAAATTACGAAATTTAGCCCCAGTTTTAAATGATGCAAAAAATCCAATTTTTACACAACTTTTTAATTAATTGATGGAAAATTAAGAGAGAATTTTACAGTTTTGAAGGTTATATCCAAAATAACTCCAAGAAGGCCAAGATGTACACGGAAAGCTTGTAGGGAACATTTTTGCTTGATTGTTCGTATCTGACCTCGTCCGTCGACAATTGTGAGTCCGATAACTTGTTCTGATAAGGTTGAAGGATATTTTAAACTTGTGCCATGGGCAGCTGTTCCAATTGCCCCAGCCACAGTAATATTTCCATAAGATGGGACAGTTTTCAGAGCACGGCCATTGGCTGTCAAAAAGTTTCCTGCGTCATACAGAATAACTCCAGCACCAAAAGTAGCCGATTTATCGCGGTTTATTACTTTTTTCTGTAGATATTTTGGATGTATTGGAATTCCCTCTGTGCAAATAATATCCGTTATGGAATGGCGACTTCCAAATGCTTTAACTGTAGTTCCTTTGCTTATAGCTTCTTTTACAATTCTCGCAACGTCTTCATTTGTCTTCGGATAACGAATTTCATAGCTAGGATTACAAACTGGGCCCAAAGTATATGCTCCATATGTCAGATTTCTGCAATCAGTTCAAAAATCTTTATATAAATGTACAATATTTGTTACAGTTGTTTATTAAACACACCTTGAGTGTACTAAAGATATTTTTACAGAAACCAGGAATATTATGATCAACAGATTCCACGTCATTCTCATTCTTCGAAATATAATTATGTTAAATTCTTCAATGAATGATATTATAGTGAATAAAAGACTGTGGCTGGCACTATTTACTATATTATTTATCGTAAAATAAACCCACCGAGACTTCTCTGTTGCAGTCCATATTCTTTTATCGTTCTTTTGATTTTTTTCTGTAAATGGAGTATATAGGTATTGTTAATAACAGGAATGAAACAGTTACTGTTAGTATAAGTGCTACTTTAACTGGCATACGACAAGAACATAAATAGAGCATGTCTGCATTACTTTGGCAGGGTTTAGTTTTTAGAGGCAAAGTCTCTCAGGAATATAGCCCGATGAGGAAGACAACTTCATAAAAAAATTAGCTTTTAGGCGCTGCTGTTACAGAGCCTTAATTTTCCAATTTTAAGGCTTTAATTTTATTTATGCACTAGTTGGATGTTTAATAATGAGTTCTATTATTATGAACAGTCAATAATACTTAAATCTTAATGAAAAGAACTTGCAAGTGCGTTTATTGAAGAGAAAAAAATGAGTATTAAACCATGAACTGCGAAGCAGATACAATAAGTGTACGTTTATTGATTATAATAATGTCATTTTGCTGAATACACCGTTATTCTATTACACATTAGCTGCGCCTGTTGCATACCTTCTACTAGAAGTATTTCCATAATTTTATTATAATCCTTTCTTGCATTGAAATATAATTGCCAGCAGCTCATTCTGACAGACAAACAAAGGTGACACAGTGACAGATTAATGTCCAATTGAATAGACTTCTGTAGTCAGTGAACTATTTCATAAGAGTTACGTCCACTAACGTAACATAGAACCACACTTGCACTTGTTCAGTCGGTATTCCTTTTACAGATAAAGTATTTTTGTCTATAACTTTCCTCTTTGCCAACAGTCAGCCAAGTTTTGAAGTACGCAATTATTGTATTTTTTATTGTATTTCATTACCAAAAATGTGCATTGACATAATTGTGTATTGTATAGCTAAAGCTAAAATTCAGAAAAATCTGATAAAAACTGTTAAACAGCATTATTGACACAGTTTTACACAGATTGTTTTTTTAGTAAGCAGGAAAATGACCAATTTTTACAAAAAATGAAAAGGTGGTGAGAGATCTACCTAATACAACTTTTTTATTTCTAAAAAAGGGGCTACTTTCATAGTGGATTGGAACAGACAACTTTCTACCATTATGCGGCAAATGTGTCGACATTATACTATATCATAGCAGGATGAGGACATCATAGTCCAAGAGTATTTGAGTGAGTTTGTTCCTATTTGAAGTGACGAAATAAAGAATTGGGTTCAATTTTGAAAGAAAAACGAGGAAATCATTTCGTGAAAAAACAGTTCCGCATAAAATAAGAGGAGAGAGCCAAGGAATAAATATGCACACAAAATAAAAATAGTGGGAATCTTCATCTCCACATTGATGGGTGGCTCTCTTCAGCTTTCAATTTAAAATACAAACGCTTAGATGGCTCCAATACACTATATCCGTCTTGTTCCATCCAAAAACCTAAAAGTCCTTTTTCCATCATCAGTTGAAAATATGATTGAAAGTTGTGTCGGGTGCAAAAAGTAAAATGGTATGAAAGTGTGTTCGTCTCGGCAATTTCCTTGCTTAATATGCAATGTCCTTTTGATGATGATATTTGTTGGATATTTGGAACATAGTATTGTCCAATTTGTTTAGAAATGAGATAAAATATTTTCATGGAGTAGTTAGTCATTAATCTAAGATAGTTATTCACATAGTTTCCAGCAGTTTGCTTTTCTATTTCCAAGTCATAAATATAGAAACTTGAATTCATCTTATCCTATTATGGTGTTATAAAATGATCTTCAGTTAAATGTATTGAAAAGTCAATATTTCACATTCCACGAAGGAGGATATCGTAATCTAACAGAACAGTTTAATAGAACCGGTAATTTTACAATAAAATAAACTACAATTAATACCGTTGTTTATTACAACCGATACACTCTTAGGTTATGAAATTAAAAGCGAATGTTTTACTACTACTAAGCATAAATACGGACGTTGTAATAAGCGAAGTGGAAGTACGGAAGTTTTAACACGAAACCTAGATAAATACGGAAGTGGTGAAGCAAACAGGAATACTCTTAACTACAAAATATACCGCTTAGTATCATTAGTAGCCCCTGTTCGAATTTACAAGTTGGATAACTGTGTAAGCTTTAAGGTTTTCTTATAGAGGGATAATAAATAATGCCGATGAAATCGATTTGCTATATTATTATGTAAATGCAAGACCGTTCGTGTTTAAAATGTCCGGATCTTGCCCTCCTATAAATCTCCTGTCATAAATGAGTACATACCTAAAAATTAAATATTGAAATAAATATTGTAATAAAAACCAGAATATATTCACGTCTCAATATCTTCACAATTTAAAAAAAATTATATTCGTTTTATTTTTACTAGGTGTATAGTTTCGTATATTAAACCCATTTTGAGTACATATTTTGGTATGCTATCAGACACTTGGCACTTTTAAAACCATTTTCAAGTTTCAAAAATCAATAAGAATTTGTAATATGTAGATCTGAGCATTAAAACGTATAACATACCAAACATTTTTACGTATATACATGCTATCTTTAAATTTTGCTTTGCAACTCCGCATTTACGCAAAATTTTAAAAATGTAACTTATGATTTAAATAACTACATTCTAAACACAAATGCTACACAAAAACAGAAGTTACTTCCATATATAAAAAAAGTTAATTTTATGTTTGGATTGTTCTCATGCAGTTTCGATCTTTAGATTGCGGGTAAATTTACATTAAAATATAAATCCTGCAATACCTTAACAATGGTTCTATGTAAACTGGTCCTAGTAAACTGGTATTTTAGGTATAAAGTAAACTGGTCTTGGTCAATTACCAACTGGTCCTCCCACGTTAGTAAACTGGTCTTAGTCAATTACCAACTGGTCCTCCCGCGTTAGTAAATTGGTCTTGGTCAATTACCAACTGGTCCTATGCCAAAAGTAAACTGGTCTTGGTCAATTACTATGATTGTTCTTCCCATGAAAATAAGCGCCTTATATCTTTAAGTTTGATGAGTGGAGGTGTATGTGCTATGGTATGTAGAACTAATTTATTCAATCTCAATCTTATCTTACAACTCAGTACCTAAGTTATGAGCTCTGACATCAAGTTTAGTCTTCTGCAGAACTTTGAGTTGAACACTATGGCTGTGACATTTGTAAAATCGCAGAGAGGAAAAGATAAGTTAGTGCAACAAGGCTTATACATTTACAGCCACTACTAAAGATGGAAATGGAGATGTGAAAATAGGAAAAATTGCAATGGAAGGCTAATCTACAGCGAAGGATCAGGAGCTGAATTAATAACCGAACATTCACACAATCCTGAAACATCAAGGTAAGTATTACAATTTGGGAGCAAAATATTGTAGAGCATTGGGATGGTATACCTTACCCTTCAGAAAAGAAGAATGAGTCAAAAGAAAAAAGTTATTGTATATATTTGACTAATTTACTGGTTCTAAATTTACTGACTGATTTAATTTTAATTGTATCTTACGTTGTAAATTATTTATTGATACTTGATGAAAAAAAATTACTAATAAATATGCGGTGTGTGCCTCAATATGTAGTAGTTCACTTATTTCACGTTCACTTACTTCAGAAAGACCAGTTTACTTTTGGCATAGGACCAGTTGGTAATTAACCATGACCAGTTTACTAATGCGGGAGGACCAGTTGGTAATTGACTAAGACCAGTTTACTTTTGGCATAGGATCAGTTGGTATTTAGCAAGACCAGTTTACGTTTGACCCTAAAGACCAGTTTACCTGGACGAGTTTACGTGAAACCCTTAACAATAACAGCAATGAAATTCTTTGAAATTCAAAAATAGTAAATTTACATATGATTTAAAATAACCATAGATGAAGTATGCTTTATTTGTTGTTCTTCTTGATTTCCATTTTGATTGTAATTAAAAAGAAAGTAAAAATGTTATTTTATCGGTAAATTATTTATTTACTTATTTGATTATAATACGTGACAATGGTAGGTTATTATTTGCAGTTACAATTCCTCAAGCAATTATTACAATTACCGCTGCAGTAGCAATCTCCTACGCAACTGTTACAGTCACCCAATGCACTTACGGACATGCCGATCCTACGCGCCTAAAATAATTAATGTACTTATATGAATTATTATGGTTTTAAGTGAAAATTAATGTGTATTATAAAATTACCTCCAAAGCTGGGGATTTAGTAGTTCCAACAGCGGGAGTGTCCTTTGCTTTGCTCTCCACTAGAGAAAATAGTATCCCCACAAGGACAAAGTAAAAAATGATTTTTCCCATGATTGGGGATTGATAATTTTATAAAAGCTGGCTCTTAAGATTGATAAGCGTATAGTGCGTATGATTGTTGACAAACTAAATTTGTTCAACTTTATATACTCTACCGTTCAGGAATTGTTGACGAAGAAAAATCGAAATCATTTTTTCCAATGTAATGTAGCTCATCACCTGAATTAATTTCAATGTCACGCGTTCCATAATTCATATTCGCATTAATTTCCAACTAATGTTATTCAGAAAAACAAATTAAGACCATTTCAAACAGGAGTGAGAGGGAATTGGTTAAATTTTGGGCCCAGGGTCTCTACTTTGTGGGGGCACGCACTACACAGGTTTATATAAAAATATTCCTCAAAATTTTCACTTTTTGTGTAAGTACATAAACAGTGTACAGGTACCATTTACTACTTACTTGTTATGCTTTGTGATATGATTTTCAAAGTAATTGAAATATAAGTAAGTGATTTGCTAATAACAAGGTAAACTTTACGCCTCGAACAGGACTCCGTACATACATTAAGCCGCCACTGCTCACGTAATCATATGATAGCCATTTATTAACGAAAATTCTGTTAAGTTATGCACAACGGCGGACTAGAAACCACGATTGCTTAACATTGGTTTCTATCAATATACGTGGAAAGGAAACATATTGTGAATTAATTTGTGCTGCAGTATGTTTCCCATTGTTAATTAACTACTATAAGTATTTTTACAATTATAAACTGTGATCACATAGATGGTATTCTGCTTTTGTAACTTGTGCTTACAATTAATATTGAAATTGCAAATCACGTAGCAATTATTAACTATAAATATTTCATCATTCTGTGTAACACATGTATTACTTAACAATTTAAGGACAAGCAGGACAACCATGCCATAAAATGTCTTTTGTAAGTAGGTATCATAAATGAAGAAACGAGATTCAATCGAATTATTTAGAGAACACCTTCTGTGAATATCTCCCCTATTCTCCACAAAGCAATATTCTTTCTGTGTCCGAAAAACTCTGTACACAGTGTACAAAATTTACCACTTTTTAGGCTTTTTTACCATCACAGTGGTAAAAATGCACTTAATGGTAAAAATGCATTTAATGGTAAAAATGGCAAATATTTGAGACTGATTAGACAGCTTAGTACTGATATTAGACTTCCTAAAATATATAGGTTTTAAAACTTTATTTTCTATGAAACATTTCCAATTAGCCCCTTAATTAATTATTAAATTAATCAAGTGAATATTACTAAGACCAAGATTGCATTTGGTATAGTCAAATTAAAATTGATTTGAAGGAAATTTAGCTGCAAATAATTTCCCAGTCGGCAAATCAGGGCTATTAATGCCCACATTGGTTGAATCTAACTCTGATTGATGAAAACTTATCAATTAGTAACAACAATAATCAGCTGCCAATCTATTTCATACTTTGGCACCGAATTTTATTCAAAATCTACACACGAAATTTAAACGAAACAATTTTTACCATTTTTTACCATTTTTGCCACTTACCACTACTTTTTAGGTGGTGGTATTTAACGTTAAATACCATTAAAAACCACTTACCACTGGTAAGTGGTAAATGGTATTTTATACACAGTGTACAAAATTTACCACTTTTTAGCCTTTTTTACCATCACAGTGGTAAAAATGCACTTAATGGTAAAAATGCATTTAATGGTAAAAATGGTAAATTTTAGCGATTGATTGGACAGCTGGGTACAGATACACTAGACTTCCTAAAATATAAGTTTTAAAACTTTATTTGCTTTGAAATATTTCCAATTAGCCCTTTAATCAATTAAATTAATCATATTTATTTGATTATACACCAAAAGTTATTAAAAAAATGAAGAAAAAAGATTGTATTTGGTATCGCCCATTTAAAATTGGTGCTAATTTAATTGCAATTATTTTCTCAATCGGCATGGGTTATTATCGCCCCCATCGGTTGAATCCTACTCTGATTAATAAACACTTATCAATTTGTGACAACAATCTTCATCTGCTAAGCTATTTCATACTTTGGCACCGAATTTTATTCAAAATTCAAACACGAAATTTAAATGAAACTATTTTTTACCATTTTTACCATTTATAGCACTTACCACTACTTTTTAGGTAGTGGTATTTAACGTTAAATACCATTAAAAACCACTTACCACTGGTAAGTGGTAAATGGTATTTTGTACACTGTTTGTACACTGTCTGTACACAATTATTTTCTAACAAATTTATCTAGAATATTCATTAGAAACTATTCTAATGAAAAATTCCAAGTTCAACATCCTTTCTTAGCACATTGTCTTTTCCTAGTGCAATGTCCTTTCGTAGTTCACGATGACAAATCTTTTGTCCTTTATTTGTATCACTATGCAATCGGACTCGCGAAAATAGTATATAGTTTTGACTTTCAAATTTAGGCAGAGTTGGGTAAATTTGACCAATGAAATAATAGGCAATGAATATGAAGTCTTTTTGAATTCATATTCTGTTTTATGTTGCGTTTTTTTATAGATCCAAAGCACTTTAAAATACGTTTTAGTTTCGTATTTTAACTTGAAATTTTAAGCCCAATTGCAGCACATGTTTGCTGCTTTTAGACACATTAACTATAAATTTCGAAGCCGTGCTAATAATTAATACGTGAACTAGAAATAAATGTGAACTGTAAAATAATGGTTAGCTGAGCAATATTGTCCCCGCCTATGAAGCATTTTTACTTAAACCTTTTTGATGTGAAGAGAATGTGATCTTACTGATATTATGAGGCTCGCTGGTGTTTTCTTTTTTTTCAAGAAAAGTGCTAAAAGTTTTTGCTTTGCAACTTGGCATTCACGTAAAGTTTTGAAAATGCAATCGATGATTTTATCTCGACAGTCTTTTGAATGGAGAAATTCAAACAAAAATACCAGAAACGATATGGCTAAACAAACCACAATATTTTGGAATAATGTTTTGAATTTTATTGAAAATTGAATGCCAATGCTTTTAGGCTGTCGGGCATTGTGAGTGTGCATGTCCCGAACTATCTTGGCGCGATGATCTACGTAGTGGTAAAGCAATCCATGAAACATTAATTGTACTCCGTTTTGCACATAGATTTGTGAAAAGTGGATAAAGTCTTTGGCGTAACAATTTTCAAATTTCATTGAAATTCTTTCGGTGAATGCAGGTTCAGTTGCCACATTTAGTAAAAGAGTATGATTAAATTTAAGTAGCTGGTTTATGGCTTGGATAGATGTTATTCGATTTTCAGACATAAAAAAGGACAGTTTCTTTTTAGGTTCAATTAGCAAGACCCAAAAGAGATTAAGAACCGCGATGTTTCGAATTTTATACAGATAGTTCCAAATGATTTCATCAGGAACATTAGACATTGACTGAATAATGTTTTTCTGGTATCCAACGGCAAGAGAATTAGATACTGGTGCTATAGTTTCCATTACATTTATAAGGGTCTTTGACCACCAGGCACCTGAAAATGATGATATATCAGCAAAATAAACAGTCGCATTTAAATCCTCAAGGGATTTGTACTTTTTCAACAGGAGGAAATCTAGACTGTCCTCATTTATAACTTTAGATGGACTATTTGGTGGTCGATGGTAGATATATTTATGACCATGGTCAATAGCATCCTTTAAATTATTGTAAATGATATTCTTGGGCTCGGTGATGCTCTCTTGCTTGACGCGACTTTCAAAAAGCGTACAGAATAGTGTGGATACACACAAATATAACATTACAATCTTATTGCAAGATTTAGGAATGTGACATTGGCGAATAGCGACGGAGAAAACTAGAAAAAAGGATAAAAATTTAACAGAAAATTTCGATTGATTTACAATCGTCGTCAAAAATAAAACCGCCACGACAGAAAAGTAGAGAATGGTTAAAAGTATCCAAACGGCGTCATCGAAGGTTCCGAGTATTGATGTGATGATGCCTTCCTCTAAATATTCCATTGGTGTCATGTAAATGATTTTGATTCGTTCATCCGACAAATAAAGTAGTTCGTGGCCCAAATTTGAACGGTCTTTGAAGTCAGAGAAGCAGATGATCTTTCCGCAAAGGCGATTCTTCCTTATATCTGGAATCTCAACTGTCGGAGTAAAATTAAACTGGTTGGCAAACAACGAAACGAACAATTGGGACTCATCACACATGAAATCCCCTCCAAGTTTTCTATTTAGAAAATTTCTAAATGGTCTTAATGAAAATGAACGATGAATGGGTGAAAATTTACAGACGCCATTAGACTCTGCATAAAATAGCCGGCCAACTAAATTTGGCTTGTCAACTATTTCGTAATTGACGACGTATTGGTGATTTTTTGACAACAAGACGTGGCTGTCGCCGTAATATAATTCTGTCATGATTTCTCTTGGATTTTCTTTACTTGGCCAAACGAAAAATAAATGAGTGCTGTACTGGATGATATGCTTTTTTATGGAGGGGAATTTGCTGAATGTTTTCAAAATGATTATGAAAGTATTTTGTTTTCTGTATCCACCAAAAAGGGAAAATTTCTTCTTTAACTCTGTTAACTTTCTAGGATGAATCACAATAGTCACTGAACATTTGTCTTTTCCATTTTCTATTGAGTTTATAATCCCCTTCTTTGTGTATATAGTCCAAACTTGCAAATGCTGATTTCTCATTAACAAAATTTCCATTTGATCTGCACTTGTATATTGTTCAAGTTGCAATTTCCTGTTTCCATTCTGATGGAATAAATTGAAAACGCAATTCTTGTGCAATCCCAATTCCATGGAAAACTCATTATTTGCGGTCCATGCAAATTGAATAAACACAAAACATAGCACTACAAATATTAAAAGTTGTGGCTGAATCATAATGTTCTTGCTACTTAATTATTAATTAAAATTTTAAATCTGAGTTTTTACAATTAAAATTTTAAATCTAGAATATAATGTTAAATGGAACTAACGAGAAATGTAGTTGACCATGTTGCTTCTTAAACAGACAATTAGTCAAGAAGAAATGGCATCATATTGTCGACTACTGATTGCTATAAGAGCAAGTACAATCAATATAGAATGTTATTTCCATCTATTTGTCAAGTCGGAGTTTTGGCATCGGTAAATACAAATGTGGTATGTTTTTGTTTTGTTTAAATATACGTCATATTTTCGACATTGAAGGACAAATATACGTATAGAAAATAGAACTGATGTTTTTTAGTCAGCCTTGGCCTATATTTAGTCAAAGTCCATTGATTATTGATTATAATTTAGAAGGTAAAATTGTTTTATCTTATTTAGCTTATATGAATAGTATTCAAAACATTTCTACGAAAATTATAATTGTGACGTAATATGTTATTGTTATTGCAAGTGTTGTTAATTCAGCACACAATAAGAAAGTTTGTTCTATTAATATATAAATGCATTGTTGAGGAAGGCTAAAGTTGAAAAACAAAAGTCGATGTTTTATTATTTTGGACAGTTAATAATCCATTTCTTTAGTAGATATATATCACCGTTATAGGAAGAGTAGGAGATCACAGGACATTGGTCTTTATTGTTTTCTGACGAGTTAAAGTAAGCTATGAGATATATAAAATAGCGTACATCAAAAGTATATATGAGTAGGAAGATAACAGATAGAGATAAATAAATAAAATAAATATATAGGTCTCTGTCAGATGATGTAAAAAATAAGGATGTGTCAATTAATCCAAACAAAAGGCAACATTAGCTATCCTACTTTCTACTGTTTCTACTGTAATGTTTTTGACCATTCTTAATCAAACTTCATGGCTGTCGTAAAGTAAGAGTAAGATAGACTTTCTAATGGTATCTTGCAACTAATTGTGCAAATATGTGTGCAGTGCATGAATATACTTTCCAATTTTTATTTTTATAATATTTTTGAAACACCAAGTAAAAAAAATACAAGTTTCCATATTAATTTAACTTTGATCTTCCAAAAGGTGTATATAGCAATTGCCTGTATATTACCCGTAATCAATGAGAACACTAGAAGTCGGTTCCCGGACATACGTGCCAAAGGTCAATAGTGCCAAGTGTTTTATGACCCTTTGTGCCAAGGGGTTTTCATGAGTGCCAAAAACATAAGTGCCAAAACGAATAATGCCAATCGCACCTTAAGGTATCAAAAGCGCAATATGCGTTTTCAGATTGGTAGTGAAAATGCGCAATATGCATTTTCAGGTTGGTAGTGAAAATGCGCAATATGCATCGGCGGCAATTTTACAGGAGAGAGCATGAGACACAAGTGAGACAACATGTTTGGGTGGAAAATGTGATTTTACAAATTCACTAGCTCAGCTATTTGAACCAAATAAAATTTAAAATTTGATCATCGTATATATAATTTTATGCTTTCTCATTTTATCGTAAAATCTCACTGTGCCCCGTATATGCATATTGCGCATTTTCACTACCAACCTGAAAATGTATATTGCGCATTTTCACTACCAATCTTAAAATGCATATTGCGCTTTTGATACCTTAAGGGGCGCAATAATGTTTTAATTAGTCACGTTTAGTTATATACATCAGTTTGCCTTATGAATATGAAGAGTTATGTCATTTTAGGCTTTGCTTTTTTGGTTGTGCCTGCCTACAAAATATATAAGCTTTGATATAATCAATTTTTGGTTTTTTAAAGTATTGTGCAACTTGGAAAGTAATTTTCGAATCGAGTTGTCGATATTCTTTCTTCTGAGGTGGTACCATTGAACTATTGAAGTAAAGGAGCATAAGTGAACAGTGGCATTGCTCACTTTGAAGATGAGATAGTAGCATAGCTTACTACAAGAAGGTCATAAGGTCATCAACAGGGTACACTTACTGATAAAAATAATATAATTCGTATTTTGATATTGGATAAAACTGAACTGGCTGGAAGGAAGAATAAATGTTCAATATTTCCGCCGCCCATATTAGCTATGTATCAATACGCCCCTATAACTTTACAAGCAAAGCTGCAAGAGGATAGAGGCTATTTCTTGCACCAAACGAATATTGGATAAAGGCTTATTCGTTCACCAAACAAAAAATGGATTTAGGCTTATTCGTCCACCAAGCTGAAAGTGGATACATGCTTTTTCGATCCTTAAGGGACGATATGAAATATGAAATAGATAGCCTAATACAGTATACAATACATTGTACCTAATGGCACTTAATGCTTTGGCACTTATGGTTTTTGGCACTTATGGAAATGGCACATACGTTTTTAGAGGTAGGATAAAAGTGCCAATTGGCACTTTTATTTTTGGCACATGTGTCCGGACACCGTCCCAGGAGGACGGTATCAGCCATGATTGTCGCTTTTGTCGTTCAAATTGACTTCGAAAATCCTTTTCGTTGTCATTTTTTAATCCTAGTATGGCTGATTTGGACAACAAATCGGAGTATATGACACCAGTGCAGTGCCAGATATTATAAAAGCAGGTTGAATTTTGTGTTTGAACAGTTTCAATAAGTCAAGTGGTAGACTATTTAAACATAAAACGAGTTTTCCTTTTATACCATCAACTTTAGTAATTTTGACCTTCTTGGATCACATTCTTCACATTCTTTTTGTTGCTTTCTATAATAATTTTAATAGTAATTGTCTGTGTTGCAATACATTTAAAGAATGTATTACGTAGATCGAAATTATTTATGTAGAAAGGTTACCCACATTCACATGTTATAAATGACTACAGCATATTAAAATTAATTTTCAGAATTTTATTGATCTGCATCAATTATTATTAGCATTAGTAATTGACTTATTGTCTTTAATTTATTGCAGCAGATTCCACTTACCATGAAATATGCATTTAGACAGTTTTTAATCGATGCTTATAATATTTAAGCCATTAGAAACAAAAAATTCAAGATAATAAAATCGAAGTAAGGAATGTTAAAATGCACCGACAGGTCGTTTTTTGTCAACCAATGTAGAATAAGTTACGCTATTATCGACGCTGACAGAAAATACATAATATATCCTGGTCATTTTGTAAATATTCATTCTTTACAAATTACCTGTAACTCCTATAATATTTTAGCAATTATAAACAAAAGTTCCAGAGCTTAAAATAGACGCAAGAACGATCAATCAAAATACACCGACAGGTTGCTTCTTTAAAAGTTTTGTTGACTAATGAACAATAAGGTTTCTGTGGCCCTACGTTTTAAACTATTTAATTAATTACACTTCACACTCAACAATCGTAACAAACTTTACTGTGTAATACTTATGAGAATGAGAAATTAAATTTCTCGTGTGCGCCTGTATAAAGTTGTAATTTATACCTCATTAATTTACCTCATTTTATTTTGTATCGAAGAGTCAGCCTAAAACAACAATCTTCTGATAATGAATTCATGATAAAATACATCTACATTTCATTTAGACTTAAACACCAGTAAACCCTGCTGATGCTGATATTATCACACATTATAGTTAAATAGTACCAGACGCAGACCTTGTTTTTATTGATGTTGACAGTAAAACGTTCGAACATGCTCAAATCATTTTATATGCATGGACATGCTAATTTGAAAGAAGTTTGAAATATGTAAAAATTTTAACATTTATTTTTTCATACTTATGCTGTTTCATACTTCAGAATGATATACACGATTTTTTTTGAAAATGATGGTTTATCAATATGAATTTATCGCTTTAACTATTTATTGCATGCAAAAAATAAACTGTTCTATGCCCTTATGCAGTAGCCTCTTTGTCTTTCTTTCCAAAATTAGGATTACTCAAAAGAGTTTGAGAGGTGACAACTAAATTTAGTGGAACTACTGTATTGTGAACCCCATCTGTTGCCTCCAAAGTGAAGGTAAAATTTCCAGGGAAAAGATTTAAATTGTAAAGGTGGACTTGGAAGTCCCAAGAAAACAAATTATTCGCTGAAATATATGACACTTCTACTCTCAGCATGTCTGGACGACCAACGGTAACGCTCACTCTGGAATTGTTTGGGCTATAATCCAAATCTTGAACCAAGATGGGATAACCTTGAGTAATAGGGTATTGAGACGAAGATGGAAGCGTAACTGGAATAGTATAGCCACTGGCAGAAAATACTGGAGCCCTGTTGTTTTCATCGTCAATAGAAACAACTTTATAGTTGTAACTGTGTTGGAATGAAACATAACTTCCGTCCATGCAGCGTAAATAGGGATAAAAGTCAATGAATTTCCTTAAAATGTCAATTCTACTTCCTTCTCCACCTGCCAAATAAAATGCAATCCATTGTCCACTGGAGTTCGTAGACAGCCGTGTTTTAATCAATCCATGATAAAATATATTTGATGTGCCAACAAATGCCACGTTAAAAGACTCCACTTCTCTGCAAAAGACAAAAATATGATCGCTCTTTTTTCATACATAAATTGTACACTTAAAAAAGGTTCTTAAAAGTAATAGTAAACATTCAAGTTGTCGTTGATGAAAAATAAAAGTTTCTCTGTAAATTAAACTATAGACTGTACTATAGATGTAAGTATTTTACGCTGCTGAATTGAATTTTTATTCATGGTCATGATGTCTGAAGATTTAAAAATATTTCTGAACCAGAAAATTAAAACGGTTAGGATACGACTTCCAACTTACGTAAGCAGAAAATCACTTTCAAAACTTTCAGGTACGTTGAAGTATTCACGTTCCCATCCTCTTGGTATCCCGCATGTCAGTAGTATGTGTATATTGGGTTAGCTCAGTTCGGAGGTCCACTTGAGACTCTTTTCATAAAAAATGGTGGGGTTTCCCCCTCATTGGTCCCTACCTATAGAGGGTTGGTCTAGCCGACCCCCCAAGTCTAGGGCCAACCTCCGGTTGACCCCCTAACCCCCCTCCCTCCCCATCATATAAGCCATATAAGCGTCATATAAGCCATATAAGCGAAAGAAGAAGATATCTCAAGGCAGTCTCAAGACAGTCTTGAGATGTCTCAAGACTGTCTCAAGACATCTTGAAGAAAACTCAAGAAAGTTATAAGAAAGTGATATAACCATTATAGTTATATAACTAAGATAGTTATACAACTAAGATAGTTATAAATAACTAAAGTAGTTATATATAACCAAGTAGTTATATATCAAAGATAGTTATATATAACCAAGTAGGTATATATCAAAGATAGTTATATATAACCAAAGTAGTTATATATCAAAGATAGTTATACACGTAAGAGTGGTAGATACAACTGGGGTAGGTAGGTAGAATAAAGGTAGTTACATAATCAAGATAGTTATGTAACTAAGGTAGGTAGAATAAACAAGGGTATATGAACCATATAAGTATATAGTTCATATAGAGCGACAGAGCAGCGGCAGACCTAGACAGGATGTTAACTCTTTGAAGACCGGATGCTTACTGAGCTCTACTCACTACTGCAACTGCAGCTATACTTTATTATTGGATTGCCCTTCCAGTTCACTCGTCCCTCTCCCACTCATTGGCTGCCGCCAAAACAAGTACCTTCCCCTTCTCACTGTCATTGACACACTGCCCAGCTCATCACTCACAACTCTATGATACTACTAACTCCACTACATTACTACAGCCTGCTCACCCCACTTTACTATGGAAAGCTACAGTCGACGTATGTGCTGTCTTATGATACTATACCCACCACACTATGTACATTATCATACATATTATGCATCCCCTATCATACAATGCTATCGCCCGTTCACCCCACTCTATGTATGGTTATGATGATGAAATAAAAGAATAATATTTGTGCATATATACAGTGCATTTATTTTTAACACTAATAATATTATTACGTTACAGAAACGTTACGATACGCACACACTCACATCCGAGTGCATTTCCGGTCTCTCTCCCCTACATCCGGTGCGCGGCACGTGTCAGTCTCTACAACTTACAACAGTACAATTGTTATACACTGCAAGAATATTCACACAACTTACAACCAACCAATGCATACTATTGCTTACAGTACAATTGTTATACACTACAAGAATATTCACTAAAATTACAAAATATTACTAATGTTTACCATAAATACAGCATATTTCTTATAGAGTTAATGCATCTGTAGGATATTACTGACATTTAGCATAAACAATTAGATACTATTCAATGGAATACATGAATATGGGCAGAGTGTGCACATATTTGCTTAATAAACTGGCATATGAGACAATTATTCCAGATAGGAAGTGGTGGAAGTAGGTAATGTGTACTAATAACTAGAGTATATTGGGTATACAAGTAGTAAAAATACAAAGATTATCCTATATAACTTGAGAAACTATAGAATATTTACATACTATTCACTAAAAAGTATGGATACAAACATAATATGAACATAAACTGGGATAGGGAGGGAGAATTTCCTTACAGGAAGTAGTGGAAGTAGGTGAAGTGTACTAATAACTAGAGTATATTGTGTATACAAGTAGTAAAATTACAAAGATTATCCTATATAACTTGAGAAACTATAGAATATTTACATACTATTCACTAAAAAGTATGGATACAAACATAATATGAACATAAACTGGGATAGGGAGGGAGAATTTCCTCACAGGAAGTAGTGGAAGTAGGTAATGTGTACTAATAACTAGAGTATATTGTGTATACAAGTAGTAAAATTACAAAGTATGTCTTATATAACTTGAGAAACTATAGCATATTTACATACTATTCACTAAAAAGTATGGATACAAACATAATATGAACAGAAACTGGGATAGGGAGAGAGAATTTCCTTACAGGAAGTAGTGGAAGTAGGTGAAGTGTACTAATAACAAGAGTATATTGTGTATACAAGTTGTAAATTTGCAAAGTATATCCTATATAACTTGAGAAACTATGGAATATTATCTTAAAATTAGATGGAAAAGCTAATATTTCCCTGCAAGTGAAAAGATATTTGCATGAAATGCACCGATATGCTTCGACATTCTCGACAAACAGGCATGGAGGGGAATTTTTTCAAGCAGAAACTTGTGCAAGCATGCAATATGTCCTATTGACAGCACAATATATCTTATATTACTTGCTATACTACATTATATTTGGTATAAAAGGTGCAAAACTACAAAGTGTATCCTATAAAACTTGTGGAAATTACTAATAACTACTATATAACTTGAGAAACTATGGAATATTATCTTAAAATTAGATGGAAAAGCTAATATTTCCCTGCATGTAAAGTGATATTTGCATGAAATGCACCGACATGCTTCGACATTCTCGACAAACAGGCATGGAGGGGAATTTTTTCAAGCATGTGTAGTGATATTTGTATGAAATGCTCCGACTTACTTCGATATTCTCGACAATCAGGCATGGAGGGGAATTATTTTCAAGCAGGAGCTTGTGCAAGCATGCAATATGTCCTATTAACTACACAATATATCTTATATTACTTGCTATACTACATTATATTTGGTATAAAAGGTGCAAAACTATAAAGTATATCCTATACAACTTGTGAAAATTACTAACATCTATTATATATATATCTAATAAAACATAATATTACTTATATAACTAGTCAAACTATATGATAATTTACCACTAGCAATGTAATTAAAGGTTTAAAGGTTGTATATTACTCTAAATCGCTGTTAAACGACAATCTTCGGGCACAGGGAAGTTTCTGCTTACGACGGCTTGTTGAAATTCCCTCCCTTTTTGGAGCGAATGATAAATCCAGAGGCTCAATTGGAGATAAAACGAATGTCTTATCCGATGAAGATTGGATGTCAGGGGAATGTGGCTCGTCATTATAGTCTTCCCAAGACGAAGTGGGACTTCCTGTTTCTGAAGACGCTGGGGAGAAAGTGGGTGACACATGAGTAGGAGGAGTACGTAGGTCCAAATCAATATACATATCAAATTCTTCCATTGAAAGATCAGCTAGGACATTAGGACCGACATCACTATGATTGACTTGCAGAGTCAAGTTAACATCTTCTTCTGGTAACATTGTAGGGTCGCTACCACTAAAATCAAATCTATTATTAGTTCCAGCAATATATATTAACAAAATGCCTATAAGATAAATTATATCAAATACTTACTTCATGGGTTGAGTTGGTTGGATATACTGGTCTTCAGCTATAGTAGAAAAGTAAGTTATATGACACTTGTCACATCTTACTTCGTTACGATTTCTCAGACAGAAGCCGCAAAGAATGTGGGGACGGTGTTTCGGACTTCCCGCGAAGTGGTAATAGCGACAATGAATCGCTTCGTATCCTGTTATTTGATGCAGGATACAGTTGTCTCCATTACAGCAGTCCGTGTCAAAATTATGTTTGAATACCTCTACCCACAAACGTAGGTTGTCGATATCAGTGGAACTTCTGTCAAGACGATTAGTAATCATCTTTGCCTGGAAATGGCAATCAAAACACAATTGCCCGCCGTTGGTATGGAACATTAATGACTGCTGATTCTCCATGTGCTCAAAACCGCAGTTTTGACACAGGCATCTGGAATTTAAAATATTACATTAAGTTACAGTTATTAATTAACGTAATACTACTGAGTAATACTAATTAAAGAAATACTTACTTTTCCGAGACTGTTGGAATATTCCTATTGTTTCTTAAATACTCCTTGACTTTCCTAAGAGCAAAGAAAGAATGACTTAGACTTTTAAAAATTTAAAAACGTTAAAGTACTTACTCTGTAGTATAGACCTTCGTGAGAAAGGTGAAGTACCAGTCTTGGTCTTCTAACGGCTGTTTTAGTAGGCGTTTTAATTCACCGAGCTGACTCCAGTGTTCGTTGTATCGGATAGATAGGTAATCGTCGCAGTTGTTTAGTCCTGTATCCTCACATTTGGGGCACTTTTCATGGATGGGATAGGAATTTCTATGTATAACCCCTTCAGGAACCCACTCTACGTCTTTTTGCACAGAACAAACTAAATGAGTTGGTAATGCTGTACATAAGAGTGCAGCCGAAATTTTATACACACAAAGAACTACAGGGTCGCGGCTAAAAAAACTCACTCACTCTTGGTCTATAATTTTTTTAATACATGCTTCTCTTGCGCTACGACCTCGTTTAGACTTATCCAAGAAGCTAGTAAGGCAACGACAATTTGCTATAAACCAACGCTTTTCTGGAGCACTGTCTCTAAATATGTACATCCTATATACATGGTCCTTTACTATTTGAAATTCGGTGATAATAGTCATTGTTATACAAACACGTGACGAACTTCGTTTATTATAGCTCTACAGCTAAAGCACTTATGAAACTTATAGCAGCACTTTTCACAGCAAAACAAATGATCACAGGGGATGAATATAAAATTAACATTTCTTACCATGCAAATGTGGCATGGGTTTTCTGGGTCTTCATCTTCTAAATATTCTCTAGTGTCTATTAGTGTACACTTGACAAACAAGCACTCTTTATAATGTTCATCGTATCTCTTGTCAATGTTGCACAGATTAAAAAACGTAAGGTCACAATAAAAACATGACATAAACAAGTCTTCTGTGATAAAAAATCCTTCATTTGCGTAAGTTAGCCAGTTACTAAGTTCTATGGGCAAAAGAGAAAAAGAATTTTTACGTACTTCAACGTTGTCCAGTTCAGGATATTTCATTCCACCTTTCGGAATTTTGTATGCCTTTCTTGACATAACTTACGTATAGACTTTGACAACATGGGTGATATTGGAACGGCATATAGGGCACTTATTTTGGGTACAAACACAAATTGGGCAGGCTGCAAAATGGCTACACGGTAGATAAAGATATCTAGCCTCAAACGTTCTACATATTTTGCAAACGTTCTTGTCCTCTGCTAAAGGGAGAGCTTGGTTTCCTTTAATTTTAGATTTATTAATAGTGAGATAGGCGCAACCGTTATACGGGATGTGATAAGCGTGCTCAAAGAATGGACAATCATCTAATTCCCACTTTGAAAGAACTAGACCGCAAAAGAAGCACTCACAAGTATCGTCTCTTTGGAGATAACGAAATCCTGCTTCAGCTAGGTCAATAGGTTTAATATGTGACAGTGGCCAGTCAATAAAAGATTCAACCCTACTGTCTAAAGTAACAAAGTCAAGCAACACTGGACCGGAGAATGGAATTAGAGTTTCAGGGACTCTAGGTGCATATTGTCGAATTCCATACATAGCTGGTCTATCTCTGCTATTACAGCCTTCGCCTGGTATATTTTACTCTCCGTTAAAATTTTATTCAATTGGGTTTGTTTTGTACTAATATTATATTCACTACGTATTAGTTTGTCAAACCTGTCGGCGAATATGGCTGCTGTTACTTGTATGGGATTTCCGTCAATTCCAACATTTAAATTTTTCTCAGCGGAAATGGCTTTATAACTTAAAGCAATTAGACGAATGGCGGTTGCATCGTATAGTGTAATGAAAAGAGTTGATGCTAAGGACTTTTGTCTTATAATGTTTAGTAGACACGGTAAAATAGTTGCACGTTGGCATCTACACTTATACTCTCTTTTAACTTGAGGCTGCGAAACATTGGCATACCATAATGTATCTACGTGTCCGTTTACATTGAGGGAGAACTCTATAACAGCAACCATTCTTAACAGTAAGCAATTCAGTTATGATTCAACATTCATTCACTCACTATGGCGGTTAATGTTAAGCGACAGTATTTGAATCCTTTATTCGCTGGTTCCTTTTCAGGCGCTGCTTCGTTTATTACTAACAGGAAACTGAAAAACAAAGCATCCGTTGTCCATGAACTAAGTAAGCTTAAGCCATATGTCTTACACAAGCCTGCAGTTTCGCGTTTCCGCAGGAGGAAGTTTATGGTGTTCTTTAGAAATGACCAGATACAGATAGATCTCATTGACTTATCCAAATATAGTAAAGAAAACAATGGTTACAAGTATCTGCTAACTGCTATTGACGTGTTCAGCAAGAAAGCCCACATAGTCCCTATAAAGACAAAAAAGATGACTGACGCAGTTAGGGGAATAAAGGAAGTAATTAAAAAGCTAGGCAAGCCTCGGTCAATTCTTAGTGACCGGGGAAATGAATTTGTTGGGCAGATGGTGAAGAAATATTTAGAAAGCATAGGAGTTAGGTTGATGCACGTGTACTCCGAGATGAAGGCTAGTGTTGTAGAGAGATTCCATCGTACGATTATGTCTCGTATAGCTAGATATTGGACACATAAAAGTAATAGAAGGTATATAAAAGTACTTCCACTTCTGCTTAAAGGATACAATAATACTAAGCACAGCACTACTAAGTTTGCTCCCAATGATGTAAACGAAAATAATGAACACCTTGTCTGGCGGAATACGTTTGAGCACCTGGCGCGTCTGGCGAAGCGGAAACCTAAGTTTAGTTTAGGGGATATTGTTCTTATATCTCGCACTAAAGCGACATTTGTTAAAGGATATGAGCAAAATTATTTAGACGTTCCCTATAAAATATCCAAAGTACGTGATACTCAGCCACCTACTTATGAACTAACTGAAACTGTAAGTAGAAAGAACAGAAAAGGCAACGAATTGCCGTTGGAAACCTTATTGGGAGGATTTTACGAACGCGAACTGACACTTTATACTCCACCTTGATCATGTCAACATCGAATATCGTAGTTGCTCAAAATAATAATAAAATTTTGGTTACAGATCCTCTGACTGAGAAAGAAAAGATTTGGATTCATAATCCATCTGGAAGTGTATGTTTGGAAATTAATGACATTGAATCGGTAATCCAAGCTTTATTATTGTTAAAAAATGATCGTAAACCAAATATTGCTACAAAAACTTGTAACTTAAAACAAATAAAGTGGGTTACAATCGCTAAAGAAAAGCTGCATGGTGAAGAAATTGAAACTTACGGATTATTTAATAAACAGACTGGATATAAATTACTGGATAGATTTGGATATTTTCTTCCAGGTTATTATTTTGACTATGACGTTGTTTTGAAAACATAATGCCTCGATACTATACTCTAAAGTGTGGATATAAAATTTGGAATACGGGATCACTTATTCATATTAGAGAGCCGGATGGAAGTATAACTGGGAAAGGAGCATCTGTTCCTATTAATGAACTAAAAAGTCTTATCAATAAACTTACGAAACTTCAAAATGGACGGATATACAATTCACGTGGACAGTCGAAGATGTAAATCCACTTACCCAGAAAACCGAGGTGGTTACTTTAGTAATGAACTATACAAAACTTTAAAATTATCCCAACATCATTATGAATGTGGACTGGTTCGTGTCTCTTTTACTGCAAATCGGAGGGTTATGTTTGGTACTTACGTTGGTGACAGTGAACTTGAAGTAATTGTTGGGAAGAATCGAATAATCAAAAGCCAATTCCCTCGGAAAAACTATGCTTCTGTGAATAACTTTATAACCTATTTTGAACATCAAATGAAAACTGTTGGTTTAAATGCAAAAATGACTGAAATTATTGATGGTACGCCATCTAGAAAAACAAAATTTGTAAACAATGATGATTCTATTCTAGTAATAAACCAAAGACTGACCAGTGCGTTAGGATTTAATCGTAATTCCTTTCCTAAAGGGGAATTTATAAGTGAAGGTTACATCGATAACTCAAAATATGTCAGTATCCCTGAAAATTATGTCTTAAAATTTGAGCGAGTGTTCCCACCATTCAGAAAAGTTCTTAAAATTTCAGAACCGTCAAAATTCTCTCTAGTGTCTCTAATTACACTTATCAATAGAGCATTACAAGAAGTTGAAGAAGAGGCGGAAATAACATTTTTCCTTGTTGGAGAGACAATACACGTAGAATCAAATAAGGCGGATGTAACAATTTATTTCAGGGGACCTGCTTACCAACGAATATTTGGGACATCTTTAGTGCGTGTAGGCGATGTAAGGGAGATTACAGAAGAAAATGAGCAAACAGGTATACTAGAAAAAGAACAGAAGGCGCAATATATCATTGATACTATTGATCATGGCTACTTTTATCAGAGGCGGGCACTTATATTATCAGATATAATTAAAAATACTTACTACGGTAGAAGATACATGCCTATACTAAATGTAACAGGCGTGATCGCTGATGAAAGTAAGTACGTGAGTATTGAGTTTCCTACTATACAATACGTGCCTCTTAATGTCAGTGAAGTAAGCTCTGTAAATATACAAATACTCAGCGAATCATTGTCTGAGCTCTCAGTCGCTCAACAGCCGTCGTTCGTGACGTTACATATCCGGCCGAAGAGATATTAATGGATATGGACTGTCTTCAAATTGGAGGAGGACTAGGTTTGAAACCAAATACATATGCTGTACCATATCGTGGAAAAATAATTGCAGATAAGGCAAAGAAGCGCATCAAACGCACTAATAAGCAAGTTGGTGGAGGCAAGAAATCCCGAAAGGTAGCAAAAAGGAAAAAGGTGACAAAGAAACAAAAGCAACCTGTTGTCCTTTCACAGTTTGGCTTTGGGAAAAAGAAACAAACAAAGAAAAATAAACAAACAAAGAAGAAGTGCAATCCTAAAAAGAAGAAAAAATCAAAATGAGTGTCGAAATAGCACAAGGGAGTTCGTTATCCATTAGCAGTGAAGTGGATTTCTTTACTCCCCCAGCAACAGATGTTGGAGTTGCTTACTCTAATACTCAAGAAGTATATCCTCTCACCAGTACTAAGGAACGTTATGCTGCTATAGAGTTTTTTATAGAAGGTAACTCTACATTCATCGACTTGGCAAACAGCAACCTTAGGGTTCTCGCTCAAGTAATCTCTCACGATGAAACAACGGAACTTCCTGAAGGGGAAAATGTAACTACTGTAAATAATTTTATGAATTCTATCTATAAATCAGCTTCTCTTAAGCTAGGGGACTACCCTGTCACTACACTTTCTGATAATTATGGGATAAAAGCTTATATTGATACTACAATTGGTTTCGGCTCTCCTTACAAAGCAACAGTTGGACCTGCTATAATGTATTACCAAGACACGAAAGGTGATGACAATACTGCTAATAATACTGGAGGCGTTTCTCGGAAGAAGAGAATAGCTAAAAGCCAGATGGTGGAGATGATAGGGCCTTTGTGTCTCGATCTTGCTCAACAAAATAGATTTATTCTTAATAATGTTGATGTAAGAATAAAATTAACGCGTAACTCTGATGAATATATATTATGGAGTCCAACTCCTAAAGTGGCAGGGTCTAACGTTTGTCCCTACACGGTTAAAATCCACTCTTCCTCATTTCTCGTAAGAAGACATACCCTTACCGTTGAAGTTTTTAACCGAATACAGGAACAATTAAACGGTATGGTAGCTCGGTATTATTATGACCAATGCGATGTAAAAACATTTAACATCCTAAGAGGTCAGGCAAGCGGAACATCCGACAGCTTGTTTATGGGAAAACTGCCACAGTTAATCGTTATATGTATGAATAAGAGTGAGGACTTGCGTGGAAAGCTATCCAGTAATCCTTATAACTTTTCTCATTTTTCTGTAAAGAAGATATCCGTGTGGGTTGATAATGACTTGGTACAGCAACGCATTATAGAGTTCAACTTTGAACAAAACCAATATCTTGCGGGATACATATCTATGTATGCTGCTGCATGTAATCGGGACATTGGAAACAACCTAACAATAGAAGACTATCTAAATGGATATTTCTTTAATGTTTTTGAGTTGGCATCTCCTAGTAGTGGGGACACCCTCCTTCCGGATAGACGTGGCCGGCTGAAGATTGATTTGGAGTTCAGTAAAGGATTAGAAGATACAATTACCGTGGTTGCATTTGCTCAATATCAAGCTTATATAGAAATAGATAAAAATAGGGTGGTACGATCGAATACATGAATACAATACAGTTAAAGGAAAAGGTGAATATCATAGATCGGAAATGGGGGCTTAAATATAGTGATGTTATCGCTAGGGATATGCTTGACGTGTTTCTCTACCCGAGTTGCTATATTGTTAACTCGATGGAATCTCATGATCCGGGTCTTCATTGGTTGGCGTTTGCAGCCTTGTCTCCTCGACGTATTTACTTTTTTGATTCACTTGGCAGAAGTTCACGATATTACGGCTTTATCATTCCCTACACTATTGATGTTAATGATAAGCAGCTGCAAAGTAACTACGCAAATACGTGTGGAGAATTTTGTATATACTTTCTGTACCATACGTTTGCAGGTGTCCCTATGTCTTCTATCCTTAGCACGTTTACAACTAATACACGACGCAATGATTCAATTGTACAAAGGTTTGTTGCAAGATTAAAATAAAAATATACTTGTAAAATTCGTTGCAATGTCTATGTTCATTTATACAGAATAGAAAGCATCAAGTTTGTTAGTTCATATTCTGCAGTCAAACATTCTGCATAGCTAAAAGACATCCTGCGTAACTACTCATCATGCCTCGTGCAAGATTTTTATATAAGGAGGATTGCAGACGAGTAAGAAGCCCATATATTTAAAACTAATTTTCATATTATTCGCATTTGCATTGGTTAATACTTTAAATACTTTTAAGGTGAGGTGCACACAGGAAGGTTGCACTTATATTTGCGTGCGAAATAGCCAACTCAGAGCTCACAAATTTATTCAGCATGAATGTCCTAACTGCGGCTTGTCGTTTCTTAATCGAAGACATCATGAGCCTTGCAATGCACCTCCTCGACAGCCGATTGTGCAAGCCGGTGGACAAATTGAAGAAGGACCTTTCCGCCTGATTTCTCGAGCTCATCATAATAGATTGTTAGTCTATAGAAACCATCAAGTAGAAGGTACTACAGAACTAAATGTTTTATTTGACCGTATGAGGGCTCCGTCAGAAACATTAATTAGAAATATTCTCCAGAGTCGAACAGGAGTTAGAGTAGATATTGTTACCTATGTTAGGCTAGAAAGGGATGATGTACATAATGATACTTGGTTAAGGTCGATCTCTATGGTATTAATGCATCCTAATCTTATTGACAGCATATATAGGTCAGCGTATCAACAGCAGGAAAGTGTTTTAGAGTTATTTACAGAACAAGGCAGCGGGTGGCGTGTAGAAAAGTTTCTGTATTTTGAAATAACATTTGGTAATTACAATCCTATTAGAGGTGGAGGTTACATTGCTACTCCTTCAGAGTTAGGTAATAAGGGATTGTTGAACATAATGAATACAAACAACTTTTGTTTTTTGTATTGTATCTATGCCCATCTTTGGCCTGCAGAAGGTTGTATGAAAACAAAAACAAATCCAAATACTTATAATATTAAAATGCGTGATCCCAACTATCCTATAGATGTCTCAATGTTAAAATTTCCAGTACCAATACACGATTTTACCGAATTTGAAATAGCAAACAACGTTTCAATTAATATTTACGGATATAAAAAAGCTAAAGGCAAAAAGAATTCATACAGAACTAGAGACAGTTTCGGAAATATGGTAGAAGTAAATGTTATTGCCTATCCTATTGTCCTTACCAAACGAAAACATATTCCTAGGGAACGACATATAAATTTATTGTTACTGGAAAACGACGGAAAGTCCCACTATGTGCTTATAACTAATTTATCTGCCTTTATTGGTAATGATAGTAGGAATTATGATTTGTGTCGGTTTTGTTTAAGCAAATATTATATCTCAACTGCTGCAAGGGATCCTATTACCCTTAGGCCGTTGGGAAGCGAGGTGATAACCACAGCTCTGGATAAACATGAGGCAGTATGCAGAACAGTCATTAAGCCTAGAATTATATTCCCGGAAAAAGGATGTATTCAGTTTCATGATCTTAAGCAAACATTAGCAGTTCCCTACATTGGGTTTGCTGACCTAGAAGCATTTATGACACGAGTAGATAGAAATGGGACTGACTGGCATAATCCGTCGTCCTATGCATACATTATTTGTAGCGATAAAAATGTAGAAAGCTTTCGCCTTTATGACGACACTGAACCTATCTTAAACTTAATCGAACACTTACTGTTGGAAGCAGATGAGTTTATAAAAATGGCACAAGACTTTGAACCTCTGAACATGACTAACGAGGACAACTATGTCCATTATCGTTCCCAACGTTGCACATTCTGTAAGGGTCCCTATTGCGACAACACTAATAAGAAAGTACGACATCATGCCCATGTTGACTGTATGTACCTAGGAAAAAACTATACCGCAGGTCAATATATTTGTACTTTATGTAATAATTGTAATTTAAAGATAAAATTTAAGAAACAGCTATTTTTCTTCTTTCATAATGGCCAAAGATATGATATGAAAATGGTGGCTCAAGCTTTAACACCTGCATATAAGGATAGAGTTAAAATTTTGGCTAAATCTAAGGAACAGTATATAAGTATTACAATTGACAAAAAGCTAGTTATCACTGATTCCATCCAACATCTACGGGGTGGACTTGCAGGTCTTGTTGAAAGCTTATCTCGAGTTTCTTTAGATAAATTTCTTTGCACAAAAATTCTATTTCAGGATTTTGAACATTTGCTGCCAAAGTTAGTTAGGAAGCAGCCTTTTCCATATAAATACTGTAAAGGTCCAAGTGTGTGGGAGGAAACAACTCTCCCTCCAAAGGAAGCATTTTTTAATGACTTAACGGAGGAGGCTATATCGGATGAAGATTATAATCACGCACAGGAAATGTGGCGTGAGTTGGGTTGCCAAACGTTTCGGGATTACTGCCAAACGTATCTGGTATTAGATGTTACTCTTCTGGCAGATGTTTATTTGGATTATAGGGCTACTTGTATGAAAGAGCTTACTATCGATCCTACATATTCTATTACATCAAGCGGTTATTCCTTTCAGGCTTTTTTGTATCTATCTGAAGTGAGAATTGAATATATAAAAGACATGGATATATATTTAATGTTAACTAAAGGACTAAAAGGGGGAGTGACGCAGGCGGCCACCAGATATATAAAGACAAATTTACCAGAGGTGGAAGGGTATGATTCAACAAAACCACAGACAGATATTCTGTTTACGGATTGCAATGCTATGTATCCTAGCGCGATGATGAAGCCTCTGCCCATGTGTGGCTTCCGAATGCTCTCAGATAATGAGTTAGAGACTTTTGATATAAATAATATAGATGACAACTTAGGCAAAGGTTATGTTATTGAATGTGACGTTGAGTACCCTGATGCTTTACATGCAGCTCATGCAATGTTCCCTATGATGCCTGAAAAGTACAGAGTTTCTTTTATGGAGCTTTCAGATTATCAGATAGAGTTGTTAGACCAGGTCAATACTGGAAATAGTTATGCTGCGGAAAAGTTATTACTTACTCTTTTCGACAAAAATAATTATATTTGCTATCACAAGCTGTTAAAGTTCTATGTATCTAAAGGAATTATTATAAAAAAGTATCACAAAGTATTCGAATTTCATGAAGCGGCTTACATGCGTGACTATGTCGAAAAAATAACTGAATTGCGCAAAAATGCATCTAGTGAAATAGTTGATATGTATTACAAAATTATTTTAAACTCAATTTATGGTTACTCTTTGAGGTGTAAAGTTAAAGATATATTAGCAAAAATGTGTTTTGATGCAGAAACATGTGAAAGATATTTAGCTATGCACAATTATCACAGTAACACAGTAATGCATGAAGATTTAATCGTTTGTCAATTTAAACAGGTGAGCATTAAGTTTACACAACCGTATACTACAGGGTTTTGCATTACGGAACTAGCACGTTTAGAATTGTATTCTTTTTATTACGATGTTCTCAGTCCTCATTTCAATAACAGGCTGAAGTTGTGCATGATGGATACTGATAGTGTCATGGTTTGCGTTGAGCTTAAAGACGAAAAGTCTTTAACTGATGAGTTGGAGGGAATCAAAGAGCATTTTGATTTCAGTAATCTATGTGATGATAGTCCTCACATAAGATTAAAATCTGATGCCAATGCTAGCAAACCTGGCAAATGGAAGCTAGAAAAGAAAGGAAAGAGGTTTAAAGAAGCATGCGCCCTTAAAGTAAAACAATATAGCTATATCCTTGATGATGACTCGCAAGTAGTTAAGGGAAAAGGTGTAGCCAGATGTGTGCTTAAACGGCTGACGCATGATATCTATAAAGATGTATTATTTAATGGTGGGTCAGTTAGACGATCGTCGAAGTTCATCCTGAGCAGAAGGCTTAAATTGTATACACAAGTTGTTGATAAATTATCCGTGCATGGGTTTACAGCTTCTAGATATATATTGGATGATAAAATAAATACCCTACCTTTTGGACATAAAGATATAAGGGATCTAACTACTATAGTAAACATATAAAATGGAAAATGAATTAGATATTAATCTACAATTTCCTTTTAGTATGATTATCACTGCTCCTAGTATGGGTGGGAAAACAACTTTTGTTTTAGAATTACTTAGGAGAAGAAATGAGATACTTTCTGATCCAGTTGATAAAGTTTTTTATTACTATCACGGTGAATATCAAGAAGTGTTTAATAATTATAGCGATATAGTATTTACTAATTCTTTGGAGGATCTATCTAATATGATGTGTAATAATTGTATAGTAGTTTATGATGATTGCCTTCAAAAGTTCGAAAGGGGCTTAAACACATATATAAAGGAGGTATTTACAAGGGAAGTCAACCATGCGAGACGTGGGGTAATTATAATGCTCCAGAATGCATTCTGTAAAAATCTAGTTACACTTACTAGAAATGCTACCTACCAAGTAATTGGTAACTTCCCCTACGACAAAGGCATTATAAGAAATATAGCTCTAAAAGTATCTCCTGGTAATACAGCCTATATTATAGATGCGTACAATAAAGTCACCACTGGCTATGGTTTTCTAATTTTCGACTTCAGTAAAAAGACACCTGATAGATATAAGATAAGGAGCAGCTTTTTCCCTGATGATATGTTGATATTTCGCCCAGAATGATGGAGTCCTTTGCACAACAAGCATCCTTTCTAAATAAGCTCGTTATTAGTAAGTCCGCTGGAAGAAAGAATCTTATAATTAAAGCTAAAAAGGAACAAGCGACAGCAGTAGCTGAATGTTTATTGAACATCGAGCAACTGGACCTGACAAAGGAGGAAAGGAAATGCTTAAAAAAGTATAAAGGTGTACTTAAAAGGTTTACTAAAACAAAATTCTCTCTATTAAAGCTTAAAAAGTACTTGCTTAAAAATATATTATTTGTTATTAACGTAGTAGCCACTGTGTTGACTAAGGTTATCGAAAGCAGTGTCATAAGTATTTGTAATAATGGCGAGGATTTATCGAGTAGTGAATGAAGTTGAATACCAACTATGTAAAAATAAGAAAAATGATGTTATAGATAAAGCAAATAAGGTTGAAACAGTGTTGCAGTATTTAAAACCAGCTCAACGAGCTAAAGGTGAACGTCTTCTGCAAGCTCTTCTGTCAACTTCCGATGTTAATTGGAAGCCTAATGGGCAGTTTGTGTATAAAGGGAAAATTATAGACAATGCTAACATTGTGGACCTTGTTTCGTTTGCTACAAAACGATATCTACCCTATCAAGCTAAAAATGTTCAACTTCCAGGCCTGCAATATTTCCTTCAAGCTATTCGGGATAATTTTCTACCAAGGGAACTTGTTTCCTCTCATGTACATGCTATGCTTACAGAGACAAGTTCTCAATCTGTGGAGGTTAAAAGTATTGATAAAGTAAAAAAGAATAAAACAGAATGGACAAAATTTAGTTTTACTTAAAAAGTTGAATGCATTCTTGAATGTATTTAATGAATAAGATATAGAATGCCTAGCTTGTAGTAGAAATAAGTCCCAACAACTCATGTGAGTTGAATTGGGCAGATGAAAGATGTGTATGTAAATAGTGCTTATAGAAACCATAATAAACAAACAATTCGGTCTTGTAAAAACACAACAATCTAAGTACGTCTGTCTTTTATTGCATTAATGGATCGTCAAGTTACATTACTAACTAGTATCATTACAAAAATGCATAAACTGCGTCAATACAATCCTTACATTTTAGATCTAAAAATTAAATCGCATGGTGCAATCTATAAAATAATTTCTTGCTAAAGATTAAGATAAATTGCATGGTAGGCTACCAATGAATTTCTTCTCTTTAAATATCTAAAAACTAAATTGCATTTTAAAAATTAAATTTTATGGTAGAATCTATCGAGAAACTTCTAAGTTTAATTGCATGGTAGCATATTATACCATGCAATTTCCTCTCTTTAAAAATCTATTGTATAAAGAACGAATATGCATCTAAGTTTAATTGCATGGTAGCATATTATACCATGCAATTTCATCTCTTTAAAAATCTATTGTATAAAGAACGAATATGCTTCTAAGTTAAATTGCATGGTAGCCTACCAATGAATTTCTTTTATACAAAGAGTAATAAATCTGTTCGTATTTTGAATTATCGTCAGTTAAATATAAAATAGTATTTTTATTCTTATTCAGCCGATGAGGTTAGGTTTTGAATTATTTCCCTAAAATTAACCAAAGAGAGCTTAGTATAATTATGTAACGTCAGAAAGAAGACAAAAAGATTCAGTTGCGTACCTTTGCGCTGCAATTATGTTGTCCTTCCCAGCGATTTCCTGTTTGAGGCTGTCAACTTGAATTCTAAGCTTTCTCACTCCTTCCATCTGTAGAAACATGTTTTATTAGTACTACTGTCACATTAGCTATTGCTATTTTACTACGGCAAATGTTAAAATAAATGAATCACTTACCATTCTTTCCATGTAGCTTTCTATGTTATTTGGGTATTGTACAGTTGGTGAAACAGTTTCATTCCACTTTATTGCAATTTTCGGCGAATTCTTCTTCAAAATTGAGGGCAATTGAGGGTCCAGTTTTTGAAGAATGATTTTCAAAGATTTCGGTCCTTCATCCTCATCCTGTAATACAAAATAAAAGCATTCCGTAATTTATTTTTCTTGTAATTAGTAAACACCTCCTTAAATATGATGTGCTGTTTACTGTTACGAACTTACCGAATCAATCCGTTGCGGATTTTTCCTTTTCATCGGCGTCGAGATATACAATCCCTCCTCCACTTCCTCTTCGTCTATAGTAAGCTCCGATTCGGAGCGGTCGTCGATGCACTCAGCATCCGATGGCCTTTCCGGTTCCACGTATTCTTCTTCTTCAGACTAAAATAAAATTGTTAATTATTTACTGAATAGCAACAAAGGTAAATGATTTGTAACTTGTAAACTTACAGCATCAGAGTGTTCCGCAGAGTGTAATATCAAAGAGTCATAGTGTCTTTGCTTTCGCTTTCTTTCCATCCTCTCAGGATTATTGGCATCGTAAACACATCCGTGACCTCCCGTGGTCGCTTCAAACCATGACATTTCATACCCGCATTTACAAGTCCGTTGTGAAGCGGCGCTGTCAGAATAGTTTTCTGAAAAAAGATAAAATGTAACAGTATACAATATAAATGCGGAAAATAAATTTTGCGAATTTAAAAGTAGTGTGATGTCTACAATTGATTGTAATAATAATAAAATTGAGAAATGAAGTAATATTTACTTACGGCTGCTGTTCATTATGTAGTATTTTCGGAATGAAATTTTTAGGTGGACACTGACACTCTTCAAAAGTAACTGAACGTTGCATTGTAGTTGGACTTGCGATGGCGTTAGTTAAAATGTGTTGCATTTTGTATAGGTATTTGATAATACTATCTATAGAATTTAAACATTTGGTGCACAAGCCAGATCTTTAAACATTCAAGATGTTTCGAGAAGTAATTGTTATTCAGAAACTTGTCTTATAAGATATATTAATAAGCCGTAAGGTAGTTAACCTGGTCAGTTGGTCAATTCTTTACAATTGAAATTAAAACTAGTATTATTTTCTCAGTCTTTATAGGTATATACTTTTAAAATATGATCAACTGCGAGATTGAAGGAGGTTAGGTTTGCAGTAGAAAAGAAAAGCAGAAGGCAATTTAAGGTTAATTGATATTCAGATTGCAATTACATTGTGTAAGTGTGTGTGAGGAGATATTTACCTTCACACAAATGTTTCTTCCGAGTTTAGATTATATACGTGACTTGATTGAAGAAGATTTGCCTGTAGGCTGTGAATAGAATCGGTGTGGAGTCAAGAAACATTATTTACTTGCAGTGCATTTACTTATGCCACTTTAATTTAACTCAATGCAATAGTTTATTATTGTTTGCTTTGTTTTACTTTCCTGTATATCATAATATTTATGTTATAACAAAATAGTATATAGGTCAGCGAGATGTATTATGTGCAATGAGATTGGAACAACTCTCTCAAACAGGAAGTTAATACATAAGATTTTAAAACTAATTAATATTCATAGTGCATTGCGGGTGTAGATGTTATGAAGTGAGATGTGAACGACGCGTGGCAAACATTTATAACTATTTTATACTATATTCTACCTATTTATATGGTAGTAACCCTTTGAGATGATTGCCTTTGCTTAAAAAATGCTGGGGTTACAGTTCTTTGCCTATTTTCTTAACAAAATTGCTTGGTAGTACCAAGCAATTTCAATTGTGTATTTTACGTACATGCAGTACCAACGTAATACAAGTTTCAGTGAGTAATGTAATGCACCGGAGAATGATTTTATTCGCGTGGCTGCTGTTTAGAAGTGCGTTTATGTAAATGCATTTATGTATCCAGTGCTTACAATTATCCCTTGACCACTTCCGTTATAGAAATGACTCGTGACATGAATAATTATTAAGTTACATCCCTTAGAGATGGTAAAGAAGTGTGTATGTTTGCTTTTAATCCTTTGCATGTCTATATATTTACTGATCATTATCTCAATATCTTTAGCTTTCCATGTTCCATATAATTTGTTTCTCTCTCTTTGTGTGATGTGATTACATTTTCCTTGAAATTGTTTCTATCGAGTGAGTATATATGTATATAGAAGCATACAATCTATATGATTCCTGGAAAACTATAAGAAATTGAGTGCTTGCTACAAGTAACGGCTAAATTAGGGGAATTTTTAAGACTATTTCTATCTTTAATGAGCATTTGCTTTGCTGTGTGGATTTGTAAATGCCGTTAATTCAATTTATTATGCGTTAGTGTGGGAGATGCAGATGCAAGAGTATGCATTTTTCTGTCGTAGACTTGACGCGTGAGGTGAATACAATATTATATCCTGTCCATGCACAACATACGTTTCAGCTCTCCTCGCTCTCCCACATCTTACGTTTGCTTTCATTCCCTTCGCACGAGCGGTTGCTTATATAATGCTTATACCATCCCTTCAGGTCACCCTGCAGGGATGATGTTTCTCTTCTCAGCTACCCTTAACCTTAGGTTTCCTTTATTTGACCCTTCCCTACTCTCAACGTTAGATGTACGTCTCCTGATAGTTTGAATTTTCGAGCCTTTCATATTCGAAAGTACTTTAACATGCATTAATTACCTAAAATACCCATTTTCATATGTAATTCGTCTCAAATGAGACTGGTATTGATGCTGGTAGTGTAAGGATATCTAGATAATTATGCAAATGATCCAGACTCCAAAATGGCGCGTACGCAGACCTGATACTACTATTCTACTCATGTCTCTTTAAAAAAATGTTTAATTTCAATATTTTAATGCTTCCGATCAATTTTATGTAATTTTTAAGTAAAATTATGATTACGGCCATTCGAAGAACGGAGTACAGAAACAATCATATAGGCCAATAAAAATACTTTCATTGTTCCCTTTGAATGATTTTAAACACAAAATAATATATATATATACGAATAAATTGTCAGTTTTCACTTCCGTTAATAAATGCTCGGATTTCAGCATTTTCACTATTTATACTGATCCGAGTACCTATTTGCGTTATTTTCCTGCACTAGGGTTCACAGAAGAATTAGCCATAGGATTAATTGTTAAATACTTCACATTGTATAAATACAATTTGCATTTATCTTTTAAATTCTGTCATATTATCTGGATGTTGACTTTTGTGTCGTAGAATTCGGTTATTGTACCCATTGATACTAAAATCCTAATCATGACAGTGTATAATTAAAAGTAAAAATGGAGAAATATCTGACAATAGCGAATAAAATATAATGTCAATCAAATTATAATGGACATGATGAGTTGCTTACAAACGAGATAACAGACATGGACATGATTTAAATAACATACTTAATATTTATCGTGATGCATATAGGATTAAGTGTGTAAAATACAGAACTTTCTGACAATGCCAAGTAGAGATGGTAATGTTATCGTCATTCGTCATTAATTGTCCAGTTGTTTTCCTACCTACTACAACATAAAAAAGCCAGATATTGGGTATTAATATTGGATTAGGAGATATAATTATAATGTTTATCCTTATCGTGATATATTTATGATTAAATGTAACACAAAATACCATTGCCATGATTGCTGATTCCGTTGAGAGTGGGTTGGCGATGATTTGCATATTAGTAAATCAATTCATGAAAAATTAATCGTATGCCGTTTTGCACGTAGCTTTATGAAAAGATAATAAAGTCTTACAATTTTCGAATTTCATTGAAATTCTTTCGGAGAAAAGTAAATGGGTGACTGCTTTCCGTTAACTCAAAATATGAAAACGTTGAGTAACATTTTAAGCGGACTGATGGACATACGTTACGGAAAACTGAGATTTACGTCGAAGGAAACCGCTCAAGCGGTGAGCGCGCTCACTGTCTAATATATCAATTTAACAACAAAGGTATGTTAATGGCAAGCTTTAGAGACGTTTTAATTACCTTCTATTAATCTTTTAAAGTCACTGTACTACGTGATCATATTCTGTATAATTCACCTTTCTGTATAATTAAAATTATTTATTGGGCAAATGCAATGATGAACATGAGCGCAATATTTCACAACGACGCGAATTATACGGTACAATTAATTTAAATGTTGCTTGTTAAGATATTAGTCATTAAATATTATGGTAGGTAAGGTAAGTATACGAATGAGCCGCCGATAAATTTAACGCTATCAGGCCGATAACGATATCAGGTTCGGAATCTCTATTTTAATTGGTAATTATAACATTAATTAGTATTCCATATGACATATATACTTATTATTTATATAGGCGCTACGCAAAAGTTGTTTGTGTATTTACTTTCTATTAGTTTAATTTACGTAAACAGGTAAAATTTAATTTTTTCTCATATTTTACTGTTTTCTTCATCATCACAGTCATCACTTCCAATTTTGCTACCCATTAATATGATAGCCTGGCATTGATTGTTGGTATACAATCCAGCTAACAAGTGACTGAAGAAGCGAGTGAAAGCATTAATGATAATGTGATTCATCTATATAATTGCCATTGTCTTAGATAAAGCAATAAATTTACCTACCTATATATGTATTGATAATATGCATATTACATAAAAAATTAACTATACTCTGGGTTAGTATTAATTAGCATAATTTGAAATTCAACCAAAATGTTGATGTGTATATTTACCTTTCGAAATTCAATATCCAATACGTATGATTACTGCCTACCTTTTGAAATTGAGTTATGCATGCAGGGACTAGTTATTAATATATCCTGTATATTATATTTGACAGATTGTAGGTGATAGGAAAATTATATATGCATATTACGGGGTAAATTAAAGTAAAATAACGGTAACAGTATTGTCGATGATTGCTTCATAAAGGGATGGAAACGTAGACTTTGAAAAGGAAAACATTTGCCAAACAGATACTTTAAAGGCTGCAAGGATCGCAGAAGAACAATTTCTTCTTTTTCTCGGGTGACCTTTCTCTGCGTGGCAATAAATTCCAGCGATGCTTCGAATAGACCGGCCGCCAAACCAATGAAATAGGCATTAGTAGAAATCGAAATTGCTATTGCCCACATCCATCCGATGTAGAAATGCAATTCAATTTTTCCAAGCATGGTTATGACGATATAGTTTTCAACTATATTAATTAGGCTCAGGTAAGTTATGATGCATGGTAGCACTATTTCTGTGTACGACATGAACTTTGCGCACGCGAATTGATGAATCCGGTATAGCTGAACATATTTGTCCAGAGCCAAATTTTTCAAATCCCCGGTCTACACAAATAAAAAATATTATAATATTTTGAAGGCAATATTAGTACAACTTACAAAATATTTGAAATGAGTAGTATGAAGTAATTAGTAATTTTTAACATTATAAAACACTTTTTACCGCATTGGTTCAAAATGTCTAATCAACAATCAAGTTTTTATGCAAGTCATAAAGTTCAATAAATTGTATTTCGGTAATTAGATAATTTACAAACTACATATAGGAAAATAAACAACGAAACTAAGATTTACAGTCATGGATTTGATCCAATTGGTTGTAGTGTACAACCACATAGCGATAGGAAATAGTTGGAACAGGCAGGTAGCCCACATGTGCTGCCACATCCAGAGTTCAAATAGAAAATTGCCCAACAACAAAATTGAGGGAAGGTTGTCGCAATTGTCGAGCAGAGAAGTGTAGTATCGTGGACTGCACGGCATTTGAAACACTGCAGAGGAGTATATAGTTGGTAATGTTAATTCCCAAGATGTAGTCGCTATCATCCACATAGCCAACTTATTATTCCACCATTTTTCTTTGCTGCCGCCCTTGGGTTCGCAATGTTCACGTCTATGTTCTAAATACATAATATTATTAGTATATAAAATATTAATCATCTATTTATTATTTCCTCACAGATGAGTGAGGAAACCAATACCAATTCGCAAGAAGCGTGTGAAAATTTTGAAATTCAACTTCAAAATTGATCAATAAAGATTTCTCACATTTTGTGTTATTTATCTGTAATAACGGTTTGTTATTTATCCTCTACTGATAAATGATAAATGGATTTCCATCGAAATTGGAAAAGATTTTGACATTTACGCGTTGAAAATATTTAAATTCGCACGAAAAGCGAGAAAATTTCACTATTTCAACGTTTATGAACGATAACAAAATGTGTTCTTAACATTTAAGGATGAAGTTATTTCATTGCTACTGATTTTAGCTGATTTAAGCTTATTTAAATATAATTTACGTATTTTAAAATACTTTTCAGTGTATTTAAGTAACCCTGACTCATCAAAATTTCTTTCATAATATCATCTTTCTGACTTTAACTACGGGCTCATACTTCCAAACCCAAATTATGCAATTTTTTTAGCAACAAATTATGCAACTTTCTCATCTTACAAATCTGATCTTCAACTGTTTCAGCCACCATGTTATGGATAACATTATGTGCGTCCCTGGACAAAAGTGAGCTCGCAGTCAGCCCTATCAGTATCAGAAAGTTACCGTGGAATGTGGAATAGTTGGATATCACTGAGCAATAAGAGTATAACTATTATAATTTACTAATTTATTCACATAATTTCATTTCACATTTACGTCATTTGCGCTATCACTGTGTTATTCTAATATATAACCACAGACTGAGATAAAGCAATAAATTTACCTATCCATATATCTATGTCTGGTAGGAGGGCCTAGGGTTATGACTGTACAACGCCTTTGAGCACCTACTCCTCCCATCAACTGCACAAGCAAGATATGTAATTTGAAAATCCCAGGGGGAATCTTATTTTTCAGATTTTAAATGGTAGCTTTTGGGTAACTTTTAAAGCTGTTTATTAAAAATTTAATTTTTCGTTGTTCCCTGTATTTGATGCTACAACCTGCAGTTATTATTTTTGTTTGGGATATGCCTTTTTATCAGGAAGTTGGAGCTTGCAGCTAATTTTTCCAACCGCTAAAATAAAAGTATACTTAAATTATTGTAACAAAATTATTAACATAATAACCTAAGGGAAATACCGATGATTTTTTCGGAATTTTTTATATTACTGTGATTCTCTGTTGAATTTCTCTTGAGTGCTAGATTCGCAGTTTAGCTGGGTTCACTAGTAATATATAATTCTAAACAACAGAGAGAGATTATCAAAGGAAACGCTTAACATTTAACTTCTCCGAACTTAAAAAATGATATTGTTTTAAGGTTAAGAGTTATGAAATAGGGAAGAGCAAATTGTGCAAAAGAGGCTGAGGTGATAGAAAATAAAATGAAAGGTTACCTTCCAATTTTTCTTCAGTATATACAATCGAATTGTAAAATTGTGTCACGGTTTTGGTTTTGAGAAATATATTCAAATCGAATATGGACCCAAAGAAAAGACAGGAGAGCCAAAAGAAATGAAAATATTTATCCTCTTCTGGAACTCCTACTGACAAACCGGTGATGGATTTTCTCACCCTACACATCAAATAAATGCAGGGAAGTGCGTAGGTAGCAGAGCTTAACTTCCACCATCTCATTTGTTTTTTGTTTCCCGCAATACTGAGTTGATTTTTATTCCATACAAGGGGCACAGAATTAAAAATCCCAATCAGTTGAACTTGCAACTTGTACAGACGAAGTACTTGTTTGGAATACATAATTGTATTTCCCTTTTGAAAGCGAATATTTTCAATACTGACGGTATTTGTAACAAGATGCTCCCTTTATACACTCATTTAAATGGCATTACCTTACCTAACCTATAATACTCAATATTTGACAGATAGTCTGATTAATACAATCTATAGACACAAACTTTTGTACATGTACCATAATGATAACCATTTCATTACTTAAATAATGGTTAAGACTCTTCCAACCTCGGAAATTGTTATTCAATAAGTTACTCATGACTCTCGAGGTTAAACTATTTATATAACGTTTTTAATCTAATGTCAAGCTTTCGACAACCTCAGTTGTCTTCTTCAGGACAAAAATTGAAGAAATGATGGTAAACCGAACAAATGGTATGCTTATGTAAATTAATAAGATAACGAATTGAAGAAATGATTGTTTTAAAATTCACTTTCGTTGCTACTAGGAATTATTTGAATTTGATAAATGGTGAGAGTACTGAAGACCAAATAGAATGCATTTTCATTCCAGAATCCAGGTTCATCGTAGTGGGAAAATTCTGAATGTAAAGTCCTTCTTTTAGTTTCCGTTGAAAGAATCTGTGTTCTTTTTCCAGAATTTTGATGTTAGCTTCGTCAATTTTATGAGATGGGAATTCCGCAATATGAAGAGCTACTGCTGAACTTTCAACACGATTATGTCTGATGTCAGCTAAATGCTCTTTGATTCTTGTTTTGTAGTTTCTGCAAGTTTCTCCGATATAACATAAATCGCAACTTTGACAAGGAATAATATATATTCCACATTCAATTTTGGGATAATTATCTTTGTGATTGCATAAGAGGTTATACATTTTATGGCCAGTTAAATATCCGAAGTTCAGAGGATTGTGTTTTTTCATAATTCTTGTAATTTCGTAGGTGGTATTTCCAATAAATGGCAAGATTAGTCTTGGAAGTTCATCATCTGTCTTTGAATTCTTCTCTTTGAGGAAGGAGATTCTTTTATCTATTAGATTCTTTGGGTAGTTGTTTTTCAATAAAACATTAGTTATGTGAGATAATTCATCTGATAAGAATTCTTCACTGCAAATGGACAGAGCTCGAGTAACGAGAGAATCGATAACTGATGTTTTGTGGCTACTTGCATGGAACGAATTATAGTTAAGGTATCTGTCAGTGTGAGTAGGTTTGCGAAATATTTTATATTTTAACTTTCCATTTTCGGTTTTTATAATGTCGATGTCAAGAAAAGGAAGATGGTCATTTTGTTCTTCTTCAGAGGTAAATTGAATTGAAGGATGAAATGCATTAAGTTGTTTTAAAATCGAGCTCTTGAAACGATTTCTGATTATTGAAAAAACATCATCCACATATCTTGTCCATTTCTTAATATTAACATTGCATGGAATCACATTTGATTCTAAACGATTTAAAAAATGTCAGCTAATATTGGAGATAGTGGAGATCCCATAGGTGTTCCTTCAACTTGTTTATAGAATATGTTATTATAGGAGAAATATGTGTTGTTGGTACATAATTCAAGAAGATTGATGATACTGTCCAAAGATAAGGAATATGAGTTTTTCCAGCTTGGATTGTTATTCAAATATTCTTTTATGTAATTGATAGTATCTTCCATTGGAACTTTTGTGAACAGAGAAACCACATCATATGAAATCATTAGGTCACCTGGTCTGATGTTAGTATCTTGTAGATTTGAGATGAAATCAGAAGAATTTTTGATAGAATAGTTTCTCTCAAAAAATCATATTACGTTTTAAGAAAGTCTTTAGAAATTTAGATAGATTGTGCACAGGAGAACATCGGAAGTCTACAATTGGTCTCAAAGGAATGTCTTTCTTATGAATCTTAGGTAGTCCATAAAATATTGGACAGGAATATTTTGATTGAACAATAAATTTGAATTCTTCAGTGGAGAGTTGTTTTTCTTTTAAGAGATTGGAACATACTTGTTTCAGAAGTTTGTGGTGTTTCTCCGAAGGATCTTCATTTAAAATAATATAAGAATCTTCTGACAATAATGTGTTAATTTTGGAAATGTAATCTGTTCTATTTAAGATTACTGTACAGTTTCCTTTGTCAGCTTTACAAATGGTAATGTTGGGGTTTTCTTTAAGTGATTTGGCATGTTTTCTTAGTTCATTGAATTGCTTGTGGTTTTTATCAGGTTTGGAGTGTTTGATAACATTGGCCACATCTAATCGAATGGAATTTTTCACTTTTTCTTCATACTTTTCTCTAGTGATAAAATTTTCTACCGCAATAACAGTGTCTATTAACTCATTCCGTGGGTCTTTAGGAATTTCATAATTCCTTCGTCGATGCTACCGTTCGAATTTGATACCTAAAGGACTAAAGCTGAAAAATCCCATATCAGGATGTCCAGGAATTGATAAAGCTGTCTTTTCTCTCAATCAGAAACTAACGAAAATGTTAATATGCAATCTATATGCTTCACTTGAAAAAGATGAGAAATTGAAAATTAAACTTGTCAATGATATTGAATCTTCTTTCAATGGTAATTCTCATCTTACAAATGCTATTTTGAATTTCATTGATGAAGATGATAAAAAACTCCGAGACGAAATCAAAAACAGACAGATAAGAAAATTCAATAACCTACTGAGTTCCAATACTTTATCAACTAAGAATTCTTCACCTCTGAAATACAATTATAATGAAATAATCAATCTCAGTGATCACACACTAACAGATGATGAATTACAAGTTTTGAAGCTTGGATTAAATTATGCAATTCCTAAAGACCCACGGAATGAGTTAATAGACACTGTTATTGCGGTAGAAAATTTTATCACTAGAGAAAAGTATGAAGAAAAAGTGAAAAATTCCATTCGATTAGATGTGGCCAATGTTATCAAACACTCCAAACCTGATAAAAACCACAAGCAATTCAATGAACTAAGAAAACATGCCAAATCACTTAAAGAAAACCCCAACATTACCATTTGTAAAGCTGACAAAGGAAACTGTACAGTAATCTTAAATAGAACAGATTACATTTCCAAAATTAACACATTATTGTCAGAAGATTCTTATATTATTTTAAATGAAGATCCTTCGGAGAAACACCACAAACTTCTGAAACAAGTATGTTCCAATCTCTTAAAAGAAAAACAACTCTCCACTGAAGAATTCAAATTTATTGTTCAATCAAAATATTCCTGTCCAATATTTTATGGACTACCTAAGATTCATAAGAAAGACATTCCTTTGAGACCAATTGTAGACTTCCGATGTTCTCCTGTGCACAATCTATCTAAATTTCTAAAGACTTTCTTAAAACGTAATATGATTTTTGAGAGAAACTATTCTATCAAAAATTCTTCTGATTTCATCTCAAATCTACAAGATACTAACATCAGACCAGGTGACCTAATGATTTCATATGATGTGGTTTCTCTGTTCACAAAAGTTCCAATGGAAGATACTATCAATTACATAAAAGAATATTTGAATAACAATCCAAGCTGGAAAAACTCATATTCCTTATCTTTGGACAGTATCATCAATCTTCTTGAATTATGTACCAACAACACATATTTCTCCTATAATAACATATTCTATAAACAAGTTGAAGGAACACCTATGGGATCTCCACTATCTCCAATATTAGCTGACATTTTTTTAAATCGTTTAGAATCAAATGTGATTCCATGCAATGTTAATATTAAGAAATGGACAAGATATGTGGATGATGTTTTTTCAATAATCAGAAATCGTTTCAAGAGCTCGATTTTAAAACAACTTAATGCATTTCATCCTTCAATTCAATTTACCTCTGAAGAAGAACAAAATGACCATCTTCCTTTTCTTGACATCGACATTATAAAAACCGAAAATGGAAAGTTAAAATATAAAATATTTCGCAAACCTACTCACACTGACAGATACCTTAACTATAATTCGTTCCATGCAAGTAGCCACAAAACATCAGTTATCGATTCTCTCGTTACTCGAGCTCTGTCCATTTGCAGTGAAGAATTCTTATCAGATGAATTATCTCACATAACTAATGTTTTATTGAAAAACAACTACCCAAAGAATCTAATAGATAAAAGAATCTCCTTCCTCAAAGAGAAGAATTCAAAGACAGATGATGAACTTCCAAGACTAATCTTGCCATTTATTGGAAATACCACCTACGAAATTACAAGAATTATGAAAAAACACAATCCTCTGAACTTCGGATATTTAACTGGCCATAAAATGTATAACCTCTTATGCAATCACAAAGATAATTATCCCAAAATTGAATGTGGAATATATATTATTCCTTGTCAAAGTTGCGATTTATGTTATATCGGAGAAACTTGCAGAAACTACAAAACAAGAATCAAAGAGCATTTAGCTGACATCAGACATAATCGTGTTGAAAGTTCAGCAGTAGCTCTTCATATTGCGGAATTCCCATCTCATAAAATTGACGAAGCTAACATCAAAATTCTGGAAAAAGAACACAGATTCTTTCAACGGAAACTAAAAGAAGGACTTTACATTCAGAATTTTCCCACTACGATGAACCTGGATTCTGGAATGAAAATGCATTCTATTTGGTCTTCAGTACTCTCACCATTTATCAAATTCAAATAATTCCTAGTAGCAACGAAAGTGAATTTTAAAACAATCATTTCTTCAATTCGTTATCTTATTAATTTACATAAGCATACCATTTGTTCGGTTTACCATCATTTCTTCAATTTTTGTCCTGAAGAAGACAACTGAGGTTGTCGAAAGCTTGACATTAGATTAAAAACGTTATATAAATAGTTTAACCTCGAGAGTCATGAGTAACTTATTTCATTACTTAGTTAATTTATTTAGCAGTATAATACTCTAAAAGGAGAAAGACAGTTTTCTTGGGAATTATCGAAAACCACTGAATAATTGCGTTTAACTGCACGTTTAAGAAAATGTGATTTGGGTTTTACCAGCGAGACTAAAACTGAGAGTTACGTCGAAGAAAATCGTCACTCGCTACAGACATGAATTTTCAACTATCAGATGTATGTAAACGGCCAGCTTTGGGAGTGATTTTATTACCTTCTATTGATTTTTAATAAACTACGTGATCCTGTTCTGTATAATTCTCAGTTTAACACTTGCGGCACGAGGCAATTTAAATTTATTGCTTGGGTAAATGCAACGATGAATAAGAGTTCAAGACTCCACAAAAACACGTATGATAGGTACAATTAATTTTAAATGCTGATTAATATGATATTAGTGATTGAATATGCTAGGTAAGTATACGAATGTGCCATGTGCCACCGAGGAACTGACCGATACAGAAGTCAAACATGATTTCTGAGTGTAATCTCTATTTTAATTATCAATTACAACATTACATTACCATTCCATCACATATATTATTTAAAGAAGCTATTTTTAATGCAAAGCTGTTTGTGTATTTATTTTCCATTACCAGTCTACTACCAAATACGTCTAGGATAAGATTCGTTAATAAATAAATTAAAGTCTTTATCTCTCAAAGTGTTACTACTGTGTCTTACGAAATTAGGTTAGAAGAACTTCAACTTACTCTCGATTTTCGTACACGAGGCGAGGTCTAAATAAATTCGCACCTAATATTAAAGCAATGGGGAATGACGTGTAACGACTAACGACCCTGACACGAAATTATTGACAAAAATCAGTTGCGATATAATATCTGCTAGAAATGCATTAGAAAGTGTGTGGAATAAAGTGACAGTCCCTTTTATTACGCCAAAACATTTGGATTTCCAAAGTTATCACTATCACATACGAAATTATAACCACTATAGTTATTTTACATTCGACATTTATTTATTACTGTAATATAAACAGTAAGTAGGCCCATGCGCTGTTATATAAATAAATTTATATAGTCAGTATTTGGAGTATTAATTATTAATTAAGGTATTTTGTCGAACATGGTAAAGACTAAAGCTAAGCGATAAGCCTTGATATGACAAATAGAATAAATCAACTTACGTAAAAGAAACAGAGATCTTACAGAAATAACGACATTAGACGGAAAACTGTAAATAACCAACTCAAGCGAAGTGCAAAATGTCAAACTAGAAAGTCTTAACATTACTAAATTATAATGAATAACAACTGATTAATGTTTTTCTTTGGCGTCCATCTGGAAGGGAATTAGATGCTGGTGTTATAGTTTTTATTACAGTTATAAGCGTTTTTGACTACCAGAGTCATCTAAAAATGATGATGTATGGTCAAAGTAAACGGTCGAATTTAAATCCTCTAGGGAATTTTTTAACAGGAGAAAATTCAGACTGTCTTTATTTTGTAGCTTTAATCGACTATTTAGTGGTCGACAACATCTTTTAAATTATTGAATATAACATTCTTGGGTCGATGATGCTCCCTTCCTTGAATGGCCGAGGTAACAAGAAAAAGGGATAAAAATCTAAAAGAAAATTTCGAATCAATTGGCCAGAAAAAATGGCATATTGCTATTGCTGCTTTGGACAGTGAATATTCCATTTATTTGGTATAATAACGTCAATATAGGCAAAGTAGGAGATAGAAGCTATAGGACATTAGGGTCTTTGGTTGTAGGTGAAATCGTCTGAAGCTTTTTCGACAATTGGCAATGGTGAACTCGATAATTACAATGTAGATATCGATAATTACAAAGGCGAACTCGATAATTACAATGTAGATCTCGATAATTGCAATGGTGGACTCGATAATTACAATGGTGATTCCTACAATGGAAAAGTAGAATTCGACAATGCTATGAGATATTTGTTAAGGAATGGTCTTCCACGTAGTCACTGCATCCCTTGGATTGCATTAAAGACATATTATATTATTCATAATATGCAGGAAAATTGACAGCAACTGGATAGGTACATAGACCAATGAGCCGAAATTCCCTGTTGACATGTGGAATTGCTATCAGCGAACTTTAGCAGGAATTCCACGCACCACCAATAGCCAGGAGGGGTTTCACAATTCAATAAATTTAAGGTTCAGAACCTATCAATCATCCTAGATTGTGGTCATTTGTTGAGAAACTCCAATTAGAAGAAAACAAGTGGTATTTAGCAGTGAAAAGAATAGATGCTGGTTTATGGAAGGTACCCAACAGTAAATACTCTCTATTAGACAGTAGAATTAGAAAAGTAATTGAAACTTACAATACTATTGACACTCAACGCTATTGTGCTGCAATAGCTCATTTACTAGATAGTTGTGACAGAAAGATTATAAAAAGGAATAAAATTATTGCACAAGCTTCAGACGAAGACAGTAGTAAAGATGAGAATGACGCCATATAATATACATGGAATATTTGCAAACATAAGAATTTGACTATGGAAGTTTCATTTTATATTGACTATGGTACCTTGAATTTAATAATAAGAAACACAAAACTGTATAAAATTAAAAATTGATAAATTTTTAATTTTACACAATTGAGCTGTTTATGTTAATAATTGAAATAAAATCAAAATATAATAATAATATTTGCCCCTCATTCGTAATTGTCGAATCATCCTTTGTAATTATCGAATTCACCATTGCAATTATCGAGATCTACATTGTAATTATCGAGATCTACATTGTAATTATCGAGATCACCATTGTAATTATCGAATTCACCATTGTAATTATCGAGATCACCTTTGTAATTATCGAATTCACCTTTGTCAATTGTCGAAAACGTTTCAGACGAATTCACCGGATACCGGGTCTTTATTGTTTGCTAATGAATTAAAGTTTGAGATACACAGAGGAGCGGACAAAAGTATGCATAGGTAGGGAGAGAACTCGATAGAAATCCAATTGAATGATTCTGGTGCAATACCCGAACTGTAATATATAAAATCCTGAATTATATTTGAATGTTTGAAAATTATTGAATATTGTTATTATTATAATCAATCTGTTTATTTATATTTATGTACAAAGAAGTTGTTGCAAATATATTAAACTAAGTGACATTTAAACTTCTCAATTACAACTAAATATATCCATTATTGAAACTATTTATTACATTACATTACAAGAATTCATTACAAGTTAGTGTAGATTCCAGTCATTGCATCAAAGCGTCTCTGAATATCAGAAAAACTTGGTCTCTCTGACGGATCCTTTTTCCAGCATTCTTGAATGACATTGTAGCTGCAATCAAGCGTACACATTTTAACAAACAATTAAAATTATTTTATTTTAAAAGTACATAATTAATATTTCATAGCATAAAGTACTATTTAAAATAAACATTTTAAGTAAATACATTTCGTATGTAGAAAATTCTGGCAATCCCAAACGAAATCCATTTGTAAGCATTTTGACAAATTCGGCATTGTATTCTTGGCCTGGGTAGGGAGTCGCTCCCAAAGAAAATATTTCCCATAAAGTGATGGCAAATGCCCATACATCTGATGCTGGAGAAAATTCGGTGAAATTCAAAGACTCTACTGCAAGCCAACGCCAGGGAAGTGGCACCTAAGAATTGATATTTTTTGAACTTAAAACTGCACATATAAATAATAATATATAAATATTGCGAGCCATTACATTTCCCTTTCTAATATAATTTGAATATTGATACAGTTTTTTTGACAGTCCAAAATCTGAAATCTTGACGGACAGATTGGAGTCCAAGAGAATATTTCTGGCAGCCAAATCTCCGTGGATCATGTTCATGCTGGATATATATTTCATTCCGTTAGCTATTTGCATAGCCCAATGAATCAGCGTTGATGTAGTCATTGGTTTCGGATTTGAGTTTTCTATGTTTTCGTTGCCTTCTTGACTAGTAACGGGTATACAATGTATCGCTAATTAATAAGTATACTTAGGTAAATAAATTATGTATTTTAATCCTTACTGCAAATGGTCGGATTCTGCTCCTGGCAAATCACTTATATCGACCTTGACATGAAGTCCTTTCGAAACTTCATTTACAAAGTTATTAGAATTTTTTCTAAGATATCCAAGAAGGTCACCGGCACCGCAATACTCCAACACTACATAAATCTGATCTAAAATAAAATGCACAACTGTGTTACACTTTATTGTATCGAAAAATTGACTACAGCTAAAACTTAAGCGATGTATAGTGTATGTATGACTAAAGGACTTTAAAAGGACTAGCCCATTTATGCTATAATAGTAAGTGATTAGCAGCGATTGCTAAACACAACACTATGTTATAAATATCTGAGTTTATGCATTACGGTCAATTAAATCCTGAGTACATGCTCCAATTACTCCAACAATATTTTCGTGGTCCTTGATATAAAGCATCACTTTCAACTCAGCCATTGCTGACTTCACGTAATGAGCATTGGCTCCTGCCTTTACAGTTTTAACAGCAACGCAAAGAGATTGATCGGTCTTCAGGTATCCTTTGAACACAATGCCAAACTCTCCACTTCCTAAGATAGTTTTGAAATCTGAAATTATGAAAATGTTATTTATAGATATAAATATCCAAATTACTAATTTTTATTGAATTTGTCTCAATCTGAGAAATTTACTTGCTGCTATTTTATTGTTGGTCTTACCAAGTTCTAAGTCACTTATAGCAATTTCCCTGCTGGCATCATACGCCAAGTTTTGGGCGTTGTTGTTTGCCATTTCCTTGTCGGAAATTAATTCTGGTCTTCCATTACGGAAATATTCGATTTCCTCCGGGCTCAGTCGATCAACAATGTTTTTCAAGGATTGGTGTCGGAAATACAGCCAGACAAAAGAAACAGTTATTAAAATGATAATTACTCCACAAATTGCAACCAGTATTATAATGTAGTAGCTTCCTTGTGGACGGGCTGGGAAATAAAAACCGATTTAAGTTATTTTCAATATTTGTTTTATTAGTGAATAAGTGACCCAAATATATTATTTTAAAATGATAATCGTTCACCAAAGACTTCTAAAGGAGCCTCTCCTTCTTTCACTTGTGATGTTATCACGTTTGTTTTCTGCACTAAAACACCTGAAAAAAATTATTCAAATAAAATATTTTTTAAATGCCACTTAATTCTAATTGTTACGGTTTGCACTTAATTAAATAATTTAATATCCTTTGGTAAACTTCTGCAAAAATTATGCTTAACATTAGTAACTACCGTTTTTCCAAATAATTGGTGGGACAGTTTGAAGAAGATTGATACGACAAGCTATACCAACAACATCTTTTGACGGAATTTTTAAAGTCGTAGAAACCGTATAAATTTCGGCTAAAATTTTTGATTTTGAGTCTATAAGGCTTGCTAAAATAAACAGAATATTTGTTACTGTTAAATTTGGTTATAATTGACATAATAATACTGAAGGCAACAAGGGAGGTGGCAACTTAGACAACAGGGACAACGGAGGCAACAATATACCGCTGCCTAAATTCAGCCATATACTTTTATTCCAAATGCGATTGTCAAAAAATTCTCTCTTACCCGAAGGAATTGGAAGTACAGTAGCATTTTTCATTTTAAGTATCCATGTAGGATATGAGAGAACAAGCATCAACTGAATCTTGCATTGTGCTCTGATATATTCCTCTTCAATAATCTGAGAAACGTTAACCGAAACAGATGGCGATGGAGAATATAATGGAACCAGTTGGCCTCTGCCATAAATAGATTCCCATTTTGGTTTCATTATTCTTTCACTTGAAAGTGGATCTGTTGAAAATGTGCAGAACAATGTTGAATGTTATTTAAGTAGACGACACGATGAATATGAAATCACATAGACATTCATAGTAATTTATTAAACAGACTCAAAATAATATTCCACTGAAGAATGTTTCTTGGGATAAAAGTCGCTGTCCACAATTTTGATAAATTTACTAAAACAGCAATCTTTTGCGTCTATTACAAGTTTCAATATGCTATTTATTTTTTATGTTTAGTATATTATGGTAAATTCTTACAGTGAGATAATTTTGCTACTGCGTCCATGTTTGGGTAAAAAATGACTGAAATATCTTTTTGGAATCCAAGACATCTTAGCATGCCTGCTACATTTTTACGAAGCTTGAAAATCGGTGAATTACCATAACCGTCACCTGTTATTGGTAGTTTGTACTACAAATAAAAATTGTTGAATCTAACATTTTAAATTTACAATGTAAATGACATAATTATGATAACTCGTGCAATGAATAATATAAGTTGTAACTAGCACGACAGATTTTATTTGATAAATAGGTAAATGTTTTTCCCGATGGCTTCCAAAATGCCATTTCTCTGTCTCTACATGTGGGGAATGTCAATAGTAACAAACAACCCTCAGGAAAAAAAATTTTGACCCTGTTATGTTAGTTGTTATATGAAAAAAACCTCTTAAAAAGGAAAGCAAAATAACTTTTGAATCCCTGGGCGGATTTTGATTAAACTTGGTATGGAGAACCGCCATTAGTATATCTCCAGAGGTTTTTGAAAGAGCAATAATGTTTCAGTTTTTCAATTTCAAAAGACCCGACTAAGTTTAAAAAAGTGGGTTTTTCAGGATTTTACCAGAAATAAAAAGTTTTTTCGATTATCTGCTCGGTTCAAATTAAAGAGATTATAAAAATACACTTTGAGGGTATATCAAGTATTTCACTTTCGGTGACCCCCGCCCGGTGTCAAAGGTCAAAACTTGGTATTGTGAAGAATTTCACCGTATGAGGTATCAACCGAAAGCTAACAATGACCCCGATGTCGCTAAAGGCACTATTTTGGCTAATAAATGATCTCTACAAGAGTTTAAGGGACATATAATACAATAATACATCAACATTGATGTATAATATCAACACACAAAATCGCGAGACAATTCCGAAAAAACATGCATATTTTCTGCATATGCGTAGTAGGCAAATAAACGGACTCATTGCAAACAACTCCTCGGTACTCGGTACCAGTTATTGTGGGGTTAACCATGCTTTTTTTAACTAGCACAACCTTTTACATCGCAGGTCGAATTTACATATTAGTATTACTTGAAATTTATTATAATCAGGGTCGCAAACAGAAAATTATTTGAAGAAAAATTTTTAGTTTTCAAGGCAAAATTTTTTTTCTTCAATTTCGGGGGAGAGGCCAGGACCCTCTTGGGCTCTGATTTTAATATACTGCATTTTCATAGAAAATCGAATACGTACAGATCGTATACACCACATCATGACTCAGCCCTTTTCAAGACTTAATCGAACTATGAAAATTATAAAATACTTATTGATATAGATATTATATTTGTATATACCTTCTCAGCGCGTTCTTCAAGAAATGGAACTTTCATTTGACACTCGGTGTATGTTGAACAAGGGACAAAGTAAACTGTGGAATCGAAAGAAAGGGAAGTACATTCTCCTCTTAACAATGAAATGATGTTATCAGCGAACACGTCATTTACTTCATTGTTGGCTACATCAAAATTGTATAATAAACAAGTTGTAAATAAAATAAAGCCCCCGGTGGTCATTAACTAAGTTCAGTTTTAGCAGGCAATAACTAAATTTTCTCACCCACCAGGGCAAAGGAGGCAAAGTGGGGGCAAAATAACCAAAAATTTAAACGTTCGTGGCAATGTTTACATCTTTTAATATCTTTAAACCCTAATTATTTTCCTTTTGTCCCCCAGGCCCCACCCACTTAGCTACCACCCGCTGCTGGCTAGCTGAACTATGGTAATAATTGTATTATACAGTTTGAAAATAAAATATCACAGACATGTTGATTCATGTAAATTGTAAAACCATTTGTACAGGACATTTTCCGATTGAGTTTTACAAGATACAGTTATATTATTTGATGGCCTCCACTTTGTTAAGCATCCTTTTATGCCAGCAGTCAGGGGACTAGATATTTCCATTTCCGCTTGATATTTGTAATAATTATCAGGGACAACTCTCGAAAATACATTTTGTTCAAGGTCATAATTTGCTTCAATGCGTACATATAAGACGGATCTACATGAAAATTTAAATTTTTGATCGCTTCTTACATACAAGTCTATATTACTTTTTTCAGGTGACACAATGAAATCTGTGGAAAAAATTCAAAAGAATTTCAAAGCTATTAAAATTTCATTTAATATGGTGTACTGATTCCTCTCGTATAATAAAAGTACCAGGTGAGTGCCGTCCAACTATTGTGACAGAATTTTTTGTATTATTATTATTGGCAGTTTTGCAAGTTATTGTAAAACCGCGATGAATCTTCGGAATGTCAGTTTCTTCAAAAATTGATTTGAAGTCAACACAAAAGAGCCCCTTGCATGCATATGAATTTGGATCATTTATCTGTAAAAATTGTATCATAAACTTACAGAATTGAAAAAATATTTTATATGTGAAAGTATAAGACCTGAGTAGTATTGACAATTCGGCGTCCAGGATAACCATCATACTCTTACTTCATTAGGGGAATTTAAGGCGCATGGCAAGACTACCCGTAAGCTTCCAATAAAAAATCCTCCGTCAAGGCCAAAGCTGTGGTCATACAATGCATTAAAGAAACCAAGGGAGTTCATGGAGAATATCTGACCACGTTGTAAGAAAGAACCCTCACCGATCTTGCTTAATTCTGTATAAACAATGACAATTAATACGCCTGTAACAAAAGTTGCGTCATTAGACAGGAAATAAAAAAGATACTCCGTTTTTACAGCAAAGTAAAAAAAGTACTACTTTTTTTTTAAAAAGCAACCCTTTTTACCTTTTGCCTTATTTATATGTAAAGTGTAAGTAAATGGGGCACACTGCTATGCTACAGGAAAACTAATGAAAAGTAAAAAAGGCAAAAAAGGCGGCTTTAAAAAAAACTTACTAGATTTTTTTTCCTTGTCATTAGACATTCTAAGCTAAATGACAATAATAGGATGGAAAACTATAATGTTTTATAATATTATTAGTTGTTATTAAGTTTGTGAGTCAAGTGTTATGGCCGGCACTTGTCTCAAGGTTTTTAAACATTTTTTGAAGTCAAGGCTGCTAGTAGCAGAAAATTGTTTTAGAAATTTAGAAATTTGTAGTCAATATTTTTTTAACTTGGGTCTATTTTGTTGATAAGCTAATATCGTTAGGACGCCGTATTGTTATTATATTTTTAACAAACCATTCCCTCCAAAAATGTGGACGTTTTCATTGCCATAGTACAACTGTCTGGATGTGGTGCAATAATATACAGCCGTAACGGTTTCATCAAAGCCCTCCAATATGATGCTTGCAGTGTGACATTGTATTGGAGCTGGAGAATTTGTAAGATTAGTGTATGAATTTACGTAAAATAAAAGAGTTACGTTTCCAGTATATCCCTGTAAAGTAAACCAAAAAATAATTATTAAATTAAAAATAATTAAATACAAAATCTTAACTACTTATTATAGTGTCAGATTATACAGCATTACTTTTGCAACAGTTGTAACCCACAAAACTGGTTCCTCGCCCGTACAATTCATTGTAATCTTTTCTATTCCAGATTTAACCATATAGCTATTAGGAGGCGTTATATCATTCATGACAAGCTTTTGTAATTCGTCTTCGGACACTTTAATAGTCTGTTTAGGTCCACATGTTTGACAAAAACCATCTTTTGAATTTAAGACAATAAAAGCTAATGCAAGGAAGGTTAAAATTTTCCCATGCATTTTCGAAGCGATATCAATTGACATTTCAATAGAAAAAATTTGGTTTTCATTCGAAATATAAATATACGCGTCTAACGAAATCAAAAAATCAATATGAGTCAAATAATCCAAATAGAAGACAACTTCGATATATTCTAGTCTAATATTTTTGACCATTCATTATCAAACTTGTTGGTTGAGGTCAAGTAAGTTGGACTTTCTAATAGGATTTTATCAAATATTAACTGATTGTGCAGATATATGTGCAGTTTATGTAGACACTTTCCAATTTTTATTTTTAATAATATTTTTGAAACTCCAAGTAAACGATGATAGGTTTCCACACTAATGTAACTTTGTTCTTCCAAAAGGTGTATATAGCTTTTGCCTGTATTCTTGTAATCAATCAGAACATTAGAAGGCACATGCACTGGGAATTCTGTAATTACACGGGAAAAGGATTCAGACACTTTCTATAGTAATTAATAAAAAGTCTATTTGATATCACCTCCCCTGGCAGCGCTAAAGAGTATACCTATACAGTGTCCGTTTGTTCTGGGAGCTAATACATTACAATAAAGTAATTAACATTACCACTATATTATGGTTCATTAATATGCTGTGCATATGCAAATCAAAAGATACGTCTTATAATTATTACAAAAATACTTCTGTTCTGACTATCTAAGCCTAACCTCAAATTGATTATTGTATTTTTCTGTCACATTTTCCCTGAACTATAATTATGTTTTACTATTAGTAAATGCTACTGAAACATCACTGTTAGCATATATTAATTAACAAGTATAACCACAAATACAATAACATAAATGGGCACAGACTATTGAAAATTCAGAAACGTAGGCTTAGTTTCATATTTCACAGCATTTCATACACTATTCTACTTACAGAACTCGGAAATAAGAGAGAGCCATTAGACGAATGCTAAGAATGATAAAATTTTTTCATGGGCTTGGGTGATGTCGAGTGCAGACAAATTAAATGGCTGATAATTTTTATTACTTATTGTTATTATGATAGATTACACAGTAGTAACCAAATATAAGAAGATGACACTTGATTTCCTATTTTTATTTTCATTAGTTGGCATTAACTTAGCCACCAGTCTCCAAGCATTAAACAATTTATTAAGATTTGCTAAGTATTATATTGCATTTAATAAATCTTTGCATTGTGGTAATAAAATACATCAAAATACGTATTATCCGCTCGTTTAATATCGGGACTGATTATGAATTTCGCGCAAATTTTTGAGTGATACTGTTACCAGTTGCTTGCGTTACTATACTTCTCTACACAATAGTATATTATAACATTAGGCGGAGTTATTATGACGTCAAAGTATTTATAATTTCCGTTTATACAATACCTAGTTTTGTTTTCATAAGAGATAAATTAAGTAGTTTTAGTTATTAATACACTATACTTTTAATACATATTATTTTTTGGTTATATTGCAAAAAATATACTTACAAAAATGACTTGCCGTTATCTAACTAGTAGGAAACCAAATTACTGTGGTTGTTTATGTTGATCTATTTCATTTCTCGATTTCTTTCATTTATCTACAATAAACACTGATTTGCCATACTTACATACTTATTTATTTAAGCTTATTTTATATTGCATGTAATACAAATTAATATTACCCGGTACATAAATAATAAATTTTGTTTCTGTAAATTATGTGTTGAAAACATTAGAGCCAGAAAATACATTTTGTGCTTCATAAATTAAAATCTTATCATGATCAAATTGGGCCACTATGGGAAATACGTTGAGCGAAGAAACAACGGTTTCATATGTCTGATGTTTGAGTAGTATTTCTGCTGTTTCTTGTTTCTAAAGATGATTGATTAATTTCAAAATTTTCAATACCTGTAGATGGACCTCTAGAAAATCTTTGAGTTAGCAACTCACTCAGTGTTAGTCGAATTTGCTTATTCATGTAACAGCGAAAAATAACAATGAACACTCCCTGTAAAATATACATACATTTTAAACACGCAATGGATTTAGTTTTCCACTCAATATAAATGTTGATTGACCCAACCTGAGATGCATTGAGAATAACGAACATGTAGGAAAATAAATTATTATGCCCTTGTACATCCACCAATGTCAAAACACCACAAATCCACGATAGTCCGAGAATGACAGTCAATGAAATTGTTTCACCAATCCTATATTTTTTTAATTGCGTAATACTAATATATTTTATATAGAATTTTATATTTTAACATATCCACAATTTACTGCACCACTTCTATTTACCTGCTTGCATCAGATTTCTTGTTAGTAGCATTTGTATTCACTGTTGCAGCTGTTTTCCGAGTTTTGGCTATTCGGATAGCATTCATAAAGACCGATATATTACCCTGAAATATAATCATTTTCTCAATATTTTAAATAACAATTTATGATAAATTTTAACTATTAGTGGTTTGCCTACCAAACAAGTTAATAATGCGGGACCAATGAAAGCCCAAACATAATGCCCTTTTAACCAGCAACTGGAAACAAATTAATTATCGCAATAGACAAACTTCAGCCTTTTTTATTTGTATTTTAAAATGAATAATCACTTACAACATTTCGCCCACGTAAATATTATCTGTTTCTGCTGAAAATCCAATTGTGGAAGTAATTGCGACAATTAATAAAGGGATTCCGTAACCAATGAAGTAGTAAATCTTAAACAACTGATCTGTTGATGGTGGCAACATTTTAATTACTTGAACGTACAAATGACTTCCTTCAACTGCAATCCATCCAAATGCACATAGCCATGAAAAGTGGGTTAATACTCCCAAAGCTGTACAAGTCGGCTGGAAAATATTATCGTCATTAAATATAAATTATTATAAACCAACTTCGAAAGAGTAACTGTGATTTAACTTCCTAAAACCGATAAATAATCAACAGTATTTACATTCTACTATCCGTAACTACTCAATGCGTCATATCACATAAGGCTTCTCCTATAAAGTTAAATGTAGAACATAAAGAATTTAATATAGGGCAGTAAATTATTACATTGGATAAATGGAAATTGTCTTTATCTCCAAAGATCAGGAAAATGTTCCCTCCAATCAGAGAAACGCAAAGGTGGATTGAAATTCTTGTCTCGCTCCCCGTCGGGTTTTCCAATGCAAAACTTATTAGTGATAGAAAGAGGCATACGATGCACAAAGCCAGCATTGTCCACGTTAAAATTTGCAAGCCATAATCTTTTCCCTTTTGGTATAAATAAAATATATTCAATGAAATCATGTAAGCTAAAAATATATACTCCTTCCAGACTTACGGAATAATCATGAAAACTCGCAAGAACGGAAAACGCTGCTGTGGTGTGATTACATTCGCATGTGGTCATGAATCTACTCGACATAGTTTTGTGGCATACTAAAGTAGACCAAACTCTAAAAATACATACATTCTTATTACAACAAAACGTATGGCAATATGGCAAAACTGGTAGATACTATATTATTTTTTATGATATACTCACTTGTCTTCCTTGTCCCAAACCACGCATATGGATGACCCTCCAACAGCTTTCTTATGCTCTCCTAAATGCAATTTTCGTCGGTACACATTTTTTGAATAACCAACTTTTTCATGAGTGTGTGCAAATTGGACTCTAACTATGGGATCTATATATTATTACAAAAACGTGGATTTATTTCAAGAATCTGTAGAACCTTAATTATTATTGACTTATTTTCTTAAACTTCTGTAATCATCCTACTTTTTAATTGAATCTGCTGGTTGAAGGTCATAGATATTAATTTTCCATTAAAAGTTCTTGTTTGGCTATAAATGTAACTCCCATTTTTCTCGATGCTAATTAAAAGAATAATAATTATAATATGAAGAAAGACAAAATTATCAGAAAGATAATGCAAAATTTAGCTTGTGAATGCTAGATTCTAACTAGTTACAATTTACCTTTTTACTGTCTTGTTAATAATATTTTCCATGTAAACTGATCGAATGACAACACCGTAATGTAATCGTGACTGATTTAAATAATTTCTTTTCTCGCGGTCTAATTTTATGGATATAGAACTCGGATTGGGAAAACTTTGGTCATCAATTGTAAAATTATTTTCGTTTCTTTCAATTGCACCCAAAAAAACTGCCATGTCAGACTTTTCTAAGGGATGAAAGATTTTTAGTGCATTTTTATGTTCCGAAATTTTTTCCGCGAGATTTATAATGACCGAATCCATAACTTCCAAAAACTGGTTGAAAACATTGGGTCTTTTATCCTGTAAATATAAATGGTGATATGGAAAAGGTGTTAGCAGAATATAATAATATCATTGTAGTTACTACTATTAAAGGTCCACTAACCTCTTTGAGTCTTTTCCATTGACATTGATTTTCAATGAGATTTCCAAAAATCTTTAAAACTGCATTTGTAATTTTAACCCATTCAGAGGTTGTGGTGCTTTCGTTTGCTTTAAATTGTAAATTATAAGCCAAATAGGAAGTTTGTAAAATATCAAAGTCGGATTCACTACAAAAATCACCATTTCCGAAAATAACATTCTCAATTTTTTCTAATATTTGCACAACAAAGACAGCGTTTAAATCCTGAAATAAGAAACCAAAATTTAAGTGGAAACTAGTAATAGAGAATTTTATAATTTCTATCTTAATTAATATTTAGTATTTACTGCATCGGGAGAAGTTAGAATCCGTTTCAGATCTTCTAAACATTTATGTTGTTCAGATATGTCCTTCATTTTCTTACAATATTTAGTTGTAATAGATTGTCCAGCATATTCAGGGACCTCCTGTGGTTTAATATTACTAAGCCCCTTCTCATTGATAGCCCAGACTCTTATCAAGTATGGAAAATACGTGGACTGATGCATTACAGTAAAATTATTCTGTTCCCAATTATTTAATTCTTGGGAGTCCCATTCAGAGGAGCCATTTTCCTGCTTCCACTCAACTTTGTATTTAAATCCTGGCCCATTAAGTTCTGTTTTCGGCATTCGATTCCAAAATACGATAAAACTATTTGGATTTGACCTATAAAGACGGACATTGTCTGGATTCTTAAATGGAACATTAGGTGGAACTGTACACTTTTCAGATTCAATAGATGGGTGTGAAGAACCGATTTTGTTGTAGGCAATGACTCGGAAAGTATAATTAATCCAAGGTAAGAATGGCACAATCGAACTCTTCTCTTTTGCCGGGATATCGTTAATTGCAGTCTCCCAAGTGTCTGGATTAATACTACTATGGTATTGCAAGACGTAATTAAGGATGGGACTATTATTGTCTCCCAAAGGCTTCCACGTAACATTCGTACCCCATTGTCCACAAGTCACTCCAGTCAAGGCAGGTCGATTCGGCACATCTTGGACCATCAGAGTAGCAGATGCTATGGTCTTGTCAAATTCCGTCCTCGCCATCCACGTGTATTCTCCCGAGTCAAATTCCGTTACCTTATAGATGTTCAAAGTGTTATCCTCCAATTTTATGTATCGTGGCTCAGTGTCAAAATCTATTTGCTCTCCGTCACTCAACCAGTCAACCGTTAGTGTTAATGTCACGTCTGAAGCAGCCCTACACCGGAAAGTCACATTACTCCCTGCTGTCACTTCTACATCGGCTGGTTTTTCTGTTATCTGCGTCCGTTCTGTTCAGAAACCAGAAAATAATAGTTGAAATACTTTAATAGTACTACTAATTAGAATATTTAAAATATAGTAATAGTCCTTAGGAAATGTATTCCTTATGACAGGATACAATTGTAACATGATATCTCACCTTTAACAATCAGCGTGCCCTTTGCTGTATCATTGCCATATTCATTTTTAGCAAGACAAGTGTACTCCCCAGAATCATTGAATGTCACTTCACGAATCTCTAAATCGCCATTGAAAAGGACATTGAACCGGCCATTTGTTACGTCTTCATTATTTTTCATCCACCTCAAAATAGGTTTCGGTACTCCAACACCTCTGCACGTTAATGTCACCAAATTTCCTTCTGTTGCCCCTTGGTCTCTTGGCATCTCTCTTATTTCAGCTGGTAAACCTGAAAAGAATTTACCTGTTTAAACATCTGCAAAATCTGGAGAAGTAAGGCCTGCTAAGCGAAGCTGAGCTAAGGCTGCCTCAGCTAGCAAAAATTATGATATCTGATCGTCGGGCAAGTAGTAAGGCGTATGTGCGAGTGAGTATTATGGAATAAACCTAAATTGGTTAATGTAATTTTCCCTTTAATAGTATTCACGATATTAAAACACGAAGACTTAAGTAGCGATTACACTGGAAATATTTCAGGCTGCAATGCTTCTGCAATCCTAGGTCTGCAATGGTCGTTGCAATCATTTCAGGTGTAATAATAATTGTATGAAATGTTGCATTGTGTCTGCAACCGTTTCAGACCGATTTCAGACAATTACAAACAGCTGCAATAAAAACGATCCAGGCCGTTCTTGTTGCAGGTAGTTGCAATCATTTCAAGCATTTCAGATAGCTGTAGAAGCGCGAAAATTTGTTTTCTGCATTTATTCTTGTATACTGCTTCAGTATTCAGTATACAGAAAATTCGTTCAAAATGCCTAATAAAAGACCAAGAATTGTTGTGGACAAACCCCCGAAAGTCAAAAAAACAGTAGCTGCTTGGACTATAGATTGGGACTCAAATGATGGGACTTTAACCAATAGCCTCATAGATTGGTATCGAACATATAAATATCTATGGAATCCGACGGAACCTGACTTTAAAAATAAACTGAAGAAATCGGCTAGGATACAAGCCTGGATCAAAGACAATCATCTCATGACATTAGATGAAGACAATATGCTGTACATGAAGACGCTGCTTGGTACAAAGCTAATTTATTGCGTAATAAATATTGTACACATATAAATAAAATCAAAAAATTATGTTAAATGACAATAAATACCAGAAGGCTTTCGATGTAAAATTAAAATAAATAATAAAATGCATTTGATGTTATTTTAGACCTTCAAAAGGAAACCGAAAGAAAATTTCACGCATTACGCACCAGATTGAATTCAGAGCTAAGGAAAAATCCAAAATGGAAATCAGGAGACGGAGTTGATGATATATTAATTGATGACTCGTCGTGGCAGTACTTTGAACAGTTGTTCTTCCTGAAAGACGTAATTGCCCCAAGGGTTACAAAATCTAGTTTTCCTGCCCCTGCACAAGAAATAGCATTTTCGGAAAATTCTGACAACGTGAGCAATGATAATTTGGAGGATGAAGACGATCTAGACCCTGCATCAAAAAACGATGGAGAAGAAATGGAGGTAAGAAATGTAGCGTGTGTTAATATGACAAGTACTCCATGTGAAAATGTCAACACAAACCAGCCTAGTTCAAGCCATTCAGAAAAACGCCAACCATTGCCCAAAAAAAGTTTACCAAGCCCAGGTATAACATATGACAAGGCTAAAGAAAAATTATTGCTAAAATGCGTGAACATATTGAATGAACCAAAAGAAGGTCGTCTGGACTACTTTTTTAAGTACTGTGCAGAGACAGTCAAAACTATGCAGCCTGCAGCTCAAGAAAAAGTTATTTCGGAAATTCAGTGTATAATTTCTCGTATAAATGCAGAGTGCTCACCCCCAAGATCTATTTATGGAACACCAGAAGAATGGGGAGATGGAAACAATATAATTTTGTTTGACTGATTTTACGCATTTTAGAACCTAATCAAAAATACTGAAGCGATGTAAGTTCATCAAATGCATGATATTCAATTAAATAAACTGTGAAAATTGAAGTCATTACTTTTTTATTATTTGTAGTAATAACTAAAACGTAGTATGATCATAAGATGTTATTTTGCCATGGCACAGAACCAAATGTGTTAAAATAGGTTTTGAATTTATCCCGAATTTCAACAGCATTTGCGTTATAACGTTGTCCTTGAAGAGGCGGAATTCCTTGCAAATGGTTAGCAGGATTGTTACGCCAATTTCCCGGAGTAATCAGTCCGGTTGTGATATCTTCAACATCACAAGAACCGGCAGGGGTTAATAAATTACGTGTTGACTTATTGGATCGCAATAAATTGTGCATTGAACAGACTGCTAGTATCAATGGTTCAACTCGTCCTTCCCCGACCCATATTGGCTTTTGAAAAATACCCCAGGTAGACGCCATTATCCCAAAAGCATTTTCCGAAATCCTCCTAGCTCTGCTCAGTCTGTAAAATATCCAAATATAAGCATTATATCATTATTTGACATTCGCCACATAATATAATATGTCCTAACGCAGCAATCAGTACCTATAGTTAAATATTCTTTTTGAATCATCAAGTTGCTTGGCTGGGTACGGGCGCATAAGGTTTTGTTTTAAAGGGAAAGCTTCATCGCCAACAAAAACAAACGGCAAAGATGATTCCGTTCCATAAACTGGGGTAGGTTCTGGCAAGCCCAATAACTTTTGACTTAATGCCGCATTGAAGGAGCACCTGTCCCATATACCGCCATCACTTTCTCGACCAGCAGCACCAACGTCGACATAAATGAATTTTAGATCTGCATCAACAACTGCCATCATCACAATGCTGAAGAATTTTTCAGAATTAAAAAATGTTGAACCGGACTTCGGCGGGCATCGTATGTTTACATGCTTGCCGTCAATGGCTCCAACACAATGTGGGAAATTCCACGAATCCTCAAATTGTTTTGCAACATTCATCCATTTGTTTGGAGTGGCAGGCACACGGAGATAATCATCTTTTAGTACTTCGTAAATAGCTTCGCAAACATTAAATATAAATTTCGAAATAGTGCATTGCGCTATACGAAATTGGGTCGAAATTGACCATTGAGATTCGCCTATTTACATATTAAAATAGTTGGTCAGCAAATACTCAAATATTAAGCTACTGGTTAAGTTTAATCAAATATTGTCTATTATAACCTGTGGCCAGATATCTTAATGTCACTGAAAGTTGTTCAGATGGAGTAATTGCGTTTCTGTAATTTGTGTCCTGTTTTCTAATCTTAGGGGTTATCAAATTAAGTATAAACACAAACGTGTCTTCGTCCATCCTGAGGTATCGCCGGTAGCTTAAAGAATCTTCTAATCTCATTTCGCGAATTAAATTGTCGTGAGCCCCTTGTTGGTGTCGACGTGCTATCCAAGTTTTAACCCAACATGACCTGTTATTTAAATAGTTATTTAAATCTAATTTCATTAATAAGATATAAAATATGCAGTTTTGATAATTTTGGGTGATGGCTTACCTGTTTTTTCTTTTATTAATGACACGATCTTAGTCTGACAGCATATTAAAAAGAAGTATTGCTGCCTCACGGCGCTTGTTCATATTTTAGAGGAAATTTTGTCCAAACTTTCATTTAAAATTCATAAAACAAAATTATAGCATTTTATTTTGGAACTGTTTAAATTTTCAAGCCTCGCGGCATGTGTTACATATGATTGATTTGGTGTTATTCGGTCTGCAATGAGTAAAATATTTCAGTAGGTGTAATAATCGCGCGTTAAATGTTTCGCCAATTTTGAAATGGTTGCAATGATTGAAAGCAATTTCATGCAATCGTTTTGCAGATGTTTGCAATGGATTTCAGATCATTTCAGAGTTTTATTTCCGATGGAATCACGCCTTTACACAAGCCTGCGCTACATATGACAAAAATCGAGTATGGAAAATCCAACAAGTTTTGAAATGAGCACAAAATTAGTAATGTGTGGCAGACGAGACAGTCTTAACTACTGCTAGCATTATTATATAGTCAATTATAAAGTGTGTAGTGGGTCACACTCTTTATTTATGTGGCATATTCTGTCTATATAAGTACGTCAAAACTAAAAACAAATAAATTTTTCAGTTTTCTTCAAAATATTATAATGAAATCATTTAAACTTTTTTGGTTTTTTGCATATTAAAAAGTAAAAAAATATGTGGCACACACTTAAATACACTTGTTATAACTGGAGGAGTGAATAAAATAACGTCAAAATCAAAATAACGAACCAAAAACATTAACGTAGGCTTCCTTATAAACGTATCCCAATGAATTTGTAGCGTTGCAACCATAATTTCCAGTGTCAGATTTAGTGATATTTTCAATCAATATTGTATTTCCAAACAAACGTCTTCGTGGATTGGGGACGGCTTCTTCCAAAGGTTTCCCATTGTGAATCCATTTAATTTCTGGAGGAGGTTTCCCTCCGGCCTCACAACGGAATTCTACAGTTTCTCCTGCTGCCGCGTTGACAATTTCCGGTTCGAAGATAAAATATGGAATTGAGTGCACATGCAAATTAATAGGATAAGAAACCGGAGTACCGACTCCGTTTGTAGTGTTGCAGAAGTAAATCCCGTCATCGGAAAAGTCGACATCTTGAATTCGAAAGGTTTTCCCATAATTTTCATACTGGATCCTTTCGTATGGCAATATGCCATCTGGTTTTGTCCATTTTATTTGCGGAATTGGGCTAACATAATAGCAGAAAGATTAATAAACTGTGGCACCACAGATCATGGTTTAGGAAATGACTGGTTCAATACGACAAGAGGGTTAGATTTTTTGCAAACAAATTGTAAACAAACACCAGCTACTCTAATACACATAACTTATTAGGGTTGCTAAGGTATTTATCCTATGAAAATATCTAACCCCCTTGTCGTATTCAAGCAGTCAAATATTGTTTAGAATGGCATAACGAACTTTAAAAAACGGATCAAGAACTTTTAAGCTTTGGAACTCATACATCAATTAATGATATGAAAAATGAGCTGAAAAGTTGTAGGTTATGATAAAATTATAAGCCAGAAAGTTGATTTCTAATATTGATTGCATATAGAGCTTCGACTTCTTCACCATGGCCCAGCTACACGGGACTATTAAAATAAATGAATGAAGTAAGTAAGTGCAAGTAAATGATTAACTTACGTTCCACCAACAATGCACCATAAATCGACAGATTCCCCTCTCATAGCTATTAATTGTTTCGGAGCATATTGAACGGTTGCTGGATAATAATTATTCACTGATGATGGATCCCTCTTTGGCGAAACACCAACATACACGATGTTACCAAACTTGCATTCTTTTCTATATAAATCGTACATCATTTATTTTTAGCTTAGAATTAATTAAGGATAATATCAAAAAAGGTTGAAACTTGTAGATTACCCCATTTAACTCTTCTGAATGTATCAATTAAATTTTTATTAAGACATTTTAAATTGTTTTTATTAACCCGTTAAATATATTTCGCCCAAAAATGGGAAACAAATAGGAGGAATACATCTAACCTGAGGGGTGAGTACACAGAGCAGATGTAATGAGACCGTATACTTCCATCAGACTGTGTTAAACTGGAGAAAAAAAGTGAACCTTCAGGACCAATTGTCATTCTAGATGAAGTAATGGGTCTTAAGGTTCCAAATCGATCCTGTAAGTTAGTTAATAATACGTTCAAATTATTTCATTTTCGCAAAATACGAAACTGAAATGGTTTTACATTACAACAGAGTTACAATGAATTCTTTTTGATGAACATATAGGATTAAAAAAGGCGGAACCGGAATCATCCAGTTTATAGTTGGCTTGGGCCAGCCAAATGGAGCGTTGCCTGTCAATTTGAAGGCTTCCCCTTCGATTCCGATTATTCCAGCAGGTTCGACGTCTTTAAATGACTCAAATACATCCTTCTTGAGAAATACTGGATTACTCGTAGCAGTTCCCCATTCGTTGTAGGCAAAGCATTGGTATTGTCCAGCATCTTCATCGCCAAAAAGAGAAGTGAAGACCAATGTCCCTTTTACTGGCTGCTGAGAAATTCGATCCGATTTAACTGCCCAGTTAAATTCTATGCCATTTTTCGTCCATTTATACTTAGGCTGAGGTTCGCCCTCTGCCTCGCATTCAAGAACAATCGGTACGGCGTTTTTGTCTGTTTGATTTACCACTTGGAAGAGGATTTCATTATTTGGGGGCTGTTTTGTAATCAGTGGGGGAGTTTTAATTGCTATAAAAACATAATGAGTATTGGATTTTTAATTTTACGGACATCATCATCCGCTTAAATGTTCAAAATGACAGAAACATATATTGATGCAATTCAAATACAAATGTATTTTCAGTTCCACAATTTTAATGATCATTATTATTTAAAACTTCAGCCGAATAAATATTAGAGTACAACAAGATAGTTGGGCGAGTAGTGAAGTTACGTATACGGTCGTTATGATGTCATGGCATATGAACTCACATAAAATAATAAAAAACCATAGTGGCTAAGAACAAGTTTACGTGGTTGCATAATTTTTTTATGAAGCTGCAACCTTTCTTGTTTTCAGCATACGATAGTTATTAATGGGAAAATAGGAATTTGTATGACGTTTGTATGGGAGAGCTAAAAATAGATAGTGTGACTTTGTATGGTAGTTTATGTTATGACTTTGTAGGGCGGTTTATGACTTCGTCAATTTTCGTCCATGTATTTTGTACCATTGCCTTACTTTCTTCATTTTATTTATTTGCAACGTCGCTTTTATCAGTGTCACTGTCACCGTCAGTTTTGTATTCTAAATATACAAATTTACATGACCCGGCCATTGTACTTATATTCACTCCGATGCAATGTGTAACGAAATAAAGCAAACACAAATGCAGAGGAGAGGAAATATACAGATTGGAAAAATACTTTTAACATGCTAATTTGGAGATAATTTTGGTGCTCAGAGCATTGACTTCACTTACCCACATATAACTAACTGTCCTTACTTTCTGCATGGTTTTGCAGTTTCTATTTGGGTCTTATCGTTCCACCAAATATTCTTAAACTTGAATAAATTTACCAACCTATGGTGATATATATCGTGTATCGATATACTATGCATATTTAGGTAAAACTATCACCATACATAGTAATTATTTCCATACAAATTTATTAGTTGAGTCATAACACATCATACAAAGTCACACTAAATGTCAAAAATTCCTCCATACAAATGTCATGTATGTGCCATACAAATTAATTGGCACCCGTTACTAATGTGTTTGTGTGAAATTGTAATCTACATTGTCATGTTCTTTAAGTTCTTTGCCCATTGCCCGCAAAGAATAATGATAAAACGACCAGTTAAAAAATATACAAAATATATGTTAATAAAAATTTTAAAATTTATGTTAATTCTGTCTCACCAGCGATGCAAGGAGTGACAAGGCCAAGGCTTGCAGTTACAAAACAATAAGAAAGAAAAGTATTAAACAAAATTCTGTCCATTGATCTTGAGTTACCATTCAGTGGCATGTAATAGACAAACAATAAATGAGATAGTAGAGCAAGAAAACTTAAGGTTTATGAGGAAAAGAGGCCTAAGAATAAGTGACCAAGGTTTTGTTATTAATTATTATATACCGTTTGCTTTGCTATTTATAATACTGATGGTTAAGGCTAGAAAACCACATTATTAACACTCGACCGATTTCCACATTCAATGATTGCCATTAAATCTACCAACTTTCTGTTTAATATTCTTTCGCTTGTACCCATATTACATCACATCGTTATATTCTTGCACTGTGTTCAAAAATATTCTATTCTGAAGAATATAATATATTTCTTGTTTGAATATACGGGGAAAAGGGATGAGCGAAAATTACATAACATCCTATGACTATATTATGTACACACGATGGTTCTACGTAAATTCGTCTTTGTAAACTGGTCCTTTTGCAAAGAGTAAACTGGTTTTGGAGTATAAGGAAATTGGTCTTACACTATAAGTAAACCGGTCTTACAGCATAAGTAAAATGGTCTTGCAGCAGAAGTGAACTGGTCTGATGGCTAAATTATTTAATATTAGTGATCAGTAATTATATCAATAAATATTGTTCAATCAATCAGTGATCAATAAATTATTCAATCTAAACCTTATCATACTGTTGACCTAGTTAAATTGACAATGAATAGCTCATTTTGTAAACTTCATGAGCTACAAGATGACAATTTCGTCGTTTTCATATTATATGTTAGACATATTTATATGTTTACTTGTACTATATCTGCCCCCAAGTTTAACACGTTTAGATAGTTGATTGCGATAAATCTTTCCTCACATGAAATATTACACATGTATTTTTATAACCGAAAAAATGTCATTTAGGTACATATAGTAAATTGCATTTGTTCTTTGTTAATGAGCTCTGTAGAACATAAAAGTTCACACGGGAATAATATAGAAGCGTGAGTTAAATTGGCAATGAATGGCAGATTTTGTAATTTCATGAGCTGCAAAATGAAAATTTCGTCGTGTTCATATATGTTAGACATACTTATATGTGTACTTGTACCATATCTGTTCCCTAGTTTAACACGTTATTATAGTTAATTGTGGAAAATCTTTTCTTTTACATGAATTAAAGCACATGTATTTTCATAACCGAAAGAATGTTTCTTAAGTACAAATAATAAATTGCAATTGTTCTATGTTGATGCGCTCTGTAGAAGATAAACGTTCACATGGGATAAAAGGTGCGTTAGTTAAATTGGAAATGAATTGCTCATTTTGTAAATTTCAAAAGCTGCAGCTTTTCGTCGTTTTAATAAATGTTGGACATTCTTATAGGTGTACTTGTACCATACCTGTTCCCAAGTTTAACATGTTTAAATAGTTGATTGCGATAAATCTTTCCTACAAAATGAATTAATACAACTGTATTTTCATAACTGAAAAAATGTCGTTTAAGTACAGATAGTAAATTGCAATTGTTGTTTCTTAATGTGCTCTGTAGAATATAAAAGTTCACACGGAAATATAGAGGCGTGAGTTAAATTGGCAATGAATTGCTCCTTTTGTAAAATTCAAGAGCTGCAAAATGACAATTTCGTCGTTTTCATAAATGTTTTACATACTTATATGTGTACTTGTACCATATCTGTTCCCAAGTTTAACATGTTTAAATAGTTGATTGCGATAAATCTTTCCTACAAAATGAAATAATACAACTGTATTTTCATAACTGAAAAAATGGCGTTTAAGTACAGATAGTAAGTTGCAATTGTTGTTTCTTAATGTGCTCTGTAGAATATAAAAGTTCACATGGAAATATAAAGCGTGAGTTAAATTGGCAATGAATTGCTCCTTTTGTAAAATTCAAGAGCTGCAAAATGACAATTTCGTCGTTTTCATAAATGTTGGACATACTTATATGTGTACTTGTGCCATATCTGTTCCCAAGTTCAACACGTTATTATAGTTAATTGTGGAAAATCTTTTCTTTTACATGAATTAAAGCACATGCATTTTCATAACCGAAAGAATGTCGTTTAAGTACAGATAGTAAATTGCAATTATTGTTTCTTAATGTGCTCTGTTGAATATAAAAGTTCCCATGGAAAAATAGAGGCATGAGTTAAATTGGACATGAATTGCTCCTTTTGTAAAATTCAAGAGCTGCAAAATGACAATTTCGTCGTTTTCATAAATGTTAGATATATTTATATGTTTACTTGTACCATATTTGTTTACAAGTTTAACACGTTTAGATAGTTGATTGCAATAAATCTTTCCTACCAGAATAATAAAAATGTGTTTTTATAACCAATAAAATTTTTAGTACGGATAGTAAATTGCAATTGTTAGCTCGCCTGACGAGCTTATAGTACCGCACTGTCTGTCCGTACGTCCATCCGTACGTCCATTCGTCCGTACGTCCGTCCACGCGAGATAACTTTGTAATGCATGACGGATAATGACTTATGCATATAGACTGGTCCCGACTGTACTAGCATTTTCGTAGTTTTTAAATCTATTTAATCTACATAATATCTTTTTTAGATAGCAGATTGCTATGGTTGTTCCTAAACGTGCTGTGCCGAATATAAAAAGTTATAAGTTAGTATAAAGACGTCAGTAATTTGGCAAGCATTAGCTCTTTTTGTAAAGAGCTACTTTATTAGCATTTTCGTAGTTTTTACATCCATTTAATTTACATATATGTGCTGTCAAACCTTATTTCGTAAAATTTTTTTACATGAAATAGTACTAACGCATATTTATAACCCGAAAAATCTCTTGTTTTAGTTAGTAGATTGGTATTATTGTTTCTGAACGTGCTGTGCCGAATATGAAAAGTTAAAAGTTGGTATATATACGTGAGTAATTTTGGTAAGCATGTGCTCTTTTTGTAAATGTCGAGAGCTACTTTATTAGCATTTTTGAAGTTTTCACATCCATTTAATTTACATGTATGTACTATCAAACCTTAGATGTTGTCAATACTAACCTATTTAAATAGTCAAATTCGTAAAATTTTTCTTTTTACATGAAATAGTACTAACGTATATTTAACCCGTAAAATGTCTTGTTTTAGTTAGTAGATTGGTATTATTGTTTCTGAACGTGCTGTGCCGAATATGAAAAGTTAAAAGTTGGTATATATACGTGAGTAATTTTGGTAAGCATGTGCTCTTTTTGTAAATGTCGAGAGCTACTTTATTAGCATTTTTGAAGTTTTCACATCCATTTAATTTACATGTATGTACTATCAAACCTTAGATGTTGTCAATACTAACCTATTTAAATAGTCAAATTCGTAAAATTTTTCTTTTTACATGAAATAGTACTAACGTATATTTAACCCGTAAAATGTCTTGTTTTAGTTAGTAGATTGGTATTATTGTTTCTGAACGTGCTGTGCCGAATATGAAAAGTTAAAAGTTGGTATATATACGTGAGTAATTTTGGTAAGCATGTGCTCTTTTTGTGAATGTCGAGATCTACTTTATTAGCATTTTTGAAGTTTTCACATCCATTTAATTTACATGTATGTACTATCAAACCTTAGATGTTGTCAATACTAACCTATTTAAATAGTCAAATTCGTAAAATTTTTCTTTTTACATGAAATAGTACTAACGTATATTTAACCCGTAAAATGTCTTGTTTTAGTTAGTAGATTGGTATTATTGTTTCTGAACGTGCTGTGCCGAATATGAAAAGTTAAAAGTTGGTATATATACGTGAGTAATTTGGGTAAGCATGTGCTCTTTTTGTAAATGCCGAAAGCTACTTTATTAGCATTTTTGAAGTTTTCACATCCATTTAATTTACATGTATGTACTATCAAACCTTAGATGTTGTCAATACTAACCTATTTAAATAGTCAAATTCGTAAAATTTTTCTTTTTACATGAAATAGTACTAACGTATATTTAACCCGTAAAATGTCTTGTTTTAGTTAGTAGATTGGTATTATTGTTTCTGAACGTGCTGTGCCGAATATGAAAGGTTAAAAGTTGGTATATATACGTGAGTAATTTTGGTAAGCATGTGCTCTTTTTGTAAATGTCGAGAGCTACTTTATTAGCATTTTTGAGGTTTTCACATCCATTTAATTTACATGTATGTACTATCAAACCTTAGATGTTGTCAATACTAACCTATTTAAATAGTCAAATTCGTAAAATTTTTCTTTTTACATGAAATAGTACTAACGTATATTTAACCCGTAAAATGTCTTGTTTTAGTTAGTAGATTGGTATTATTGTTTCTGAACGTGCTGTGCCGAATATGAAAAGTTAAAAGTTGGTATATATACGTGAGTAATTTTGGTAAGCATGTGCTCTTTTTGTAAATGTCGTGAGCTACTTTATTAGCATTTTTGAGGTTTTCACATCCATTTAATTTACATGTATGTACTATCAAACCTTAGATGTTGTCAATACTAACCTATTTAAATAGTCAAATTCGTAAAATTTTTCTTTTTACATGAAATAGTACTAACGTATATTTAACCCGTAAAATGTCTTGTTTTAGTTAGTAGATTGGTATTATTGTTTCTGAACGTGCTGTGCCGAATATGAAAAGTTAAAAGTTGGTATATATACGTGAGTAATTTTGGTAAGCATGTGCTCTTTTTGTAAATGTCGAGAGCTACTTTATTAGCATTTTTGAGGTTTTCACATCCATTTAATTTACATGTATGTACTATCAAACCTTAGATGTTGTCAATACTAACCTATTTAAATAGTCAAATTCGTAAAATTTTTCTTTTTACATGAAATAGTACTAACGTATATTTAACCCGTAAAATGTCTTGTTTTAGTTAGTAGATTGGTATTATTGTTTCTGAACGTGCTGTGCCGAATATGAAAAGTTAAAAGTTGGTATATATACGTGAGTAATTTTGGTAAGCATGTGCTCTTTTTGTAAATGTCGTGAGCTACTTTATTAGCATTTTTGAGGTTTTCACATCCATTTAATTTACATGTATGTACTATCAAACCTTAGATGTTGTCAATACTAACCTATTTAAATAGTCAAATTCGTAAAATTTTTCTTTTTACATGAAATAGTACTAACGTATATTTAACCCGTAAAATGTCTTGTTTTAGTTAGTAGATTGGTATTATTGTTTCTGAACGTGCTGTGCCGAATATGAAAAGTTAAAAGTTGGTATATATACGTGAGTAATTTTGGTAAGCATGTGCTCTTTTTGTAAATGTCGAGAGCTACTTTATTAGCATTTTTGAGGTTTTCACATCCATTTAATTTACATGTATGTACTATCAAACCTTAGATGTTGTCAATACTAACCTATTTAAATAGTCAAATTCGTAAAATTTTTCTTTTTACATGAAATAGTACTAACGTATATTTAACCCGTAAAATGTCTTGTTTTAGTTAGTAGATTGGTATTATTGTTTCTGAACGTGCTGTGCCGAATATGAAAAGTTAAAAGTTGGTATATATACGTGAGTAATTTTGGTAAGCATGTGCTCTTTTTGTAAATGTCGAGAGCTACTTTATTAGCATTTTTGAGGTTTTCACATCCATTTAATTTACATGTATGTACTATCAAACCTTAGATGTTGTCAATACTAACCTATTTAAATAGTCAAATTCGTAAAATTTTTCTTTTTACATGAAATAGTACTAACGTATATTTAACCCGTAAAATGTCTTGTTTTAGTTAGTAGATTGGTATTATTGTTTCTGAACGTGCTGTGCCGAATATGAAAAGTTAAAAGTTGGTATATATACGTGAGTAATTTTGGTAAGCATGTGCTCTTTTTGTAAATGTCGAGAGCTACTTTATTAGCATTTTTGAGGTTTTCACATCCATTTAATTTACATGTATGTACTATCAAACCTTAGATGTTGTCAATACTAACCTATTTAAATAGTCAAATTCGTAAAATTTTTCTTTTTACATGAAATAGTACTAACGTATATTTAACCCGTAAAATGTCTTGTTTTAGTTAGTAGATTGGTATTATTGTTTCTGAACGTGCTGTGCCGAATATGAAAAGTTAAAAGTTGGTATATATACGTGAGTAATTTTGGTAAGCATGTGCTCTTTTTGTAAATGTCGAGTGCTACTTTATTAGCATTTTTGAGGTTTTCACATCAATTTAATTTACATGTATGTACTATCAAACCTTAGATGTTGTCAATACTAACCTATTTAAATAGTCAAATTCGTAAAATTTTTCTTTTTACATGAAATAGTACTAACGTATATTTAACCCGTAAAATGTCTTGTTTTAGTTAGTAGATTGGTATTATTGTTTCTGAACGTGCTGTGCCGAATATGAAAAGTTAAAAGTTGGTATATATACGTGAGTAATTTTGGTAAGCATGTGCTCTTTTTGTAAATGTCGAGAGCTACTTTATTAGCATTTTTGAAGTTTTCACATCCATTTAATTTACATGTATGTACTATCAAACCTTAGATGTTGTCAATACTAACCTATTTAAATAGTCAAATTCGTAAAATTTTTCTTTTTACATGAAATAGTACTAACGTATATTTAACCCGTAAAATGTCTTGTTTTAGTTAGTAGATTGGTATTATTGTTTCTGAACGTGCTGTGCCGAATATGAAAAGTTAAAAGTTGGTATATATACGTGAGTAATTTTGGTAAGCATGTGCTCTTTTTGTAAATGTCGAGAGCTACTTTATTAGCATTTTTGAAGTTTTCACATCCATTTAATTTACATGTATGTACTATCAAACCTTAGATGTTGTCAATACTAACCTATTTAAATAGTCAAATTCGTAAAATTTTTCTTTTTACATGAAATAGTACTAACGTATATTTAACCCGTAAAATGTCTTGTTTTAGTTAGTAGATTGGTATTATTGTTTCTGAACGTGCTGTGCCGAATATGAAAAGTTAAAAGTTGGTATATATACGTGAGTAATTTTGGTAAGCATGTGCTCTTTTTGTAAATGGCGAGAGCTACTTTATTAGCATTTTTGAAGTTTTCACATCCATTTAATTTACATGTATGTACTATCAAACCTTAGATGTTGTCAATACTAACCTATTTAAATAGTCAAATTCGTAAAATTTTTCTTTTTACATGAAATAGTACTAACGTATATTTAACCCGTAAAATGTCTTGTTTTAGTTAGTAGATTGGTATTATTGTTTCTGAACGTGCTGTGCCGAATATGAAAAGTTAAAAGTTGGTATATATACGTGAGTAATTTTGGTAAGCATGTGCTCTTTTTGTAAATGTCGAGAGCTACTTTATTAGCATTTTTGAAGTTTTCACATCCATTTAATTTACATGTATGTACTATCAAACCTTAGATGTTGTCAATACTAACCTATTTAAATAGTCAAATTCGTAAAATTTTTCTTTTTACATGAAATAGTACTAACGTATATTTAACCCGTAAAATGTCTTGTTTTAGTTAGTAGATTGGTATTATTGTTTCTGAACGTGCTGTGCCGAATATGAAAAGTTAAAAGTTGGTATATATACGTGAGTAATTTTGGTAAGCATGTGCTCTTTTTGTAAATGTCGAGAGCTACTTTATTAGCATTTTTGAAGTTTTCACATCCATTTAATTTACATGTATGTACTATCAAACCTTAGATGTAGTCAATACTAACCTATTTAAATAGTCAAATTCGTAAAATTTTTCTTTTTACATGAAATAGTACTAACGTATATTTAACCCGTAAAATGTCTTGTTTTAGTTAGTAGATTGGTATTATTGTTTCTGAACGTGCTGTGCCGAATATGAAAAGTTAAAAGTTGGTATATATACGTGAGTAATTTTGGTAAGCATGTGCTCTTTTTGTAAATGTCGAGAGCTACTTTATTAGCATTTTTGAAGTTTTCACATCCATTTAATTTACATGTATGTACTATCAAACCTTAGATGTTGTCAATACTAACCTATTTAAATAGTCAAATTCGTAAAATTTTTCTTTTTACATGAAATAGTACTAACGTATATTTAACCCGTAAAATGTCTTGTTTTAGTTAGTAGATTGGTATTATTGTTTCTGAACGTGCTGTGCCGAATATGAAAAGTTAAAAGTTGGTATATATACGTGAGTAATTTTGGTAAGCATGTGCTCTTTTTGTAAATGTCGAGAGCTACTTTATTAGCATTTTTGAAGTTTTCACATCCATTTAATTTACATGTATGTACTATCAAACCTTAGATGTTGTCAATACTAACCTATTTAAATAGTCAAATTCGTAAAATTTTTCTTTTTACATGAAATAGTACTAACGTATATTTAACCCGTAAAATGTCTTGTTTTAGTTAGTAGATTGGTATTATTGTTTCTGAACGTGCTGTGCCGAATATGAAAAGTTAAAAGTTGGTATATATACGTGAGTAATTTTGGTAAGCATGTGCTCTTTTTGTAAATGTCGAGAGCTACTTTATTAGCATTTTTGAAGTTTTCACATCCATTTAATTTACATGTATGTACTATCAAACCTTAGATGTTGTCAATACTAACCTATTTAAATAGTCAAATTCGTAAAATTTTTCTTTTTACATGAAATAGTACTAACGTATATTTAACCCGTAAAATGTCTTGTTTTAGTTAGTAGATTGGTATTATTGTTTCTGAACGTGCTGTGCCGAATATGAAAAGTTAAAAGTTGGTATATATACGTGAGTAATTTTGGTAAGCATGTGCTCTTTTTGTAAATGTCGAGAGCTACTTTATTAGCATTTTTGAAGTTTTCACATCCATTTAATTTACATGTATGTACTATCAAACCTTAGATGTTGTCAATACTAACCTATTTAAATAGTCAAATTCGTAAAATTTTTCTTTTTACATGAAATAGTACTAACGTATATTTAACCCGTAAAATGTCTTGTTTTAGTTAGTAGATTGGTATTATTGTTTCTGAACGTGCTGTGCCGAATATGAAAAGTTAAAAGTTGGTATATATACGTGAGTAATTTTGGTAAGCATGTGCTCTTTTTGTAAATGTCGAGAGCTACTTTATTAGCATTTTTGAAGTTTTCACATCCATTTAATTTACATGTATGTACTATCAAACCTTAGATGTAGTCAATACTAACCTATTTAAATAGTCAAATTCGTAAAATTTTTCTTTTTACATGAAATAGTACTAACGTATATTTAACCCGTAAAATGTCTTGTTTTAGTTAGTAGATTGGTATTATTGTTTCTGAACGTGCTGTGCCGAATATGAAAAGTTAAAAGTTGGTATATATACGTGAGTAATTTTGGTAAGCATGTGCTCTTTTTGTAAATGTCGAGAGCTACTTTATTAGCATTTTTGAAGTTTTCACATCCATTTAATTTACATGTATGTACTATCAAACCTTAGATGTTGTCAATACTAACCTATTTAAATAGTCAAATTCGTAAAATTTTTCTTTTTACATGAAATAGTACTAACGTATATTTAACCCGTAAAATGTCTTGTTTTAGTTAGTAGATTGGTATTATTGTTTCTGAACGTGCTGTGCCGAATATGAAAAGTTAAAAGTTGGTATATATACGTGAGTAATTTTGGTAAGCATGTGCTCTTTTTGTAAATGTCGAGAGCTACTTTATTAGCATTTTTGAAGTTTTCACATCCATTTAATTTACATGTATGTACTATCAAACCTTAGATGTTGTCAATACTAACCTATTTAAATAGTCAAATTCGTAAAATTTTTCTTTTTACATGAAATAGTACTAACGTATATTTAACCCGTAAAATGTCTTGTTTTAGTTAGTAGATTGGTATTATTGTTTCTGAACGTGCTGTGCCGAATATGAAAAGTTAAAAGTTGGTATATATACGTGAGTAATTTTGGTAAGCATGTGCTCTTTTTGTAAATGTCGAGAGCTACTTTATTAGCATTTTTGAAGTTTTCACATCCATTTAATTTACATGTATGTACTATCAAACCTTAGATGTTGTCAATACTAACCTATTTAAATAGTCAAATTCGTAAAATTTTTCTTTTTACATGAAATAGTACTAACGTATATTTAACCCGTAAAATGTCTTGTTTTAGTTAGTAGATTGGTATTATTGTTTCTGAACGTGCTGTGCCGAATATGAAAAGTTAAAAGTTGGTATATATACGTGAGTAATTTTGGTAAGCATGTGCTCTTTTTGTAAATGTCGAGAGCTACTTTATTAGCATTTTTGAGGTTTTCACATCCATTTAGTTTACATGTATGTACTATCAAACCTTAGATGTAGTCAATACTAACCTATTTAAATAGTCAAATTCGTAAAATTTTTCTTTTTACATGAAATAGTACTAACGTATATTTAACCCGTAAAATGTCTTGTTTTAGTTAGTAGATTGGTATTATTGTTTCTGAACGTGCTGTGCCGAATATGAAAAGTTAAAAGTTGGTATATATACGTGAGTAATTTTGGTAAGCATGTGCTCTTTTTGTAAATGTCGAGAGCTACTTTATTAGCATTTTTGAAGTTTTCACATCCATTTAATTTACATGTATGTACTATCAAACCTTAGATGTAGTCAATACTAACCTATTTAAATAGTCAAATTCGTAAAATTTTTCTTTTTACATGAAATAGTACTAACGTATATTTAACCCGTAAAATGTCTTGTTTTAGTTAGTAGATTGGTATTATTGTTTCTGAACGTGCTGTGCCGAATATGAAAAGTTAAAAGTTGGTATATATACGTGAGTAATTTTGGTAAGCATGTGCTCTTTTTGTAAATGTCGAGAGCTACTTTATTAGCATTTTTGAAGTTTTCACATCCATTTAATTTACATGTATGTACTATCAAACCTTAGATGTAGTCAATACTAACCTATTTAAATAGTCAAATTCGTAAAATTTTTCTTTTTACATGAAATAGTACTAACGTATATTTAACCCGTAAAATGTCTTGTTTTAGTTAGTAGATTGGTATTATTGTTTCTGAACGTGCTGTGCCGAATATGAAAAGTTAAAAGTTGGTATATATACGTGAGTAATTTTGGTAAGCATGTGCTCTTTTTGTAAATGTCGAGAGCTACTTTATTAGCATTTTTGAAGTTTTCACATCCATTTAATTTACATGTATGTACTATCAAACCTTAGATGTAGTCAATACTAACCTATTTAAATAGTCAAATTCGTAAAATTTTTCTTTTTACATGAAATAGTACTAACGTATATTTAACCCGTAAAATGTCTTGTTTTAGTTAGTAGATTGGTATTATTGTTTCTGAACGTGCTGTGCCGAATATGAAAAGTTAAAAGTTGGTATATATACGTGAGTAATTTTGGTAAGCATGTGCTCTTTTTGTAAATGTCGAGAGCTACTTTATTAGCATTTTTGAAGTTTTCACATCCATTTAATTTACATGTATGTACTATCAAACCTTAGATGTTGTCAATACTAACCTATTTAAATAGTCAAATTCGTAAAATTTTTCTTTTTACATGAAATAGTACTAACGTATATTTAACCCGTAAAATGTCTTGTTTTAGTTAGTAGATTGGTATTATTGTTTCTGAACGTGCTGTGCCGAATATGAAAAGTTAAAAGTTGGTATATATACGTGAGTAATTTTGGTAAGCATGTGCTCTTTTTGTAAATGTCGAGAGCTACTTTATTAGCATTTTTGAGGTTTTCACATCCATTTAATTTACATGTATGTACTATCAAACCTTAGATGTTGTCAATACTAACCTATTTAAATAGTCAAATTCGTAAAATTTTTCTTTTTACATGAAATAGTACTAACGTATATTTAACCCGTAAAATGTCTTGTTTTAGTTAGTAGATTGGTATTATTGTTTCTGAACGTGCTGTGCCGAATATGAAAAGTTAAAAGTTGGTATATATACGTGAGTAATTTTGGTAAGCATGTGCTCTTTTTGTAAATGTCGAGAGCTACTTTATTAGCATTTTTGAAGTTTTCACATCCATTTAATTTACATGTATGTACTATCAAACCTTAGATGTTGTCAATACTAACCTATTTAAATAGTCAAATTCGTAAAATTTTTCTTTTTACATGAAATAGTACTAACGTATATTTAACCCGTAAAATGTCTTGTTTTAGTTAGTAGATTGGTATTATTGTTTCTGAACGTGCTGTGCCGAATATGAAAAGTTAAAAGTTGGTATATATACGTGAGTAATTTTGGTAAGCATGTGCTCTTTTTGTAAATGTCGAGAGCTACTTTATTAGCATTTTTGAAGTTTTCACATCCATTTAATTTACATGTATGTACTATCAAACCTTAGATGTTGTCAATACTAACCTATTTAAATAGTCAAATTCGTAAAATTTTTCTTTTTACATGAAATAGTACTAACGTATATTTAACCCGTAAAATGTCTTGTTTTAGTTAGTAGATTGGTATTATTGTTTCTGAACGTGCTGTGCCGAATATGAAAAGTTAAAAGTTGGTATATATACGTGAGTAATTTTGGTAAGCATGTGCTCTTTTTGTAAATGTCGAGAGCTACTTTATTAGCATTTTTGAAGTTTTCACATCCATTTAATTTACATGTATGTACTATCAAACCTTAGATGTTGTCAATACTAACCTATTTAAATAGTCAAATTCGTAAAATTTTTCTTTTTACATGAAATAGTACTAACGTATATTTAACCCGTAAAATGTCTTGTTTTAGTTAGTAGATTGGTATTATTGTTTCTGAACGTGCTGTGCCGAATATGAAAAGTTAAAAGTTGGTATATATACGTGAGTAATTTTGGTAAGCATGTGCTCTTTTTGTAAATGTCGTGAGCTACTTTATTAGCATTTTTGAGGTTTTCACATCCATTTAATTTACATGTATGTACTATCAAACCTTAGATGTTGTCAATACTAACCTATTTAAATAGTCAAATTCGTAAAATTTTTCTTTTTACATGAAATAGTACTAACGTATATTTAACCCGTAAAATGTCTTGTTTTAGTTAGTAGATTGGTATTATTGTTTCTGAACGTGCTGTGCCGAATATGAAAAGTTAAAAGTTGGTATATATACGTGAGTAATTTTGGTAAGCATGTGCTCTTTTTTGTAAATGTCGAGAGCTACTTTATTAGCATTTTTGAAGTTTTCACATCCATTTAATTTACATGTATGTACTATCAAACCTTAGATGTTGTCAATACTAACCTATTTAAATAGTCAAATTCGTAAAATTTTTCTTTTTACATGAAATAGTACTAACGTATATTTAACCCGTAAAATGTCTTGTTTTAGTTAGTAGATTGGTATTATTGTTTCTGAACGTGCTGTGCCGAATATGAAAAGTTAAAAGTTGGTATATATACGTGAGTAATTTTGGTAAGCATGTGCTCTTTTTGTAAATGTCGAGAGCTACTTTATTAGCATTTTTGAAGTTTTCACATCCATTTAATTTACATGTATGTACTATCAAACCTTAGATGTAGTCAATACTAACCTATTTAAATAGTCAAATTCGTAAAATTTTTCTTTTTACATGAAATAGTACTAATGTATCTTTATAACCAATAAAATCTCTTGTTTTAGATAGTAGATTGGTATTATTGTTTCTGAACGTGCTGTGCCGAATATGAAAAGTTAAAAGTTGGTATATATACGTGAGTAATTTTGGTAAGCATGTGCTCTTTTTGTAAATGTCGAGAGCTACTTTATTAGCATTTTCGTAGTTTTCACATCCATTTAATTCACATATAAGTATTTTTAAACCTTATATATGTTGTCAAGACTAACCCATTTTGACAGTTAAATTCGTAACATTTTTTCATTTCACATGACATAGTACTAATGTATCTTTATAACCAATAAAATGTCTTTTTTTTAGATAGTAGATTGCTATTTTTGTTTCTGATAGTGCTGTGCCTAATAAAAAAGGCATTTGTTAGTATAAAGACGTGAGTAAGATTGGTAAGCATGTTATTGTTTTGTAAATGTCAATGGCCACTTTAATAGCATTTTCGTAGTTTTAAAATCTATTTAATCTACATATACGATTGTTGTCCTAAATGGACTGCCCAACTTAATGGGTTAATTAATTCAAGAAAGAGTGTACTAATTGGGACAAAATCATCCTTATTGAATAATTAATTTCAATCAAATGAGCATTTTTCTAATTAAATGAAAGTTGGCTGTATACCAAGTGAATAAATGTCGTTTAAATGGCCTTTTCACTACTTCAGTGAATATACAAATATTATAAATCTTAATTAGAAATAGTTTAGAGAAAATAGAGCATGAAAACTTATTTTAATGTGTCGTTTGTGTATCTCTGCTAAGTGTTCACTGTAATTTACCATTTTTACCATTATATGCATTTTTACCAATGATGGTAAAAAAGGATAAAAAGTGGTAAAGTTTTTATAGTAGAATGAAGATGATGATGAAGAAATGGATGTTGATCTAACCGAACCTATAAACGTATCTCTATCGTCTGACGACGACGTTGAAACCTAAATTCGTACTAATAGTTCATTCACTATATTTAGAATTTAATTTTACATTGAAATAATACGAAAATTTGACATTGAAATTTTTTAATTTGCCATTCGAAATATAGTTCCCCATATCATACTAATTCCCCATGTGGAGAACTATAAGAATATTTTTGACCAAAAGATGGTCTCCAAATGGGAGTTCCCCTGGGGAACTAAATCGATTAATACGGTAAGTACTTCAAAAGCATTTATATTTTCTCATTGGGACAATTTATTTCGTAAAATTTTTCCTTTTACATGAAATAGTACACATGTAACTTTAATCTATTTTATAACCACCGTTTTAGATGAATTTACCTGCCTATATATCTATGTATGTAAATGTGTGGTAGGGTATTTGCATGTCCAATACGCATGATCATTGCATACCTTTCGAAATTGAGTTCTGCTCTGGGGGCTACTGGAAGGTAAATCTTGCCCAGCAAGACTCACCTTCCCACGAATATACAAACGCTGTCTCGTGGCAGTATCTTCGCCACGACTCATCTTCCCTATCTCCCTCCCACGCTACACTATCCCTAATACTAACAACTCTATACTATACACTAACTAATACCTATACCAGGGTTACCAGATTTTCTTCAACGAATTTAAGTATCCTGGCCAACAATAGCCATTTACCAACCCGCGCCCTTCGGGCGCGGGTTGGTAAATGCTTACAAATGTCATACAGCCGTATTTGGCGCAATCATATGAGCGCACCTAACAAATTTACGGTTTTTTGTTGAAAAAAAGCAAAAACAAGTAAATTACGTAACTTGAAATAAATATTCTTGCATATTACTTCATATATGAAGGAGGAAATCAAGAGAAAATAGCAATTCGCGCGAAGCGCGAGAAATTTGAAATTCAACTTCAAAACTGATCAATACAGAATTAACGAATTTTGAGTAATTTAGCTTTAACGGTTTAAGTGATATAGTTGAGAAAGAGAGGTTGTTATTTATACCCCACTGATAAGTTATTAATAAATTTCCTTCGAAATTGGAAGAAAATTTTGTCTATTAACCTGGATCTAAAGACAAAACTACTTAAATTCGCGCGAAGCGCGAGAAAATTTCAATTAGTAAGTGTATCTGAACGATAACAAAGTGTGTTCTAATAATAAATATTTCACTGTTTTCGATTTTAGCTGATTTAAGTATATTTAAGTATAATCTAAGTATTTTAAATTACTTGCAAGTATTTTAAGTATAGGGCCCAATTAAGGTATAATACTTCCCATTTAAGTATACCTGGTAACCCTGACCTATACTATGTACTACCTTACAATTACTAATATTATATACATGCATACAATTACATCCAGACAATCTATTGTTCTGGATTCATTCTGGATTGGGACTTTGGGGACACTACAAGTCCCAATAAATCTATCCTTAATCATTCACTCAGTCATTAGGACAGGACTTGGACAACGTCACAGGACCGTGACAACCCAGCCAGCCTACAACACCTGCCGGTAAAAGCAGGGTAGGTATGTACACTACGGCATACTGGGCATTCCGGGTAGTAGGAGATACCCACTCTACACCCGCATTGGAGACCGCGACAGCGACGACCGGGCAACTTCGGGGAGTTCGGTTTTTTTTTAAATTAATAAAATAAACTTAAATAAATTAAAATAAATTAAATAAATATTTAATTATTGTTTGTTTTCTTTCCTTGCAGCTAAAGAAAAAATTTTTTAAGTGGGTCACACCAGGCCTAGCACTAAGAAAAATTTTTCTTAAGCTACAACTAAATAAATATACTCTTATAGCTAAACTAAAATTAAAATATTCCAATTTTTGATAAAATTGTCTCGTTTTCTGCGTTTATCAAATTCCCTTGCTTTTATTTAAATAAATACAAGCAAGGAAAAGCAGAATTCAATATAATAAATATAGTAAATCCTAGGAATGTCCTAATAATATTAAAATAATTTAGGATTTATGAAATTAAATTAAAAATTTGATTTTTTTTGATTTTCTTGGATTACCCCGCAGTAAATACACTGCGAAAAAATTTTCATTTGGCCACGCCAGGTACGTTACGTACATGGGTTATTTTTGGCCATAATTAACTTAAATATTTCAATCAAATATTTTTCTATAGTTAAGGGTGACTTTACACTTCATATAAAGTCAAGCCAGCCTTAACTATCTATAATTCAGTTAGTACTACCTATAATTATATAAATTATTGTGTTTTTCCACAAAACAAACAATTTAGAGGAAAGTATTTCCGCATTTTTGGTAAAATCTACCCGTACCCCTGCGCAAATTTTCCTTAAATCTCAAACACTTATAGAATTAAAAGCATATTATATTTCCAAGTACTAATATTGTTGTTCTAACAGGTATTGCAGTACTACAAACCAGAGAATGTCCTCAATCTAAGAAAGACGGAAGGATTTCTTTGGAAATAAAACTAATTTAGGTACAGCTCTAGTATTTAAGAATTATACTCAATACAACTAAATAATAAATATTTCCGATAAATGAATACAATACAGAAACTATATGCACTTTACCTATGAGTTTTTTACAGTGAACCAGGCTAGTATTACTAATTTTCAAGCAAGGAAAATTCAAGTAGCGCCTGGAATTCAGTGTATTTTTTGGGAATAAAAATCAAACAACTGGTAACAATTAAAATAAAAATTTATGATAAATATTAAGTATATCTATATAATTATAGTATATGTATACCCGCATAACATACCCTCCCATAAATATATTATATAGATATAAGGGTAACAAAGGAAGGTGGTCGACCCCAAAACTGTTGTAAATTAAGTTTGGAAAATACCATTCTGTTGATTTACATAAGTTATTTCTTTTGATGGATCTTTGTCGAGTTTTGACAGCCAAGACTTGATTGCTCCATTTGTTTTTTTGTGAATAATCTTGTCTGGCACTCCGGATTTTGGATTTATTCAAAATAATTTAAATTTATTATTCAAGTAGTATGCAAAGGGACAACTACCTACCACACATGCATAACATTTCATTATGCATCGAATTATATTAGCATTTCTGGCAACATAGTTTTCTTAAGGTTGTTGTACTTGAATTACAACGATATATTTAGATTTTCTCATGTCATCTAAACTACACGAAATGTTTGATTTTCATTTGTTCAATAATAGCCAAGAGCTTACAACTTTCTTAAGTCTTCATTATAATATTCAAGTAAATTTGAATAGTACAACATCTCTGACATTAATGCAAATATTTTGTCACAATATTCTTTTTTGATTAAAATGCAGAGCATTTTTCTATAACAATAAGTCTAAAAATACTCTCCATATTGCATGGTTTATCACATTATATGACTACGGACTGAAAATAATTTTGAATTTTTCAGTACCCAGTTCAATTGTTGCTACTATTTAGTTGATTCACTTAATATTAGTGCATAGAAACTAATTTCTTCATTTCTTCAACCTCCATTAACGCTATTTCGTGCTGAAATTCAGGCTATAGTTAGAGTAATGAGACGACGCCGCCGATTAATTACTTTTAATCGGACTGCACTTAGATTTAATAATAGTAGTACATTTAAGACAACATAGATATAAGCTTCTTGAACATTCACTTTACTCACGTTGATGAAATCATTAACGCTAGAGTGAAACATTTGGGTTTTCAAGATCTAAATATTTAGGTTTAACAAATTGTTGAACCATTTCTTCATATAAATCCTAGTTTAGATAATTCATGCATCATGGTATTCCTAATAGAGAATTGCCAAGAATTTTACCTGCTGCTATAGGTCAACACAATGCTGATCAAATTGCAGCTATAAATAATTATTTGGCTGAACAAATAAATGCAGCTCAAGCGAACGTCATCGTTCCACACGGGGAGGTAAATATTCCTATCCCTACATATAAACCTCATGAGCATACAGCTACTTCTTTTTTAGATAATATTGAAAGATATTATGACGCCATGAACTACAGACCAGCTGTGTACGTTATCATGCTGTCTACTATATTATCTTACGAACAGAAACTCTGGTTCGATAATATAAAACATCCTGCACTTACTTGGGCTGACTTTAGAGTTAGATTTACTAACAAGTATGATGATTGGGATGCGACTGAAATTGAGCTAAAATTTTGCGTGAACGTCGTCAACGTGAAGACGAACCTGTAGAACAATTTGTTTACGAAATGGTTCGTTTAGCACGTCAAGTAAATCCGAACGAGGCCGAAGCTATTTCAGTACTTCGTGCCAAAAATGCGCTAATTCCCGATTTGAGATTAGCCAATACTCACAATACAACTGCAGAGGAATTAATTGCTAGTGCTGGTAGAGCTTTGCGCGATCTGAGTGAAAGAGATACCTTAAATGGCACTACTTCTTTACTTCCTCCTCTCAATGAAAAAGAGAGGAGACAACTTCAAAAGCACGCCAAAAAATTCTTCACTAAGTTTAAAGATACTGAGGATCATGATCATTTCAAAGATCATAAATCAAATTTCAAATTTCAAATCTAATCAAAGGAAGAAACTTCTCATGGCTTTAGTTCTGCTTCACAACAATTTGAAGAGCATAACAATTACGATGGTAATTCACAGAATTATCAACAGGACTTCAACGACTGTTCGATTGAAGAACAAAACGTGATCTTAAGTCACCCTACTAATAATGATAATTATTTTGAGCATTTTGCACATGAATACTCACAACGACAAAGAAATTATGCCAAGTCTACTTTTGAAGATGCCAAAGTTGACAATCGTGTTGATGGAAATATTCGTCCACATCAGCAACCTTATTGGCAACTTCCAGATGAATGGGAAGGTACAGAGCATAATGCTAACACTTCCATTAACAATTCCAATAAATAGATGAATCATACAAATTTTGTTTTCATCTCCAAATTATAATTAAATTTAGGATTTAGTAGTATTTATAAACATTAACTAATTATCATAATGCTTTTGCCGAGACTGGGATCATGACTCAGCTTCTCAATATCTTGTAATATTCAAGTCTGATCAACTTAACACTTTACAGATATCATGCCTAGCAACTTTCAATAAATACTATTTATTTGCGATCTAAAGATCATAATACATTACTCTATTGTCACTTTAAACTTATAATAATTTGGTTTCTGTATTTATAACAATGTTTGCAATCTATTAACTTAAAATTAAAAGAGTATATTCTCATTATACAGCAAAAATATCATAAAACATATTCATAGAATGGTTACAAAATTAAAGTCTTTTCTGGCTGTATCACATTTACATCATAAACAATCAACAATTCAATAATAGTTTACTACATAGACATGTTAAACCCTTAACTGGGCGTAGTATTACTTAATTAAATCCGGAAAACAAATAATTAGACTCTTTCATAAGGCAAGTCAGAATTATTTAGGCCTTAGGACACAGCCACACGCTTAAAGTTGGAGTGCACCCAATGTGTAGGAATTTTGTGAATCCTCAATTTAAAAATAAAATTTTGTTTGGAGTTGTACTGTATTGTCTTCTCTCCTTCGCAAAAGGAAAAACAAACATAATACAACAATAACTCTCATTCAAATCATTAAATAATATAGTTTCGTTCCCTGCACAAGGAAACTTAAATTTGGACGTAGAAATTCATAATTAAAATTAGTTGCTACATAAACATGTTAAACCCTTGACTGGGCGTAGGACTTCTAATGGCATAAATAATAAATCTTCATTTAGCTCTGCTCTACGAGCGACAAGTTATAGAAATGTTTCATAAGGCACCTGAGGGTGGTCATTTCTCTTAGTAAACATGAAATAACTTCTTAGTAGTTGTTATTGACGATTTGAGTCTCTGGGTGGAAAAAGGCCGTCAGTGACTGAATAAAAGCGTCAACGACTTTCTCGAGGATGATATATTTGGTAGATTTGGTAATCTAAACGTTTTGATTGCTGATAATGAATCTCTAACCTGGTACTAAAACTGTTAGAAAGTTATGTAACGGATGGGGGTGTTAAACACATTTTCACTAGTGTTTATCACCTACAATAAAATAAACAAATAAGGAAAAGACGTATCATATTTTGCTACGTTGCTAAAATTCTAATTAAATGGATTGGTCCATATAAGATTAATTAAATTATTCTCCACTCACCTAAAGAATTTAAAATTAATGTTAAGAGACATGTCGCTAACTTATAAACATATGTCTTGCTTATAATATATAGTAAATCTCTGGCCTGTTCTCTGGCTGGATTGAAGCTAGGGAAATAGCCAGATATTATGGTTTAGCGACAACTAAGGACAAGTTCCAGAGTTGATTGTCGCGATTTGGATAAGTTAGATGAAATCTAACAAATACTTTTAAATTTAATGTACAAACTATAACTAAAATTAACATCGTCGTCATAGTCATCTTCCAATCATATTCCTATTACGGACAAAGATGAAAAGCTACATATTAAATCGAGTACAGCACCATCTTTGACTCGCTCCATAATGACTCAACGACTCGTGAGGATCGCCGCCTCCAACCCCACGCTTGTGAACTTTCCAAACTTAGACTTTGGATCGTGGGGCGAGAAAATGACTGATATTTCTTCTCCAACAAATCAACGTGCTCAAAACATCGCTACGCTTGTGAACTTTTCCGATGGCAACTCGGAATCGTGGCCAGAAGAACAGCAGCATCACCAACAGTTGCAGAAACATCAGCAATTGCAACAAAGACACCAACATCAATACCAGCTCCTTCTCCATCATAACATACTATATATACATGTATAATTCTAAAATTATTGATGAACATGTAAACATTGTAAAGCCGTTACCAGAGGTCGGAAACGGTTGCCCTAATTTTAAATTAAGGAGGGCTGATGCCATATCTTGGAGTGTTACTCCCTAAAAATTATAAAATAGCAGAGGGCCTAAAAGCCATTCTCGTTATTGTCCCGATATTTAGAATTCAAAGAAACCAAAAGGTTGGCTCTTCTTACAATATAATTCAATTCATTTTTTTGTATAGGGTATTGGAATTTATTTACTTGTGGGAATTATTTTCTTTTTGTTAACCCATTTTTTCTCTCTACTACCCGGGGATTTCTTCCCCATGAGATTTATTTTGAAGGGGGGACCCTGGAAGGTAAATCTTGCCCAGCAAGACTCACCTTCCCATGAATATACAAACGCTGTCTCGTGGCAGTATCTTCGCCACGACTCATCTTCCCTATCTCCCTCCCACACTACACTATCCCTAATACTAACAACTCTATACTATACACTAACTAATACCTATACTATGTACTACCTTACAATTCCTTTTCAGTTTTAATGACTCAGAAAATAAAATCTGTTGTTTAAACCTAAATTTGGAAGCCAAAATAAGTGCGTCGAACTTTTCAGAATTTCAGAAGGGAAAATTCATACCGCAATCGACATGGACGCTGGGTTAACTAATTTAATACTATCATTAGTTAAGAGCAGTAAGTATACTGAGTTTAATGCACTACTTGTTCGCTCTCCTTTCCTTATTGATTATTTTAATTTTTGCAATATTTATTTTTAATTTGTAGATACTCGCTATGATGAAGTTGTAGATTGTGAATGCAAAATAGAAATAAAATTGGAAAATAGTCCCGGATTTGACAACCAATTTACTTCAACGGAATGTGATGTCAATGACATTAACAGTGAATATTCAAATACAGAACAAGACTTTGAAGATGGCAATGACAATGAATCTATCTTATGTAAATCTGAAAGCCAAGATGCCGGTAACAGCCAGGTGGAATTAAATACATCTCCAAAATCAGAGGCACTATTACAAAGTACGTTGCAGTGCTCCAGAAAACGAAATGGTAATTCTGTCAAGTATTTTTAATAATTTGTTCAAACTTATAAAATGTTTTAGTAAAAAGTCGTTAAAAATTAATTTGGGTTTAGGGAAAGCAGCAATAAAATCAGATAGTGGCTCAGAGAACGAAGACCAGTTTACATCTGACGAATATTTTAATGAAATCGAAAGTGAACACTCTAAATCCCGCAAAAAATCTGTTATTGAAAACACATCCAAAGAAAGGAAGAAGAAAAATCTACGTCTAAAACGTAAACCAACAGTTCTGCGTCGAAAAAATACCTCGCCTGTTAATAGCGTTGATCCCTTAGAAATATATAATTGTTCTACCTGCTGTTGTCAGTTTTTGTGTGAAAGTGATTTAACAATGCACCAGTCGAACTGTGATCAGGAATCTAATTCTTCTGTAAATAAAAATTTTACTTGTCGGAGGTGTAAGAATTAATTTTCTAACCGCCTTGAATTGGCCGTACATTTAAAAATTGAACACGGCTGTAGCAAAATCTATTCGTGTGAGATTTGTGGGAAGAAGTATCTTACGTATTCTCTTATGACGAAGCACGAGAGGGTTCATATTGGAGAAAAGCTGTATGGATGCGACAAGTGCGAAAAGGCATTCTCGCATCAACGTTTACTGACTAAACACCTGAAACGACATGAAGAGTCATGGATTAAACCCTACAAATGCTCAAAATGTGAAAAAGCTTACGCCCATAAATTTAATTTGGTTGAACATGAAAAAACTCATAATGAAGACGTTCGTTGCGCAGCTTGTGCCAAGAAGTTTTCAGGTGCCCAAAGCTTTATCCAACATATGAAGTTACACAGTGACAAAAAACAGGATAAACCATTTGTGTGTTCTACTTGGGGATGGGCTTGTACTTCATAATACAGTTTGAAAAAGCATGAACAGATTCACGATACAGAACGCCCACTTCCATACGTCTGTCAATTCTGTGGCAAGAAAGGACGAAGAGGAAGTTTAACACAACACGAAAAAATTCACACAGGAGTAGGAGAAAAACCATTTCAGTGCTCATTTTGCGAAGAACGCTTTCCAAGCAGATTGAGATTAAAAAATCATGAACGAACCCACACCGGAGAACCTGCACCAAGCACGTATTTAGTAGGGGGCGGGGGGGGGCGCAGCGCCCCCCCCCCTAAATCTGAGAAAAAGAAAATTTTTTTCTCAAAAATGGCCTAAAATTGCAAAATTTTTTCGCGCTTATTTTTGGTACAATTTTTGCTTCCGCCCCCCCTTGAACAATTTTCTAGATACGTGCCTGACCTGCACCATTTTAATGATCGTTTTGTGATTTGTGACAAGCGATTTAATAGAAAAACCAACCTCACAACACACGAGAGGAGACATTCAGGAGAAAAACCCTATTCATGTACAGTTTGTGGCAGAAGCTTTTCAGATTCGAGTGCAAGGAAAATGCACTTACGAGTGGTCCACGACAAAGAGCCTGGAAAGTATCCTTCTACAATTTGTGGGAAACCCTTCCAGGGGAAAATCGATCTCCAAAGACACGAAAACTAACACGAAAAGAGTTCATAGTTTCTGATTATTTGCCTCACTAATTGTCTTATTAGTCTTTCACGTTAAAAATGGAAATCGTTATTACTAATTTTTAGGCAATAAATTTCAACACATTTTTTAACCCGTTCTTAAGGTGTAGTACCAATCTGTAATTTTATTTCTTGTAAATTATAAATATACATGTTTGATTAAAATATTAAGCCAATCGTGTGTTACATTGTATTTGTATATATAGCGACCAAGGAATGCCAGAAATGGTACATAAATACATATCTATGTAAATTATAATTTTATGGCATATTTTAGGTTCCTAAAAAGCCAATAATCTTCCAGAGTTAGGCAAAACATCTTTCTTACTTCAAGGATTGCAGTTACAATTAGTGGTGCAACTATTGCAACTGCCATTGCAGCTGCAATTACTCTTGCAACTATTACAATCACCATTGCAACCCCTACAATTATACTGGCAACTTTTACAATCACCGTTGCAGCCTGTACAATTACTCTGGCAACTATTGCAACTACCATTGCAGCTTGTACAATTAATCTGACAACTATTGCAATAACCAAATGACGAGAAGGCCTGCCAGAACTTCACCTAAAATATTCAATTGTACTTAATTAGATTAGGTTTTCTAATTTGAAAATTAATTCATAAATAGTATACAATTACCTTCAAAGGTAAGGCTGCCGTAGTTACAGCAGCTTCAGCAGAATTTGCTTGACCAGCTGTAAACCCAGAGCTTAGTTCTCCGTTCGTATTTTCAATTACTACTTTGCTCTGTACTGAGGAAACTAGTATTCCCCCCAGAGCAAAGTAAAAAATGATGTTTTTCATGATTGTTGATTGATGGTTTTGCAAAAACGGGCCCTAATCATTCAGCTTTTTAGTATGCTGTGAATGTTAAACGAATTTTTTCCAACTTTATATATTCTGGAACTGGAACGAAATATAGTTAAAAACATTTTTATTTTACAATGCAAAGCAGCTCATTAATAGAATTAGTTGCAAGGTAGTATTTTCTGTTACTCTCCATTACAACTCATGTTTGTCAAAAGCACAAGTTAGAAAAAGGCTTTAACCAGGAGTTAGAGACAACGTTTGGGCACTTCCTAATCTTGTGGGGGCCCGCTCTTATGGTTTTAAAATTAACATATTGATGGTAAGATTATTTGGATTTTTGATATCTTTATTTTGCTAGTGTCCTAATTTGTTTTACTGGAGACTATAATTTTAAAGTGGTGCCAAAAAGTGTCTAAATCTTACGACAGAGATATAAGTTAAGTAAGTGACTGCAACTAATAGCAAGGTGCATTAACCCACGTACGGGGCGCCATATGTAGCCGCCACTGTCCAAGTAATCATGATTTATTTGAATGATTGCACAACGCAAACATTATTAAGTAATATTTACAATGATCAGTATAAACTATGGTTAAATTGATGATAATTTGGTTTTATGATTTCTGCTTTGATTCATATTCAAATTGTAAATCAGATGGCAAGTATAATATTAACAATTATAAAAATATTTTAGTATTCTTATGTTAATTGGAAAAACTTGGTGACACATGTTGTGTATTACTTAATTTGTTTGGACTAAAAGTATCTAGTATTATTTAGTACCAGCCGGTCACCAGGGAACTAAAAAGGTACTCCTTTTTTACAAAAAAGGTAAAAAGCACTACTTTTTCTAAAAAAGCAGTCCTTTTTACCTTATTTACATGTAAAGTGAAGTAAATGGGGCACCCTGCTACATCAAAAAAGGTAAAAAGGCAAAAAAGGACTGCTTTTTAAAAATCTTACTCCTACCTTTTTTATAAAAAAGGCAAAAAGGTAAAAGGCAAAAAAGGTCCTTTTTTGTTCCCTGCCGGTCACAGGACCTGTTATAAATAAAGCTAGTGTGTATTCCGGAGCAATATTGCATTATTGTACGATGAGAAGAATGTATTTCAAATGCATAGATTTTTCCAATTGACGTTTTCATGGTTTCTCATTTGGTGGGTCGGTGGTAGAGATTTTACATTGATAGATATAGGGACTTTTGTTAAACTGTTCGTATCTCCGGACAGAGAGATGGTACTTGGAACGTACATTGCAAGTGCCACTACATAATGTCAAAATTGAATTTATATTAGCTAATGCTAATTTAAATTCAAAGCTAACATCATTGCTTGATTAAAAATTTAAAACAAAAAAATTGTTTTCGTTTCATATATTACACAATTTTCGGGGATAAATTTTGGAAATTTATTTATTTCGGTAGCAACAAACCGTAATGAACGTCTTTAATTGAAATAAATTAAAAAACAAAATTTCTGGACATTTTTTCTTCCGTAATCATTTTATCATTTTTCGTTACCATCATTTTATTTTCAGTTTACGCACACACAATTGAGACAAAAGGAATTATAGTTCGTAAATAAGTATTTTACTTCAATATATCTGCAAAGTCAAAAGTTTGGAATTAATAACTCAAATACAAATGCCAAAGAGATGTATGTATGTAGCTGCTTTATTTAGCTCATCGAAATAGTATTCAAGTGTTACTGCAAGTTTTGTTTGTCCAATATGCGTGCCATTAATATTTAAAAAGTGAAAGCTGAAGTTCAATTACAATAATTCAATATATCGTTTAATACATTGTGATAACGTATAGAAAGAGAAGGATGTCATAGTAAATGTGGATCTTTATTAAGGATTAAAATATAATGAATAATAAATATGAGAATAGCGGAACATATAAGTTTGGGTGGAGACAGAACATGTCTGTTTGGAACAGGAATGTGATTGCAATCAAAGCACTTTCCTTTCCGCTTGAAATTTGACATTTTACTGACTTGTAAAACTTCTGTTAGAAACATGATAATAAAAAGCAGGAATAAAAAAAAGTTGAACATTTGAAAAACTCGTTTTTCCATTACATGTTTATCGCCTTCGCCTATATAATAGTTCCACCCACAATATTGAAAGTTTAAATGTGAGAAAATTATTGAAAAACATTATTAAATTAAAAATCTATTTATTTATCTACAATTAAGTCACTTTAAATGTACAAAATGAAATTATACCGTTTCTCAATTATAAAAGAAAATGCCTGATTTTTTTCTTTTAATGCTTGAGACTAAGAGTAAGGCATCTACAAATTTGTGTATATTCCGGTCATTGAATCAAAACGCCGTTGAATATCACTAAAGCTTGGTCTCTCAGACGGATCCTTTTTCCAGCAATCTTGAATAATATTGTAGCTGCAATAGATCAATCATACGTATCATATCAGTTTTAACAATGGAATTGACATCTTTGTGGCATTGTTTAAAGGTACACAACTGCTGCTACAATTTTGCGATAAATTAGTAGCATTTAAAATACAGTACTAGTAAATACATTTCGTATGTAGAAAATTCTGGCAATCCCAAACGAAATCCATTTGTAAGCATTTTGACAAATTCAGCATTGTATTCTTGGCCTGGGTAGGGAGTCGCTCCCAAAGAAAATATTTCCCATAAAGTGACCCCAAATGCCCATACATCTGATGCTGGAGAAAATTCGGTCAAATTCAAAGACTCCACCGCAAGCCAACGCCAGGGAAGTGGTACCTAAGAATTTATATTTTTGGAACTTAAATTGCTTATAAATAATAATATGTTAATATTGCTACCCATTACATTTCCCTTTCTAATATAATTTGAATATTGATACAGTTTTTTTGACAGTCCAAAATCTGAAATCTTGACGGACAGATTGGAGTCCAAGAGAATATTTCTGGCAGCCAAATCCCCATGGATCATGTTCATGCTGGATATATATTTCATTCCATTAGCTATTTGCATAGCCCAATGAATCAGCGTTGATGTAGTTATTGTTTTGCGTTTTCGATGTTTTCGTTGTTGGGCCTAGTAACAGATATACAATGTACAACTAATCAATAATAAATGTAATTAAATTATTATATTTTTATGCTTACTCCGAATGGTCGGATTCTGCTCCTGGCAAATCACTTACATCAACCTTGACATGAAGTCCTTTCGAAACTTCATTTACAAAATTATTAGCATTTTTTCTTAGATATCCAAGAAGGTCACCGGCACTGCAATACTCCAAAACTACATAAAGCTGGTCTGGAAATAAATGTATGACACAATGACACCTAATAGTTTGTTTTATCAAAAAATTGACTTTTTTGCTGTAAACGTAATGGGTGTGCTAAGAATTAAGTGTTTTTACGGTCAATTAAATTTTCAGTACAAGCTCCAATTACTCCGACGACATTTTCGTGGTTCTTGATATAAAGCATCACTTTCAACTCGGCCATCGCGGATTTTACGTAATGCGCATTGGCTCCTGCCTTTACAGTTTTAACCGCAACACAAAGAGATTGCTCATTCTTCAGTAATCCTTTGAATACAATCCCGAACTCCCCGCTCCCTAAGATGGTTTTGAAATCTAAAAGGAAAATTTAAAATTAATTAATAATTTTTATTTTTAATTAACTTATAATAAAATTATTTGGGTAACTGTAATGCCTAGAATTACCCAAATAAATAACGTAAGTTGGATTTGATATCATTTGTACAATTAATGCGCCTCGTCCCTTAATGTTTAACAGCTAGTTTAAATTTCACTCAATAATTACTATACAAAATACTAATTTCATACTTCATTTAATTGTTATACCGAGTTCTAAGTCATTTAGGGGAATTTCCCTGTTGGCGTCATAAGCCAAGTTTTGCGCGTTGTGATTTGCCATTTCATTATCGGAAATCAATTCTGGTCTTCCATTACGAAAATATTCGATTTCCTCCGGGGTAAGTCGATCAACGATATTTTGCAGAGATTTATGTTGTATATACAGCCAGACAAAAGAAATTGATATCACAACGATAAATACTCCAGCAATTACTCCCACTACTATTGTTAGGGAACGGTCTTCTGAGAACAATTCTTGGGGTCTCGCTATAAAAATGAAATCCTCAGTTTAAATTATATTGTTGAATATTGTTCTTTAAAAATAAGGAAATTAAAAATTTCGATCATTTACCAATAACTTCTAAAGTGGCTTCTCCTTCTTTTATTTCTGATGTTATTGCATTTGGTGTCTGTTGTAGAAGACCTACATAAAAGAATTTACATATCATTTTAATATTCTATCGTTTTATTCATAATAATATTAATAATAATATCTTTATGTACAAAAAAAGTTTAATTACGCACCGTTCTTCCAAATAATTGGTGAGACAGTTTGAAGAAGGTTGATTTGGCAAGCTACAGCAACAATATCAGTTGATGGGATTTTCAAAGTCGTAGAAACTGTATAGATCTCTGCTGCTATTTCTGTCGTTGAGTTAATTAGGTTTGCTAAATAAAAGATACATAACTAAATGTACATTTTAAAAATTATCGCCTTAAACACTTCCCAAATTTAAAAGAGTTTTTTTTCAAATTGTATCTTTTGTAAATACCAAAAACGTTTGCTTTACGATTTACATTAACTGCTTAAAAATTCAGAGCACTTACATGAAGAAATTGGAAGTTCGCTGGCATTTTTCAATATTAGTACCCACACTGGATGCGAAAGAACAAGCATTAATTGAATTTCACATTTTGCTCTGACATATTCCCCTTCAATAATTTGAGAAACGTTAACTGAAACAATTGGAATTGGAGAATACAATGGAACCGATTGGCCTGTGCCATAACTAGATTCCCATTGCGGTCTTGATAGCTTTTCACTAGAAAGAGGATCTGTTTAAAACGGACATTCCAAATAGATAATTCATTATCCATGACTAATTAAATATATTTCATTTATTTATTTATTACAGTCAAATTCATACAATGTGATGTTTTTCCAACGTTCATGTTTGGGTAAAAAATGGCAGAAAAGTCTTTTTGGAATCCAACACATCTTAGTATCCCAGAAACATTAGCGGGAATTTCAAACACTAATTGCTGACGATATTGGTCTGGTTTTGTTAGGTTTAATTTACGGCGAATATTCTAAAGATAAAACGTTTTGGTTATATAGAAGATAACTTCCCAATTTTTGTAACTGGTAAGGTCGCCTTTCCAATAATGCAACCACATTTTAGATTTCAACAAAAATCATGAGAGTAAATTGATTTAGGTTAGGTTGGCTGAAATACTAGTTAGTAAAAGATTACTGCTTTACTTTTAACTTTTTGGAAATGTGTACAAATAAAAAATTGAGATCTTCCAGTATTTTTATACGGCCCTTGATTTTCTTATAATTTTCTAACATTTAAAGAAAAAGTAAGATAGAACTTTCGTGTATTATTACATCTACCTTAAATAATTCATCTTCGTAAAGGAATGGAGCCTTCATTTGACATTCGGTGTACGTCGAACAAGGAAGAAAGTAAACTATTATGGACTCCCAATCAAGGCAAGTACATTCTCCTTTTACCAAGGATTTTAGGTTATCAGCCACCCCTTCCTTTATTTCGCTGCTGTCTACAAAAAAGTTGAAATCTTAAATAAGTAATGTCATTTGACGAATAAAATGAGCAGAATATTTCAAATACAAGAGACCCAGCACAGGGTACTAGAAAATATAATTGATTTGGTTAGCTTAGATTTGTAAGTCACTCTGTGCGGAGCAGGGAGCAAAAAAATGACTTTTGTTTTACCCTTTTTGTCTAGGCCTATGCCTTTTAATATAGGTAGGAGTAAGTTTTTTAAAAAAACAGGCCTATTGTTGCTGTTTATCTTTTTTTATGTATCAGCATTAAATTACTTCCACTATACATTTTAAAAAGGTAAAAAGGACTGCTTTTTGTAATAAAAAAAGGAGTGCCTTTTTTGTTCTTTGGTGCGGAGGTGCCTTTTATAATATTCTGCAGTTTATATTTTCATAATTAATTTGAAAGTAAAATATTACATTTTGATGGGGAAAATAAGTAGAGCCAATTGTGAAGGATATGTCCCGATGCATTTTTACAAGATATGTTCACATTAGATGATACCCACCATTTGTATTTTTCAGCGTATATTGGGGGCCTATAAATCTCTATTTCTGATTGGTATTTGTAATAATCTTCGGGGACAACTCTAGTAAACACATTTTGTTGATGTTTATAATTGGTTTCAATCCGTACTGGTGATACAGATTTACACCAAAATTTTAACTTTTGGTCAATTCTGACTTTCAAAAACATATTTCTTTCTGTAGGCGACACAATGAGATCTGTAAGAAATACAAAAGAAGGTCAAAATCGTCAGCATTAAGAATCGATCGATATTTATTTTAAATATGTGTTACCAGGTGATGGGCGACCATGTATTGTGACGAAATCGAACGACGAATTACTGTCAGCAGGTTTACATGTTATAGTAAATCCGTCATGAATCCTTGGTATATCTTCTTCATTGAAAATTGATTTAAAGTTAACACAAAAAAGGCCTTTACATGGATATGAATGTGAATCTTTCATCTACAGATATTTGAAATCGTTAATTTTTACAAAATTAATAATATTTATTTTAACGAAAGTCCGACCTGAGTAGAATTGACAATGCGGCGTCCAAGGTAACCTTTGTCATCGTACTCAACAATTACATGTCTAGGGTACTTCAAGGCGCATGGTAAGACAACCTTCAAACTTCCACCAAGAAACCCTCCACCGAAACTATGTTCATTTTCCAATGCGTTTATGAAATCCAGGCTGTCCATGTAGATGTCCTCGCTACTTAGTAGAAATGGAGAATGGCGTACCAAGCCTAATTTTGAGCAATGTATATAAAATTATGGCAAAAAGTCAATTCAGTTTTAATTAACAGGTTAAAAACACTTCTCTATATAGGAAAACTAATTATTGTAATTAAATAATTATTTTGTATTTAGTATTTAGTTAGATTATGACTTCCGATAAACAGACTCATCCCCAAAGCCTTAACGAACCATGTTTTCCAAAAATGTGTACGTTTTCATTTCCATAGTATAGCAACCTTGAAGTAGTACAATAATAAACACCAGTGATACTAACATCAAAGTCCTCCAATGTGATACTACTTGTGTAACACCGTCTCGTATATGAAGAATTGGCTAGTTGGACGTGAAACTTAAGTTCTACTTTACCCACGTACCCCTGTAACAATCAAAAACAAATAAACCCAAAATATTTATTGCAACAGCAAAAAATATTAAAATTTATCATAAATTATTTATAATATTAAAATTACCATGGCAACAGTAGCAACCCACAAAACCGGTTCGTTCCCCGTGCAATTCATTGTAATCTTTTTTATTCCATGTTTAACCGCATAACTATTGGCGGGTGTTATATCATTCATGACAAGTTTCCGTAATTCGTGTTCAGAAACGTCAATATTACGTTTAGGTCCACATCTTGAACAAAGACCAACTTTTGGATTCAAAAAGATGAATATTGCTACCACCAGAGTAAATGTAATCTTCTCCATGGGTAATTGTATCTATCCTTCACAGGGATCTATTGATAATATTAATAAACGTAGATGTAGAGTACACTTGTCCATTGCCGTAATGAAACCTTTGTTGAGTTGATTACCTAAAAACTTCTATTGTTTCATTATGCAACTTAAGCTGAAAACTATACAGAAACACTCTTAGCAATCTCCCTTGCCTGTCTTGGCTATTTACCATTTTTCTATCTAGTCAGCACTAAAAAGTTGATCCAATTCTTTTATGGACTATATTAATATTATTCCTAAATCGAATTGGTGATTTAATTCATTACTTTCCTTGTTTTGTTAAGTGCTAATAATACCTAATACGCTAACCACCACTAACATCCTTTATTTGTTATCTCCTTTTCAAGCCATAAAAAAGAGTTTTATTTAGTAGTATTGAACAGCAAGCCAGTTTAAGGTTGGGATAAGTTGTACTCTTTTACATTGAAATGTCTGTACAAAAATCTCGAGTACGGCTGAGGTTGAATGGAAGTGAAAAGTGTTGATGGACATTTAAAGGACGAATCTAAACCTTGGAGTCAAGGCTCTAACATTTTCAAAATTTGGCTTGGTGACCCAGAAATCAGCACCGACATTTTCGCGCGGGTTTTTAATGGTACGGAAATGTCTGTGCCGACTCGGTCATCAAGCCATATTTTGAAAATGTAAGAGCTTTGAGTCTGAGGTCTAGGATCCATTTTTTGAATGTCCATCAAAACTTTTCACTTCCATTCAGCCTCAGCTGCACACGAGGTTTTTGTACAGACATTCCAATGTATTAGCCTCCAACTTATACCAACTTTAAGTATTTCTATTCCTTATTTTTGGTTTAATACGACATAATGTGTTCTTCAGATTACAAGAAATGTATTTATTATATTAGTACCAAATTTTACTAGTACCATTATTGTCTTATTGTTATAATTGTTACAATCTTGTTGTCTAAACCATGATGGGTACTGTTGTTAATATATTACGATTTAGAAAGAAAATGTTTCAAGTTTTTTTATCAAATATTTTTAATAATTATTATAGTGCTGCTTATTTACCAAAAAATCATATGATATAGAAAATGAAAAAAGGAAAAAGCATAAAAGTTGATTAGTAACAAAATCTGTTAATTTATACCTATCCTTTATTCATTAACTATATTTGAGGTTTTATAATTATTAAGTAAAATAATTTATATCATATGGTAGAAAATAATAATGACAAAAAATACACAAAATTCAAGGTTGTATTTTAAACCTTGAACCATTTAGTTTAACTTGCACATTATACAAGCTAATTGTAAAAACAATGTAATTTAAGTACGTAGGTGTAAGTTATAAATCAAATGTGAATTATTAGTCAAATCAAGACAAGTAAAGATGTATCTTTTTATGTTACCACATTTTTGTTTTTGCTTATTTCCAAAGACGATTCATTTTTCATTTCAATTTCGAAATTTTGAGCACTTTTGGAAGATAAACTAAGAAATGCTCCACATAGCAATCTCCTTAGGGCTAGTCGATGATTCTTATTCATACAACATCGGAAAATAAAGATGAACACTCCCTGTAAAATACCATAAAATAATTTCGCAAATAATTTCCAATTCCAACAAATCTTGCTTGACAATACCTGAGACGCATTGAGGATAGTAAAAATGTACGAAAGGAAAATGTGCCCATGTACATCAACCAATGTAAAACTTCCAAAAATCCAAGATGCTCCGAGAATCGCAGTCAATAACATGGTCCCCAGTTTTCTAGTTTAAAAAAATAGTTTTGCCCTTGTCTTTATAAATGTTATGTCCCAATTTACTTCATTGAGTTATGAAATGAACTGCTTCTAGAAATCCAGAAAATGCTTTGTTGTTATTTACCCGTTGAATTTTTTATTACAGATGCCTTTGTGGTCTGTAGTGGTTTTCCTATTCTTAGCAATACGTTTGGCGATAAATAAGCCCAATGTATTACCCTAAAGACTTTATAGTTAATATATCTCAATATTTCATTAATTGACAGAATTATGTTTACTTACCACACAAATTAATAATACAGGAGCCATAAACGCCCAAATATAACGTCCTTGTAACCAACAACTAAAAATAAATTTTTTTTATTATATTAAATGATATAAATACTACTGAATTACTAATTAATTTACTTTTAAAATATTTGTAATCAACGTACAACATTTCACCCACGTAAATATTATCGGTTTCCATTGAAAATCCAATTGTGAAAGTAATTGCGACAGTTAACAAAGGGATTCCATAACCAATGAAGTAGTAAATCTTAAACAAATGATCTGTTGGTGACAATATTTTGACGACTTGAACGTACAAATGAATTCCTTCAACTGCAATCCATCCAAATGCACATAACCATGAAAAGTGGGTTAGTACCCCCAAAGCTGTACAAGTCGGCTGGAAAATAAATATTATCGTCATTAAATATAAATATAAACTTCAAAAGAGTAACTCCTAAAACCGTCAAATAATCACCAACATCTATTATCCTTAGTAACTAAACAATGCGTCATGCATTTCTACGACCGTACATAAGGCTTCTATAAAAGTGAATGTAGAACATAAAGAATTTAATACAAAGCAGTAAATAATTACATCAGATAAATGAAAATTGTCTTTATCTCCAAAGATCAGGAAAATGTTCCCTCCAATTAGAGCAACGCAAAGGTGGATTGAAATTCTTGTCTCGCTCCCCGTTGGTTTTTCCACGGCGAAACTTATTAGTGAGAGGATCAGGCATACAATGCACAAAGCCAGTATTGTCCACGTTAAAATTTGCAATCCATAGTCTTTTCCCTTTTGGCATAAATAAAATATATTCAATGAAATCATGTAATATTAAAATTATATATTTCCTATACTCCTTCCAGACTTACAGAATAATCATGAAAACTCGCTAGAACGGAAAACGCTGCTGTGGTGTGATTACATTCGCATGTGGTCACAAGTCTATTCGACATCGTTTTGTAGCATCCTAAAGTAGACCAAACCCTAAGAATACATACATGTTATAGTAAAACGTATGGCAAAACTGGTAATAATATATTATCTTTCATGATATCCTCACTTGTCTTTTTTGTCCCAAACCACGCATATGGATGACCCTCCAACAGCTTTCTTATGCTCTCCTAAATGCAATTTTCGTCGGTACACATTTTTAGAATAACCAACTTCTTCATGAGTATTTGCAAATTGGACTCTAATTTTAGGGTCTATATCACAAAAAGTGATTTTAAATCTACAAATTTATCATAGAAATCCTAAATCTACAACCGCCTTACGTTTTAGTTGAATTGACATATTGAAGACGAGAGATACCAATTTTCCATTAAATTCTCTTGACTGGCTATAACTTTGTGTCCCATTTTCTTCAAAACTAGTTAGAAAAATAATGTAATTACCATATAATAATATAATTAAATAATATAATAATTAGGTAATTATTTTATATTGGACAAAAATGTATCATAGCATTGCAGCTTCGAAAATGCTTGAGTATTACACAACTTGCCTTTTGACTGTGTTGTTAATAATATTTTCCATGTAAATTGGTCGAATCGCAACAGCGTAAATTAATCGTGATTGAAGACGCCAAAAGTTATGTTGCTCTATTCCCAAGGATATTGAGGTTAGGCTAGAAAACTCTTCATCATCAATATAAATGTTGCTTCTTGTAAGTTTATTCCCAATTTCTTCTATTGCACCTAAAAACACTACGATGTTTGATTTAACAGTATTGTTTTCTAAGGGATGAAATATTTTTGAATTGTTTTTATGGTCTGAAATTCTTTCTGCAAGACTCAGAGTGGTCGAATCCATTATTTCCAAAAATTCAGTGAAAACATCTGACATTTCATCCTTTTCTCATAAAAATAATTTGGTTAGTATTATCGATTATAATTTTATATATCTTTGCATATATCCTTTTGGATTGCTGACCTTCTTGATTTTTTCCCATTTACAACGGTTCACCATGAGATTTCCAAAAACATTTAAAACTGCATCTGCAATTTTGACCCAATCAAGTTTTGTGGTTTTTGTTTTTGCATTTGAAGTTACATTGTAAACCAGTTGGGAGATTTGCAAAATGTCATAGCTAGAACTACTACAAAAGTTAGAATCTTCGGCTATTACTTCCTCAAAAATTTTCAAGACTAGTAAAATATCGTCAATGTTTAAATCCTGAAATAGAAAACTCGGCTTTAAACAACACGAAAGAATAAAGAATTAAAAACTTTTTATATTAAATATTAATTACTTACAGAAGAAGTTAGAATTAGCTTTAGATTGTCTAAACATTTATTTTGTTCAGCTGAGTTGTTTATCTTTTGGCAGTATCTAGTGGTTATATACTGTCCTACATATTCGGGCACGTCCTTAGGTGTAATTTTGCTTGGTCCAATTCCATTAACTGCCCAGACTCTTATCAAGTAAGGGAAATGGGTAGTAGGATGAGTTATAGTAAAATTATTCTGTTCCCAATTATTTACTTCTTGGGAGTCCCAATCAGAATAACCATTGTCCTGTTTCCATTGAACTTTATATTTAAAAGCTGGAGCATTATGTTCCAATTTTGGTATGGGAGTCCAAAATACGACGAGATTACCCGGACTTAATCTATGAACACTGACACCGTCTGGATTAATAAATGGAACATCAGGTGGAACTGTACACTTTTCAGATTCAATAGATGGATGTGAAGAACCAATTTTGTTGTAGGCAATGACTCGGAAAATATAATTAATCCAAGGTAAGAATGGTACAATGCAACTTTTTGTTGTTGCCGGTAGATCCTTAATTGCAATTTCCCATGTGTTCCGGCTATAGTTATTTTTGTACTGGATGCTGAAGCTAAGGATTGGATTCGCATTGTCATCCAAAGCCTCCCACGTAATATTTGTTCCCCATTGTCCACAAGTAACTTCTGTAATGTCCGGTTCAGAAGGCACATTTTGTACAGTCAAAGTAACAGACGCCGTTGCCTCATCGAGTTCCGTCCTCGCCCTACAGGTGTACACTCCCGAGTTATATATTGTTGCCATGTAGATGGCCAAAGTATTATTTTTTTCCAATTTCGCATTCCAATCATCATCTTCGAAGTCTATTAGGTATCCGAAAGCCAACCACTCTATCTTCGGTGTTAGTGTCACGTCTGTGACCGCGCCGCACCGGAAAGTCACATTCGTTCCTATGGGAACTTCGACATCTTCGGGTCTGTCTGTTATGCGAGTGTGCTCTGATTTAATAAAAGAAAAAATCTTATTGGTAATTTGACAACTGAATTATTCAAATGTGCAAGATAATAATTTATTCACCTTAACATTTTTGAAATTCTAGTCTAAATTTATTTACTGCTACGCGTGGAAATTATTTACCTTTAACAGTTAACGTGGCCTTTGCTGTATCGTTGCGAAATTTATTTCTGGCGAAGCAAGTGTACTCACCCGAATCGCGGAAAGTCACATTGCGAATCTCTAAATCACCATTGTGAAGAACATGGAAACGGCCACCTGCTACTTCTCTATTTGGCTTGAACCACCTAACAATAGGTTTTGGTGACCCGAAAACTCTACACTTCAATGTCACCGAGTTTCCGTAAGTTGTCACTTTGTTTTCTGGTTTTTCGATTATTTCTGCTGGAAAATCTATACAAGAAATGTATACATAATCTCATAAACCGCAGATGGTTAGTATAGTTTGAATGAAATTCATGGATAACAAAAACCTAAACTAACCAAAAACATTAAGGTAGACATCCTTGTAAACGTATCCGAAGGGATTCGTAGCGTTGCAACCGTAATTTCCAGTGTCGGATACATTAACCATTTCAATAATTATTTCGTTGCCAGAAAATCTCCTTCGAGGGTTGGGGACGGCTTCTTCCAAAGGTTTGCCATTGTGAATCCATATAATTTCTGGAGCAGGATTTCCTCCAGCCTCACAATGGAATTTTGCTGTCTCCCCAACTGCCGAATTGACTATCTCAGGTTCAATGGTAAAAAACGGAATGGCGTACACATGCAAATTAATAGAATAAGAAATCGGAGTGCCTACTCCGTTTGTAGCTTCGCAATGGTAAGTTCCTTCATCACTAAAATCGATATTGTTGATTTGAAGTGTTTTCCCATAATTACCATAGGCGATTCTATCATTCTCAATTACAGGATTCTCATTTTTCTTCCACTTGATTTCAGGTAACGGTCTATAACACAAAAAATTAGTTAAGAAAATTATTAAAATAAAGGTTAAAAAAATTATCCCAAATCAAATTTTTAGTTAAGAAAATTGACTTACGACCCTCCAATAATGCACCATAAACTTGTCGTTTTTCCCCTTAAGGCTACTGTATGTCTTCTGGAAGCGTACTGAATGATTGGTGGATTCTTGTTTACAAAACCTGGGTCATTTATTGACGAAACGCTCACATACACGCTGTTGCCAAATTTGCATTCTTCACTGTATAAATACACCGATTTTTCAATCAAAAGCTATTTAGTTAGAAATAAAAATATTACTAAAGGTCAGGTCCCCGAAAGTCAAAATTTCAACTTGAAAACCTAATGCACTGAAAACAATATATTTCAATAAAAATATGCAAATTTTTAAAGATATAAATAAATACTATTGGTAATATTGCAATGCATTTTGTAAGGTTTATTTATAGTAAATAAGGACGTATTTAGGGGGGTGCTAGGGTGCTTAAGCACCCCCTAAATTTCCTAAAAACACACTAGATAATTCTCAAAAATTGATAAAAAGTAGTTTTATACATATGAAAAATTTGCTGGTATGCTTAAGCACCCTCTTAATTTGATTTCTGGATACGTCCTTGATAGTAACTGACTTTTGGTTGCCGAGAAAAGAAATACTGATGATTCTCTTTATTTTCTTTTTGTTTTGTTACCTGAATGGTATGCAGGCAGAGCAGGTGTAAAATGACTTTACACTTCTGTCGGATTGTGTCAAATTTGAAAACCAAAGTGAACCTTCAGGATCAGTTGTTAACCTAGGCGAACTTATGAGCCTTAGTGCCCCATTTTGATCCTGCCGTATTATAGAACCAATATATATTGTCAAATCAACATTATTATCTTCATAGCATAACTTTTTCACTATTTAAATCACATTAAACTACATTTAAACCACAAACAATTTGCAATAAAGGTGTAACCTGAAGCATCCAGTCCAGAACAGGTTTTGGCCAACCATCAGGGGGATGACATGTCAATTTGAATGGTCGCCCTTCCTCTGCCACAATTACAACTGGCTCCTCGTATGGAAACGAATTAATTTCAGCACGGCGGACATATACTGAATTGCTGGTTGCAGTTCCCAATTCGTTGTAGGCAAAGCATTGATATTGCCCAATATCTTCGTCTCTAGGGCTAGTGACGACAAAGGTTCCCTTCCCTGGCATCTGAGACATTCGATCGTCATACGCGTCCCAGTTAAATGGTTTACTATTTTTAGTCCAATTGTATTTAGGCTGAGGGTCACCCTCCGCTTCACATTCAATAACAAATGGTATATCGTTATCGTCTTGTCGTATTGCCACTAAAAAATTCAATTCTTCTGAGGAAGGCTGCCTTACAATCACTGGTGGAAATCGAATAGCTATCCAAACAAAATAAATAGGAAATTAGATTATTTTCTAATGTTTGAGGCATTATAAACGCTATATGTACAAATATAATTAAACGGTAGTCATTATTAGCTATATAAATCAATATGGGAATTCGAATCAACAAGTAATTTTGATTTTAATTTTGAAGAAATAGTTTTAAGAGGTCATGGTAATTAGAAAATGAATAATGTGAAATAGAAAATTGAATGTAAGTATTTCCCACCAACAGAAGCAGTTCCAAAACCCATGAAACAAAATAAAATGACAATGGTATATCTTGTTGCGTCCATTGAATTGTTGTTGCAGATTCTCTGAAAAGATACTTTTACAACATCATTAATTTACTTAGGTATATTATTAAGTTTAACATATAGAATGTTTGCTAGTAATAATTTTATAATCTCAATCTCAGGACAAACTTTATAATTGGTCTTATGGCGATCCTATGTATGAGGAAAAAGCATAGCTTTATTATGAGTGGTCAATATTAATACCACGAGTCAGTATTATTAGTGTCAGTTGTTGATATTATATATGTGACAATATTTATAGAAAACTTATCTGACTCTGAAAGCACTTTAAACTAGAGTTACTGCTATAATAACTATTACATGCTGCATTGTAGTTCTCTACAATATTAAAATATACGCTGAATTATAAAAAGAACAAATCGTGGGCCATGCCACAATATAGAGCAAAAATTATCAATAATGGTCAACTGTGAACAAGGAATTACATAATATCTGTGTAAATCGCGAAACCAATCATTTTCCAACTTAAATTAGTACATAATATTATATATGACAGTTAGGAAAGTCAATCTAGAACAGTATGTATATGCAAGGCGAATTTAAAAACAAGAAAACTCTTGTAAGGCAAGATTAACATTCTTCTGAATAAAAAATTAAAAAAATGAATGGAAACTCTTTGTTGCTTGATTAAATGGAAAACGAAGTATTTACTGCATGGTGCTTTCATATTGACATATTATATAGCATGGTTACATGAGTAGACATAAGTTAACTGTATGTACAACATATTTCAAAGGCCACTTTTGTCCAGGAAAAAACGGTTGTTGGATAAGTTATGTCTAGGATGTCACAGATGAAGAAAACATATGTTTAGCAAAAACTCTAGCATTGAACGAAGTGTCCAGATGTTAATCATAATAAGACACATGCTGCTAATACATATTTTGTTCGGATATGTCCCACATGGCTGTCAATTGGTACGTTATGACAACGATATTGAAATCTTGCTGCTTTTTACATACACACATTAAAAAAGTTCAAAACGTTTGTACATTTAGGTTAATGAACAATTTAAATAATAAGACTGATGAAATAATGTTAAGAAAGTTTAAAAAAGTTTCGTAAAAAACTTCTGTACATCGAAAGATTCTACTGGATCACATTATAAAATTTTTGGCTTGGATTAGCACTATTTGACAGTAATTTTCTACTTGGACAAGTACGATTGGTTTTTGAACAATTAAAAATTATAAAATAAAAAAATAAAAAATCATAAAAACGCGTTATTTGTAAAAATCGGCAAAAGAGCAACACAGATACTGTTAGACTGTTAATATATTCGTCCGTCTATTGATCTATGTACAAAGACTGGCAATATAATCAATATTGTTGCCATAAAGCCTCTGAACTCTTGTGGGTATAACAAATCCTTAGTTTTGTACTCTGAAGCACACTTCGATAAATGTAGAAACTTTTACTAACATATACTTCTCTGTTTATTTCCCCTGATTAGTAAAACAAACTAAAATTCACGATGAGTTACCTTTTTAAAGTAATTTCACATAAACCGATTTTTAGATATTGAGCTCGGACGTGCCTTGGAATAGAATTAAAATATAACAAAGTTGGCTTATGTTAATCTGCCGAATTCCCCATAATTTAATTCTATAAATTAAAAAGTTCCCCGGGACACGTCACTTAGCCTTGTTTCACAAATGTCTGAAAATATTTCTATTAATCATGCAATAGATTTTAGCTGTTTTCACCAAATTTGGAGATCATGCCTAGAGTGGCAGTGGTGGAAAAACGAACTCTAATAATAATAGAGGTGGGTATTAAATATTTAGGCCAGAGCCCTTAACCAACTTAAATAAAGGAAATAATAATATAATAAATGAATTATTAAACCATATAATTCCCCTTGCTAAATTACTTTGAACTATAAATTAATAATTACCACTGCTGTTTATAACAATAACAATTAATACTTATCCCTAAATCCGTCCGTTATATTCAGTATATAACTTTTTAGTTTTTTCAAATGCTTAAGGCAGTTTCATTTGAATTTCCATTTTACATTGATACTGATTTTGGTTTAGACAAATGTTCATTATTGTCATCTAATATTGCTACATTATTATTACTAGGTCTGAATTCCACTCTCATGAGATCCTCATTGTCATTAATATTTGCATTGATGAACTCTGGATCTTCTAACAGCACTACACTTTCATTTGCTCCGTCACAGAATTGGAGCTGATAAAAGACAGAGTCATTAGCACCAGAACTCGGGTCGATATTGAACCCCTCGCCGATTTCCAGTTCTCCGTCGTACACTGCGGCGTCAATGCCAGCGACAATGAAGTTTTGGGACTCTGCTATATACGTCGATGACAAATCGTCGAAAATGTAATAATTTTCACTATCTGTGGAAGGGCCTTCGACTTCTGTGGTTTCTATTGCGATGACTGGTTCCTCAATCTCAATTCCTGTTGATTCAACAGCCATCAAATTACTGCTGCTATACCCATGTTCGTCTAAATGTTCCTCCTGAACTACATTCCTGTAAATAATATAAAAAATTAGACTTCGTACAATATTTATATTTTTTACAAAAATAGCAAGAACTTACATATCATATTGATTAGTAAGAACTTGATTTTCTTCTAGGATCAGCTGTTCTTCTTCGCTAGTCGCCTCCTCAATTTTCGGTTCCAGTTCAACATCACTCCTTATTACATTCATTGCTGGTTCTTCCATTTTTACAATTTCACAAGACTCAAGGTCACTTGCTTTATTTTTAGAGTCAGAGTTCCATTTCGAATTAACAGCATGTTGAAGACGCACATGATTATTCAATAACACTTTACTGCCAAATAATGACGGACATTGAAAACATTTAAAAGGCCCCTCTTCTATTACATCGAGTGGAACTGGATATGGTTCTCTTTTCTTTTTAGCTGGAAGAGCAACAAATTTAGATGAAGAGTCAATTATTTCGGTTTCTTCTTCTTCTTCCTCTGTGGAACTGGGAGAGTCTCTTTTTCTAATTATTTTACGAGACCGTTTTCCAAAGTTTTTCCCCGTGAATTTCATGTTTACAGTTTTCCTGCTATCCATAAGATTTTGCACAATGACATTTCCTGGCAAATGCTTTTCTCCAAAGATTTCTCCTTTCCGAATGATTTTCCTTCGCTTTTTGCAATTGGTAAACTCTTTGTGACCTTCAAAATGATCTTTATTGTCGAAAACAACTCCACATTTTTGGCAAACGTAAACCTGGCTGGGTATTTTCGTTTTTTTCCTAGCATCTTTAGCATTTTGCCCGGAACAAGTTTTCGTGTGTTTCGATACAAGCCCCATCTGGCCAAAAGTCTCTCCGCAATTTTCACAACTGTAAAACGTTGGGTTAGGTATTTTGTGAATGACTCTCATGTGATTACGAATGTGATGTTTATATGCTGATAGATAATCGCATTTCAAACAGTTGTAATAGCACTTGTTTTCTTCAGCCTCTCTAACCTGTTTGGCGAAATCGGGATTGGTGTTCACACAAAATGTCTCTCCCATGTGTTTCTTTAGTATTATTATTGTAGGGAACATTTCCAAACAAAATTCGCACTGGTGGATTTTTGGTTCACTCACGTTATGTTTCAATTTCATATGTGTACGAACGTGACATGTGTACGGCGATTGATAATCACATTCTAGACAGTGGAACAAACGATCTAACTTGGCCGGTTTTCTCATTTGTCTTTTTAGGGAATTATTACTTTCCACAATTTTGCATTCACCATCTCGTTTATGAGACCGTAATTTTACAGAATTTGGAAACACGCGTTTACACTGGTAACATTTATGGGAGGGGTCTGCTTTTCTTTTCTTGTGAACTTGAATTACGTGAGCACGAACGTTGGATTTAAATGCTGAATGATAGTCACACTGGTCACAAGTGTAATAGGTTTTATTCTCGAGCTGATTTTCGATTCTTGCTTCTTCGCTAACTTCATGTTTGCTTTTCGTTACTGTTCTGACAGGTCTGGAACTCGGCGAAGTAGTTTTGACACTGTCCTTTCTAGTATTTGACATTTTCTTTCCTGAATTTTTATCTCTTGCGGCTTTTCTTAACTTGGAAACACTTTTCGTTGGGAGTTTTATTGTTTTAGTGGGAATCTTTACTAAATTCGCCATTGTTACTTTCGCGTTGTTTAGCTTCTTATTACTTTTTCTTCCATAATTTTTACTCCTAACGGGAAATCGTGTTTTAAGAGTTTTCACTTTCGTAGGAGGTGGTTCTCCTCTGTAATCTTCATCGGCTTCATCACACGTTAATGAATGTTCCTTTAATTCAGACGCCCTTTGGTACATTTCTCCGCATTTACAAACATGGATTTTTGGGTCTTTTATCTTGTGCACATTTAACATGTGTGAAATAACATTGTAACTTAAATATGACTGATAACTGCACTCCAAACAATAAAAGTTGATTTTCCTCTTTTCAGCCTTTTCTTCTAATTCTCGGGCAAAGTCTTCGTTTGTATTTGCACAGTACGTTGCTCCCATATGAAAATTTAATTTATGCAGATTTCCAAACATCTCACCGCAGAAGTGACACTCGTGAATCTTCGGGTTCGTTATTTTATGCACGCGAGTAACATGACCTCGGACATTACTTGGAATTGATGATGTGTACTCACAATGAGTACAATTATATACAGGTTTTCTTTTCGGACCCATCGTGTTCTGTAACTATCAATTTCTCCTTCTCCGCATCAACTTCTCATCTCAAATACATGGAGGCAGCTTTCATTTTTTCACATCATTTGTCAAAAAAATTTTCTCGGTGAAGTGTGACACTTTTCAATTAAGACTTATTTTCACCGACAATTTTACTCACTGAAAATCAATCCAGTACGAAATACAAATTAGAATCGCTTTTAACTGTTGTATTTTGACAAATCATTGTTAGTAAATATTTTTTTGCTATAAACACAGCCAAAGTCCGACCGAAGTCCTAGAATATCAGCTGTTAGTCTGTTAGTATTCTAAATATTGTGTTGTAAACTCACCTGCACTGCTACAGAGATGACCAATTTGGTTATGTATTTCTCCTGTTGTGATCAGTTAACAAGAACAAACAAATTATATTCGCATCAGTCAGCTGGGCAGGTATTAAATTAATGTTGAAACAGGACATCAACCCTAGAACCGTAGAAAACCAATTATTTTCAATAAGTCAAATAATTTGGCGAATTTGTTATATTGTTATTAAAAGATTGATTAACAATAATTATTTACATAACATAAGAATTAATAGACTTAATAACCACTAAACAGCAATTAAGTTATTAATTATACTAACCATGAAATAAAATAAAAATGGTTAAAGGCGAATATCTAAAATCTGTGGATTTCGGTCATTGGCTCCTAAATATCCGACAGAATGTCATGAAACTGACAATATTATCAGAAATATTTGAAAGAACCGCTCTTGGTGGGACAGTTTTATGGATCGAAGCGCAAAGCCGTGAGGCTGTAGACCGGCGGCTGAATCTTTGCAGTCAGCTCGTACACACATAATCGGCTAAATATTTTATTATAAATTTTTTAACAAGTTACAATAGATATCTAGTGTGTGAACATCACATATTTTGGCTTATTAAAGTGCTAAAAACATTCTTTCAACAGATATATAATCATAATATCTTACATCGTGTTTTTCAGCAGAGCAAATATTCTTTGTCAACAAAGTCGTTGTCTTGATCAGTTTAATGGTCTGTCTGTGGGTAACCACGACATTATCACCTTGTCACAAAAACTATTTGCTTTTAATGTTTTCCATTCTAAATAAGATGTAGATGCTATGCTATGCTGGTCAATTTTCCTGCAAATCTTCTCTTTTGTTGTGAGACTCAATAAATGCAAGCGCTGATTGTGTATATCCTACCCAATTCCTAGTTAAAAAATTTAATACACTCATTCGAACTTTGCCCTTCACGTTGTAAAGCAGTTGAATGAATTAAAAGACTATGCTCCATAAATTATCTGTCCGGAGACAGGGTTGCGGTGGATGAAATAGGATCGATAGTTAAAACTGGACAAAATCAATTTCGTCCAGAACAAAGGTGGGCAAAATTAATTTCGTCCATGGACAAAACTGGTTTCATCCAAGACAATTTTCATTTCGTCCGGACAATATACAACCCTGCCGGAGACAAATTCTGTCTCCAGCAGGGTTCTCGACTTTGACGCGGCGTGGCAGAAGTGCAATCTAAAGGAAATTCTCCTTATCTCTTACTACATCTACGTTTTATTTTCGATAATAAGTCATCTAATAGGGTCTTACTAGCCTTGAAAAGGGAAAAGTCATTGGTCTACTAAATAGAATTTAAGGCTTTTACGACATCTGAAAATAATTTGCCGCATGCCGACTTGATATACAGTGCAGAGTGCACTGATGTTGATTGTCTATTATTGTTATTATTATTATAGCGTCCCTTAAGGAACCATTTAGCCTAAATCAACTTTTAGTAGTGTAATTTTTAGCTTTGTGTACGGAATAGCCTAAGTCCACTTTTTTGTTTACGGAATAGCCTAAGTCCACTTTTTGGTTTGTGTGCGGAATAGTCTAAGCGCCATATATACAAACATGGAATTTAGGCTGTTCCATAAACAAACAAAAAATGGGTTTCGGCTATTTCGTACACAACACGAAAAGTGGATTTAGGCTAAATGGTTCCCTAAGGGACGATAATCTATTTTTCAATAGGAGTGGCGGTGGATTGCAGCTTTGGCTTCAGACTTTTCTGATTGCATTTGCCTAAAAACAGCTCTAATGCAAAATGAATACATTATTATAAGCTTATTATATTGTAAGCTTATTAGCTTATAGCTTATATTTTACTATATACTACTATAAACTATATCTCTATACTATACCACACACACTATAATTTGCATTGCGATGCGATATTGCGAATTTCGTTCCATAATTCGCATGGCATTCATATCAGTGTATAAGTTCCTGTACTTGGGTATTTTATTGCCATGGCTATAACTGCTCATAAGTAGATTTGGATTATGCAATGTATCCATGATTCACATGATTAAAATTCAAAAATACTGTGCTCTATAGTATAATAATAATACTGTCTTTAATTTGTATTGCATAATTTATGAAATACACATTTTTTGTGAAACGAAACTTTGTTTAAACCGTTAGTTTTGTTACTCATATTTTAGTTAAGTAACAAATAGTGTAAAATTGAGCGAAATTTGTTCAGAACTGAAAAAATTAACCCCACAATAAAGTATATATATATTACCGGTGCGGTAGAGTAGAGCGTAAAAGTACTTTCCATTTCCAATCAATAAAATGCTGTATGTATGTTCTACATACAGTCTAGAACGATGACTGTAATATCCTCTGATTTTTTTATGTATAATCATTTCAACTTTTCAACTCATTCGATTTTATCCAGCATTAGATTATAGATTGAAGCTATGTTCTTTTTGTCCTTCAACGTATATAAGCCAAAGATATCCAGCATCTCTCCATACCATAAGAATTTAGCACCAATATGAAGAATGTATCTATTTGTATGTTATTATGGATGATAAAAATGGCTACTTTTACTCTTGCTGCATATCTGCTGAATATTTTGGAGAGCGGTGATAACAATTCTGCGTGTCTAACAACACTGGAGGCCTAGTAGCAAATAATAAATCAGGCCATGCACAGTAAAGCAAATTAAGTTAAGCGAGATAAACCTGGAATGGGCATTTTACAAACTACATATGCATACTTTATTCAAATAGATTTGGATTTTATCATGCACTCCCATAAAAATTTGTATATGTATTAAACTACTGTATGTTTTAATTAGGTAACCACAAGATAAAAGTAAATACAGACTGATAGCGTAATAGCTATTAAAGCGGACATAATTAAAAGCAAAGCGAAGATAACTGCACGAATTTCACTGTAGGTACTTATAATTTTGTCTTCCAAAAGCATTTTTGGTCTTGATACTCGATTGTAGGTTTGGGTTCATGCAATTAGGTATTATGCATACTTTATAAGAATTCGAACAAACTAAACATGTAATGTTCATTATCTTACTTCAGTTGTATAAGCCTTCACCTTTTAAGTAATCGAGACATCTTGGTCAGCTCTGTATTTAGAATTCCGTTTCGAGGGGCTTTAGACGATCTATAGGATATAATATTCCATATTTGGCAAAAATTTGGCCCTTTTTGAAAAAAAATGAGTCAAAAACAACCTTAAAATACGAAACTTTCCTTCCAAACTCCATAGCTTCACCCTCATAATACAGTTGCAGCCTTGATTACATATTTAATCAAATTAGTGCATCTAAACCGTGACAGTATGCCAATTTATATCCACATTTCCTTGAATTTTTACGAAGTACAGTACGTGTTCAAACAAACAATTTGGAATGTCTTCTTTAATTTCCGTAAAGCTATAATAATAATAGATGCAACTAAAGTTTTAAGCCCGTCATGGAATTAATGCAGTATGTTGTTCGTTTCAGTTAAACACATATTAGAAGTAATTTTAATAAAATACAAGTAGTCTAATTAACATTAATTCAATAGGAAGTGGATTCAAAAAACGATGATATAAAATACCGAAGTTTATTAAAATTACTAGTTGGTCTTTTAGTTTTCAAACTTGCTTTGATGTAATTAGTAGTTTTAGATTTATTTAGAAACATGCAATTAGCGATGAAGACTGGAGTAATTAAGGTTTAACTATATAGAATTTTCTTTTTAATAAGTGTACCAAATAACTAATTTGCTTACAATAATTAAATTACTACATACTATACTCACTATTCTACCGCTTACAATTTCCTATCAAGGTTACTCTACTCCTAAAGTTCTAGTATTTCGCATAAGTAAATAGTAAAAAAGAAAACAACATGAATTATTTTACATTCAAATCGCGTCCTTTATTGATGTGTATCCTGGAATAACTACCAACATAATATTATTGTGTAGGTACAATCCGAAATGTCAGTTCCTTCAGTTACAAATTAAAAATCTGTATAACCTAACCTAAAGATAAAACATTGTAATTAGTGTATTTCAAAACTTAACTATTTATCTTGACTCCTACAAGTAATATTATCTTCCAAAATTATTAAAATTACTACGTTGACAATGAAATGCTTTGTAATTTTAGTTCTTCAAACCCAATTATTAAACTGTTTTCTGAATATCCACTGCAGTGGAGAACATTTATCAAAAGTTACCAGCTTGGCAGAAATAGCGTGTAAAGGAAATAAAATTATTGAAATTGTGTATAGTCCACCATCAGGTAACATCATTAAAGAAAATCACCAAGAATTGTACGAAATATTGAGCCAATTAAGTCCATCAATGAAATGCACTATCCGAATTGCCTCTGAGAGCTTGATTGCCGAAGAACATTACAGTTACAGCAAAAGTGAACGTAATACTTTAATCAGGAAAAACGGAAATGATTTTTTCCCTTATACATCCAAGTTCGGTTATCATGGTAAATGGATATTGGCAAATGATTTAAGAATTAGTTATGTCGAGTTTAACTATTTGAACTATATGAAGCAGCAGAAGATTGAAACGTCGGTTTTCGTTTTTACTTATTCGTCTAAATCAAAATTAAAAAAAGTTATGCCAGTCTTTCAGAGTAATTTTCTGCACGGATATTTGATATTACCGAACAGAATCTTCAAACTTTGCGTTTGTTGCGTTGCCAACACTGGAGGATCGCTTTGGAAACCATTAGAAGGACAAGAATTAATGGAAAGTTTACAGCGCATCAATTTCAATAACGCACCAATTAGAATATATTATGGCAAAACATTGTCACAATCTGTGTTACCTAGTTTTCTGTTCAAATATATGCAGGCACCAGCAAAACAATTTTTATTACGTTATTTATTTAATATACTTAACTTTGTGTACAAATACCTGACTGAAAATATGAATTCGAGTACAATATACGTCTTTGACGTAAATGAAGCAGATCTGATAATGACAGACGAATTACTCCTACAGAACCTAGTGGAAATGGCAGAAAGCTATTCAATTATGGTGTCTGCGTCTATGCAGATTGCATTTATATCCAGTACACAAAATCAACCCAGTTGGCAAGATTTATTGAAACCAATTGGGATTTTTGTTATGGGCCTGACTCTTTCGGCGATTTTAATCGTAGCTTCATCTCTCAAAATTGGACAATAAAGAACCGAAACGGAAAATATCGCCATTGAAATTTCTTTGGCGTGTACTTCGTCCCTTAATTTGTCAATCGACAGAAGACTCCCAGGATGTTTCTGGAGAAAGAACCTGGTTTCGAATTATCCTTACAACGTGGTTGTTGTTTTGTATTCTGATTTCTAAAAGCTATAAAGGAATCTTGACAGGAATAATTATTGATCCTTCTCCAAAACGAGAATTCTTAACGTATTCTGATCTTGTTGATCCAGATATTAAACTTTTTACTGGAATCAGTAGTTCAGGGTACGAACAAACTTCTTTTGCTGGAATATTTTCTACGCTGGCACTAAGTAATACAAAAGAAAATCCCAATCGTGAAATTTACAAAACAATATCCAATAAAATACTGGAAGGTAAGGCTAGACTACTCTTATGGGATATTTACTCGGATATCATGTACGAGGGAAAAGTATATGTACAGCAGAAAATGAATATTAAGATTATGCAAGGACTTATTGAGCAGCTCCACTCTCAAAAAAGTTTTCTCGTTTCCTCTGAAACTGTGTCTACAGTACCAACAACCATGTTTAAGAAAGGCGTCTTTGGTTCAAGAAAAGAGTTTGTATTTGAGCACCTTTATGCATCTGGAATTGTTGGTTGGTTGGACACATACAGACAATATGTTCTATCTATGGTTATTAAAACACGAATGTTTGGTGAAAACTTAATTCCCAAAAAAATATTTAAAGAGGTGATTCGATCCTACAAACGAATTACCCAAGAACCCACTACACTCAGTATAGTACACTTTTGGCCACCATTTATTCTTTTTGCAGTTGGAATAGGTATAGGTTGGATAATGTTTTTAGTCGAGGCATTTGCATATCTAAAGCGGAAGAAAAATAAAGTCAAGAAAATACCAAAAAATTATTTGATTTCTAAAAAATGCAAAAGAAAGCCAAATAGAATTATAAGGGGTTTACTTCAATGTTTTCGAGTTTATAAGTATAAACGCAACGCCGGTAAGTAGGAAAGGAACTCGTCGTAGTAAGCAGTTATAGTTACAACGTTCACAACCCACAACGCTTATGTTAGTCCTAATCATGTACAATGTAAACCAATAATCAGCAAAACTAAGTTTTTACTCCGTTGGACATTTTATTCATTATAAGTCATTACCACGAAAATTATTAGAGTACACTTAACAACCCCTTATAGCCCATTTTTTCAAATTTTCCCATTAGGAACTTTAACTAATAACCTAAAAACGAATTCTAGAGTGGTACCATTTCTTTTAAACTTTCGCAATCTGTTCATTTTCTTTGTTCATTTTTGACATAATGTCACAAAAATAGTTTTATGTCGCATGACATTGAAATATTCTGGCTGGCAGCATCAGACTAACATATGTTAAAAGGTCATAACTTTGTATAGACCAAAAGTTCATTATGTCTCACAGTACCCCTTTCTCATAAACTGTTGTTAAACAAAATGGAAATAGTTTGTCGGTTGTTCGGTTTATAATGGCATCATTCTGATGGATTTACTTAATTACGTATTGTAAGAACTGCTTCTAATGTAAACGGTCCTTTAGGTAAATATTACAAAGAGAATATATATCTATTGTATATTATATTAACATATCTTTAAAGTTTCTGTGTGGTGATAATAGTAATAAATTTATGTCAGATATTAAAATGTTGTGTCTGTAATCTTTTAATGGTTTATCAAATATGGTTTTAAATACTTTAAATTGGTATTGATATTTGTGTATTTATTATGAGTACCTTGAAAATAAAACTCAACTTGTTATTTATTCGTACATGCAATATACGAGATAAGGGATAATGTTGTTTACATCATGTTCAAGCACGTTTTGGAATTTTATCTAGTAGTAAGTATGCATGTTTGTGTGAGTCAATTTAGTGTACTTTCCCCAATGCATTATTACATTTTTGCTCATAATTTTTAATTGTATCAACTTAATTTAGTTTTGTTCTGATACGATTGTTCACAATAATTTTGCGGTTTTTTTGATACCTTATTTGTATTTCTAGCATGTATTTTGACCATTCTAAATTCCAATGGTCCAAGGTCAATATAGTGTATAAGCCTAAGCTAACTGCAACCATTGAGTGTGTATTTAAGCGTAAGCTCACTGCAACCAGTGAGTGTGTATTTAAGTCTAATTTCATAGAGCCATGTAATTTAGTATACACTAGTAACTAAACATTGCGATGTAGTTTTATGTACCTAACTGTAAGAATCCAGCAATTTACCTTCAAAAATCCAGCAACCTATGTTAAGCTTATGGATCTGGAACCTGTAAATTCCAGCATCCATTTGTATTAAATTGTAATGTAATTTAGCCCTAATATTAAATAATAAGCACATTTATAAGTACGTATATTATATACACAGCGAACCATGTTCAAACCAGCCAGTCTTCTACGCGAGCTCCCAGAGTCAACACGACTATCTGCTCACCTGCGGCATTGTGCCAATAATTTCTAAGCGTCCTAGTGACATCGCGGCCTAGTGCCATTATAATTAATTGCGGACATTTGGTCCACCTATTTTTAAATAAGCAAATTGTGTGTGTGTGTGCCCTTACGGGAATAAATTGTGTGAAAGGAAAATACCCAGTTTACACTGACATATTTATTTTATCCTTACACATCATACATATCACGCACAGCATCAACGATCAGTCATCAGTAACTTGGCCTGGCTGCATCAAAATAGACTTAACCTTTAACCTTCCACTGTCTAGGTCTCAAGACACAGCTGCACGCATCTACCTAACCGTGGTAAACACATCAACTGGAACAAATGTAATTTGTAAGCTTCGTTGAAAACAATTCAAGAAGCAAATAACGAGGCGCTTTTATATAGTTATCAGGACCATAAACTTCATTACCAGGATATTAAAATAATGCGTTGGAAAAGTTGGAAAATTCTGAGAATCAGAAATGACGTCATTCCTTTCCTAAGTCACTTTTTTTCTAAGTTACCTCAAAGTCGTAGCCTGAAGTCTGAAGCTAGCACAAATTACAATACTCTACCTCAAATATTAATATGTAAATACTACTAGAATAGTGTCGCTATTGAAGTTTTTACGACTATTTATTGTCTTACGAATGGATATTTATTTACATTTACTGACAATTTAAATTTATTGAATATGTCAAATAATTTCTGTCACTCATACACAAAAAATAATTTTATAATTTATTATTTGATAGTTAAACAATAATACTAATTCCCCAGATTGACTTATATACGTAGGATATATCTTACACTTTAATGGTCGCTCAATTTTGATCCCATCCTAGAGATAATGAGATAACAATCTTTTAAGCAAAATTATTGCAACTTCTGTTTTCCACAGGATAATGATAATATCTCCAATGAATCCTGAATAAATTCTGCAAAACTCTCCGGCTTAAACTGCGACAGTCCTTGCCCGGTGATGGTCAACTTAACTTCATTGTTTGTCGTCAGCCCATAAATCCACATGCCTGAATGACAAACATGCAAATAAATATTGTCAGCACCAAAACTGGAAAATTTATTGCAAGGGTATCCAAAACTGAGTTAACCTTTAAGCATTTTAAGCGTGTGCCAGAGTTCTGCATGGACTTTTGAATTTATCGGTAGACTATATTCTTTCTAATAGATAATGGCTGCCAATTAACCCGTCTTTATTTTAATGTAATTTGTCAGTGAAAAGTAGACGTCATTATTTTTAAAATGTTGTCATTATCTTTAAAGGAAATTGTCTTTAAAAATTAAAGCAAAATGGCAGTAAATAAATGGAATTTGGTAGTAAAATAAGGTACAATAATTAAGGCTACTGACAGAAAATAATGACAGTTTCCATGACTGAATGAAACGAGACCTGAATGGGTTACCAAGTTATGGGACATGACCTCGACTATCAAATTTGCCCTAAACTTTTTTTTGGGAAACTGGAAACTCCTCCGAGAAAACTGGTAGTAGAAAGACAACGTTGGTCTTTAAATTCGCAGAAAAACCTGGTTGAGGTCTGGTATTCAGCTCTAATTCATATTCATCTCCAATTTCGAGATATTGCGAATTTAAAATTAAAACCTTAATATCTCAAAATTGGAGATTAATATGAATTAGAGCTGAATACCAGACCTCAACCAGGTTTTTCTGCGAATTTAGAGACCAACCGTGTCTTTCTACGACCAGTTTTCTCGGAGGAGTTTCCAGTTTGCCAAAAAAGTATTTTTCTGTCTTGTCATAGAGTAAATTTCTATGCCTCTATGCGATTTTAAATCGTAGTCATAGATACTTCCCCATAACCTTTACTTGACCAGAGCCGTCAGTTCTAATATACAAGCCAAACTGTAAGAATGGCCTCCCACCTACAATACGTAAGTAGTGACTCTGAAACTGAGAACAAGATTCCAGAAGTTACTGTACATAAACGTAAGAAAAAGACTGCAAACTGGACTTACATTAAACAATTTACAGATAAGCATGAGGCAAAAGAGGAAGTAGATAAAGAATGGGTTTAACATTTTGTGAATAATACTAAAAGTGGTAATGTAGTATATTATTAGTGCAAAGCTGGAAAAAAGGAATGTCCTGCAGCCATGAAACTCAATATAGTAAGTGATACAGTTGTTCATTTGTGGAAGAAAGCTAAGATAAAAAAATACATAATAAATACAAACCGGAAAGTTGGAAGGCCAACTGGAGCAACAAAAGCCTTGTTAAAGTAGCATATACCGACAAATTAGATTTGACGAAAACTGATAAGTTTGATTGTTTTACTGAAACTTACATTAATCATTTACTGACGGAATATTATTCTTAAAGACATGTTCTATTGTTTCAAAGACAAAGTTATTAAAGAAAATTTACATTATTTTAATGACAAATTCCATTAAATTAATCCCAATTTTTTAATACCCCATAGATAATCATACCTGGTCGGTTCATCAAACCGAAAGCCGAAACTTGTTTGATCTTAGATTCAAAAAGTGTACTGTAATTTTCAGATCCGAGCATGTGAGTAAAGGCTATTTGTGTAGTTTTAGTAATTTTGGTCATTTCCATTAGAGTAGTGTGAACCTTCACAGGCAGCGAATTCATCATGTCTGCACTCCATTTTGTAATTCGATTGAAATAATTACGATGAATTGCTTCATACATTTCTTCGACTTCCATAAGATTTTCATAACCGTTTGTTGTCTCGGAATTTGGTTGGAATCGAAATAATGCTGCAGTTCTACATAAAAAATAGCACATAAAAATTATAAAATGATTTACACTATATCCAAACGTCAATGATAATATATACTAAAAGGGGGTTAATCACCTTGTGAATCAGGTATTTAAAGGCTATGAAAAGGGATAGGACTCAAATGTCAATTTTGATATCTTACGTATGGTTGACTAGTTTTGTTTTTGGATGATTTGGCCAAGGCAAACTGAAAGGGACGAGAAAATATCTGCCTGACTTATTGTTGGTTGACATAAGGCACTTGATGAAAGCCATTTTAAATAGACAGACCATCACAGACGTAAAATGAACATTGGCAGTCCGTCTAATGTCCTTTAAAGGCTGTAGTGGCAAGGCAACTGTTGTGTAGAAATGGTCGTTAGATGTTCCGTCTATCAATCGCCCATTTCCAAAGCCACGTAATTCTTTTGAGTACTCATAAAGTCGATATGGAAATTCCAAGAATATTTTTACCTTCCAAAAAGTAAAACGAAATATATTTATCGTAAACCATTAACTTAGAAATAGAAATAATTTTAGCATAAATAGTAATAGCAGTAAAAATGAATTCTGACAATAATTCAGACAAAATTTGTATAAATGTTTTTCTAATTAAGAAAACTAGAACATTCCCAAATTTTATTTAATAATCAGGAATTAATAAGCTTACTGTCTGAATTCGTTTATTCCCGTTAACATGTACTTTATCTCCCAGCGTGTCTTTCAAATCTTTCACTTGGTATTTATACGACGATTTTGTGAGTAGGTCCATTATGTGTAAAATGGAATAGCCGTCTCCCAGTACATGATGAAATTTGAAAACTAAAGTCACTTCATCAAAACCTTCCACGGTCAAAAATAAAATTTCCCAGGCAGGACAATCAGTTTTAAATGGCTTTGCAATCCAATTTGTAATTGTTTCGTTTCGTTTGGAGTAGTTAGGTATCGTTAATGAATGAATGTGATTGTCGTAAAATACATTTTCGTGTGTCTTCAAAAATAATTGCCCCCAAAATTCAATTGGACTTTGGAAAAATCGTATATGAGGATCTTTGAGATTTTTTGAGTCTTTGACGTTGACCACTTTTTTCAAAAAATTTCTAAAGAAATCTCGTGAATTGACTGCTCCATTTAATACAAATATACAGCCGTGAGTTGGATCCTTTCCCATTATACAATAAACACTTTTATCTATTGAATGACACCTCACAAAAGTCGGATGAATTATCTTACAATAAATTGACGGAACGAATTTACATATAAAAAATACAACTGCTAAAAATATGAAAATGGGAAAATTAATAATTGCTACAGTCCATGCTATCAAACATTTAAATGCCAATAGTATTTCCATTTTTGCTGAAATGAAATGAACATAGGGAATTATTCTTTAAATCGATATACTATTCGGCTTTGTGTCGGAGTTGAAACTAAGGAAAGAATTTCTTGAACATAATACATACAGCTTTTAAAGACGGTAGTTTTTGTTACCTTTTATCCCTTTTAGGTTTGTGAAGGAGCCACAATTCTCACATTAAAGGTTTATCGCAAGGTAAAATCCAACATTGGGAATCAAGTGAAAACAGTGTGTAAAACATTACTTATCATTAATTAAAATAGGCAGCTATGAGGAAGAACTCCATTATACAGTGCTTACTATTTACAACAATATTTATGGCAAAACATTTCATGAACATTAGTTATTATTCATGTGAATGTTTTAAAATTGCCGTTATGTGCTTTAGCTTTAAGAATATAGTAATAGTAATTGTACACGAGGTCATTAAATTTTTAAAGTCATATTATGTAGAATTTGTATAGAGGCTATCTAATATACACTACGAGTGTTGTGGGTCGAGTTATTTTGGAAAAAAATTAATTTGGTTTAAAACCTTAAAGGTCTAATGATTTTTTTTCAAAACTGGCGATAATGTGCATTAAAGTTCCATTTGTTTAACTTAAAAAGGATCAATTTTAATGATCTACTTATACAATCAATCTGCTTTACAAGAACAAGCTCCACATGAAAATCAAACTAAAATGGTGAAATATAATAACGCATAGTTTTTCAGTAGTAGATAATTTTAAGCATATATTCACACAGTACTCAAAAATTGTGTCCGTTGAAAAATAGCTTTAAATGTCATACTGTTTGTTATAAAACATGTTATAAACTAAATCTTTTATGCTTATGACGTCCATTTTTATTGACGTGGCTAATTTTAGTAGAACAGCTTTTATTAATGTTATTATTAAAGGCACTATTCCAGCAAGTGACATTAATTTTTATAAATTTTCAATTGCTTTAATAAAATAATGCTGGTGTTCTGAGCTGATAGTAATGTACATATTATGCAATTATCAATGAAAACTTTAAGTTTGAAAATAAAATGTAAATGCTAACTCAAAGTTTTAAAGCTATTCACATGCATGTAATAAGCAATTGTATCATTGTATGTCGATATAATTGCTTAATGCAATTTGTAAACTCTAGGAGAAACAATTTTCCAAGAATAACACGAGATGCTTATTGTTGCTTTAGTTTATGCAATACTTAATGCAATTGGTGGTTATCATTGGCTTCCGAAACTAGCGTGACAGAAATTTGTTTAAGGTGCTATGCTGGTGGAAAAAATATCCTCTCTAAAGTTTTCCATAAATCAACACAAGATAATGTTATTTTTAAATGTTTACTCTTTTGAATCAAAGCAGGCCTAACGTATAAATACAACTTTTTCGCCGTTTTGAACGCGAGTATTCTGTTTACAATAACTTTTGCTCTTAAGTGACATGTAGTTGCTTTTCCCTTTCACTCGAATCTTTTTGGATGACATAACCGAGTTAGTAGTTATCTTACTGAAGCCATGCATGCAGCCACTACTGGCGAATAAAATGATTCAACTGGATAATTATAAAACGTTTTATCAACTGGAAGATTTCAGTTGTTACTCTGTTGATAAATATCTATCTATAGTATGTGTAATATTCTGTTTTTTTGAACCATAATAGTTAATTTTGTCATCAATATGTGGGAGAGTTATTTCCTTAGATTTAAACTGGAAAAACCTAACATTTTCTGCAAAAAACGTTCTTTCGGTAAAATTTTTCAAACAAAGCCCGTTTGGCTGTTAGAAAAATTAAAACTAAATTTTTGATAGAATTTCTTTTTCACCAGCGAAGTGGGGTTAGCTAACTACCAGTAATAGTTATTGCGGACTTAATTAACTTATTTCTCCAATTACCAATTATGTTAACAATGCATTATAACATTTCGTGAAACTTTCGTAGAACAGTCCAAATTACATTTGATGGTAGTCAGTGGCGGCCTTAAGTTTTCCTGTCTCTTACGCCCTCACCTACATATCAATTTCTTACATTGAAGATTTCACAACTGTAATTTTAAAACATATTTAAGACATAACACCATATTATGTAACTATTTGGTTACATTGCCATACAATCAATTGACTGTCGGTAAGCTAACGTAACATTATAAAGAAGATATGCAATAAAAAACTGAGACGCCCATTTTGTAGCTCTTAAAATTTCCCCTAGACAACATGTATGTATATGTTCCTATACCTAAATTGAGACCCAGAGGCTGCAGGAATTTTTAAAGAAAATGTAATTGATAGCAGGAGTAGGTTTTCTTTCGATTTAAAGAAGTTGTCCGGGGTTTTTTACTCTTTTAAGCATATCCCCAGAGAGAGGGAAAGTTCGAGCAATTTTTGAAGAAATTGAGTGTGTTATATTTTTTTTTGGTTTTTAAAACAAATTTGAAAACTACCAAAAGCCGACGACCTTTGGCCTCTTAACTAAGCCGATTGCTGTGATGCGACATACCCATTACCATTACATATTAACCTATAAATTTAATGCAGGTCGCTATATATTGCTATCTAGATTAGCGATTACCCTTTTGGAATTATAATTGGGATATCGATAGGACTGTTAGGGCATAAAATTATGAAATCATTAAGTATAGACTGCGCTCAGCCACCACGCGCGCAGACACAAATAAGCAATTTTAACTGAATCTCTGGAGATATGTTTAAAAGTGTCAAAAATCCCGGTCAACCCCTTTAAATCGATTTAAGAAAAAAAATCCTAATCCGACCATGTATTATATTTTTTAATCCTAGAGCCTCAGGGTCTCATTTTAGGTTAGGAATAGTAATATATACATGTTGTTTGGTTGAAATTTTAAGGGCTACAAGACCTATACCCCAGTTTCTTATTGCATGTCCTCCTTTAAGACTTTATTTTAACTTGATGCCAAAATTCGATGAAAAAGATATTAATATAGGTACCAAAGTGATTTGAATGTTTCCAGGGCTCCGCCCTCAGGCGTAGCCATGGGACCAATCAAGGCATCTTGATAGGTACCAAATTTAAATTTGCCTCCATCCACCACCCAATAAACATCAGCATTTTATTAGCACGATTAGCGCAAAAAGTTTAATTTTGAACTCATAGTTTGCAGGGCATGATAAACCCATGGGTTTTTGCTTTTCGTTAAGGAAAACCCAACCCTAAAACTCCGGTTTTTGGGTTTTTGAGCAAAAACCCTGGTTTTTTGCTGTTTGCTACCCAAAAGCCCACCCAAAAACCCGGGTTTTTGAGTTTTTCATGCCCTGATAGTTTGGATCAAATTTTTAATTTTGGGCACGACGCTGATGATCATATAGCAAAAATGCTGAAATTAATGCAAATAAAGCTAATTTCCATTTTAGCATCCTACGGTTCTCCTTATTTAGTTGCATGATCTACTTTCGTCGTTGCATTATTCCCAATGTTGTTGAGTTTTCTTCTTTGTCGTTGCATTATATACATCGAATTTTGCATAATCTTCATAGGTAAATTTGGGTTTTCGTTTTAGGCGTTTTTGCCGAATACCGAATAGAGCGGTTCTCCATGTTTGGAGAAGGAGAACCAAAAGAAAAGAAATTATGTGCATGGAGAAATCACTCTATTGATCTCCATGCATGGAGTCCTCATCTTTTAACGTTGTTTTTTTCACCTATCTATTCTAGGGTTAAAAAAATTAGGAAAACTAAATTTATTTCAATTTAGGAATATCCACTGCGCTTAGGGCATCAAATATTCTAATGCCGGCTCTGTGTTTTTGCTAGATGATAGACGAAGAATGACCATAGACTTGCATTTATATTTCCCAAGTTCAATTCAGAAGGAATATGCAATGGTTCTATAATATTATCACATCGCATTACAAATTTGTGGGTGCAACTGTATCATATTAAAGAATTACATTTGTTATTATCTCGGTTGCGGTTCCCTTACTCCATGCAATATCCGGTTTTTTAGTGTAATACCCGTAAAATATTATCCTACCTTTCTAAAAATTTAACCTTTTGGTCATTTTGTTCAACATTTCAACAGTTCAACATGAGGGGAAAATAGTAGAACCAGTCTTCATCATTACGGAAGTGAGAAGGATTTCAATTTCTCGATACGGGAGTAGGAGAGGGAAATAATATCCAATTTGAAAAATATTTCTGTAAGTATTTCGTCATTTAACATCTTTATTTTACGTTTAAAAAGAACTCCATTTAAAATTACCGATTCTTGTAGCAAATATCACGAAAAGGAATTGTCTATTTTATAGTTATAATACTAATTTTCAGCCATTTCAGCCAAAGTAACAGTGTAATCACTTCTAATTTTTACGAATATATACTTTTAACAGCTTTTGTAATGATCGATATTTTTGTGTAGATAATAGTACATATCTAAATTCTAACCTTGAATAAAGACCCAAATCAACTAAACCTGTTATTTACATACAACACACGGAATAATTGTCGTATTTGGTTGACTAAACCAATGTAAGCTGTAAGACTTGTCAGTTGCATGGAAAATAATTTAACGAACACATAGCGACAAGTTTTTGTCAGACAAGACAGGAATGTATAAGAATTTCGTAGTTTAACGAGACCGAAGCGAAACAGACTTTTTCGATGTGGACTTAATTAACTTCAATTAAAATAAATGTCCAATTATGTGTACGGAAAAAGTGGATAGGAAAAGATTCGTGATAAGATACTTTAATTAATGTTGCTGAAAATAATTATTCTGAAGTATTAATTTTGATTTAATGTAAAAGCTTTGGCTAGCACTGTTATATAATTACACATACTACTCTCAACTACCATTATTAGTATATTACTACTATACTACTTACTATCAAATGAGAGTGTAACTTTATGAAATTATTCGGTTAACAGAAAGGTATTTAATAACATCAGAAATGAAATATTTAGTTGTTTTGGTTTTTCAAATTCTAAATCATTTAATTTATTTACAAAGGGCTTACTCCAGTGGCGAATATTTTTCAAAAGTTGCAAGTTTAGCAGAAATAGCATGTAAACGAAATAAAATTATTGAAATTGTGTATAGGCCTCCATCAGGTAACATCATTAAAGAAAATCACCAAGAACTGAACGAAATATTGGGCAAAATAAGTCCATCAATGAAATGCACTATTCGAATTTCCTCAGAAAACTTAATTGCCGAAGAACATTACAGTAATAACAAAAGTGGCAGAAATTCTTTAATCAGAAAAAACGGGAATGATTTTTTCCCTTATATATCCAAGTTTGGTAAGAATGATAAATGGATATTGGCAAATTATTTAAGAATTAGTTATGTCGAGTTTAACTATTTAAACTATATGAAGCAGCAGAATATTGAAACATCGGTTTTTGTTTTTACCTATTCATCTAAATCAAAGTTGAAGAAAGTTATCCCAGTCTTTCGGAGCTATTTTCTTCATGGATATTTGATATTACAGAACAAAATCTTCAAACTTTGCGTTTGTTGCGTTCCCTATATTGGAGGATCGCTTTGGAAACCATTAGAACAAAAAGAATTCGATGAAAATCTAGATCGCATCAATTTCAATAATGCACCAATTAGAATACATTATGGTAAGACATTTAATCGAGCTGTACTTCCTAGTTTTATGCTTAAATATTTACAGTCACCAGCAAAAGAATTGTCAAAAAATTATTTGTTTAATGTAATTAACTTTGTGTACAAATACTTGACTGAAAATATGAATTCAAGTGCATTATACATCTACGATGTAAATAAAGCAGATTTAATAATGACAGAGGAATTTCTATTACATAACGCAATGGAAATTGCAGATGGCTATTCAATTATGTTGACTGGGTCTGTAGATATTGCATTTATATCCAGTACACAAAATCAACCCAGTTGGCAAGATTTGGTGGACCCAATTGGAATTTTAGTTCTGGGCCTGACTCTTTCAACGATTTTAATTGTAGTCTTGTCAATGTGGCTTCTCTCAAAATTGGACAACAAAGAAACTAAACGGAAAATACCGCCATTGAAATTTCTCTGGCGTGTTCTCCGTCCGTTAATTTGTCAATCGACAGAAGACTCCCAGGATGTTTCTGGAGCAAGAACCTGGTTTCGAATTATCCTTACAACTTGGTTGTTGTTTTGCATTCTGATTTCTGAAAGCTACAAAGGAATCTTGACAGGAATTATTATTGATCCTTCTCCAAAACGAAAATTTTTAACGTATTCTGACCTGGTAGATCCAGATATCAAAGTTTTTACTGGAATTAGTCATGCGGAGTTTGAACAAACATCTTACGTTGAAATATTTTCTGCACTTTCTTTGAATACCGCGACAGAGAATCCCAATCGTGAAATTTACAAAAAGATATCCAACAAAATATTGGAAGGCGAGGCGAGAAAACTTTTATGGGATATTTACTCTGATATCATGTACGACGGAAAAGTATATGTACAGCAAAAAATGAATATCAAGATAATGCAAGGACTTATTGAGCAGCTCCACTCTCCAAAAAGTTTTCTTGTTTCATCTGATATTGTGTCCACCTTACCAACAATCTTATTTAAGAAAGGTGCCTTTGGCTCAAGAATGGAGTTTGTATTCAAACAGCTGTACACATCAGGAATCCTGCAATGGTTGGACATCTACAGACAGCATATTCTATCAATTGTTATTAAAACACGAATTTATGATGAAAAATCAGTTCCCCAAAAATTGGTTAAAAAGGTGTTTCGATCCTACAAAAGAATATCTTCTCAAGAACCTACTACACTCCGTACAGAAAACTTTTGGCCACCGTTCATTCTTTTCTCAATGGGATTGGGCATAGGTTTGGTAATATTTATAGTCGAGTTATATGTGTATACTTTAAGCGGAAGAAAAATTGAGTCGAGAAAGCTCCAAATTAACGAAAGAATAATTTTATTAGTCAATTATATCAGTAAAATAGTATAATGCATTATGCATAATTTTTCACTAGTTGTGTAATCAAGATTAATAACAATTTAGTTGTTCACAAAAATACTTCTTGTTTGCTGTGTTAAATATGTAAATTAAATTTTTATGCTTTAATTTTTGTTTTCAGACGTAAATAGTATTACTCTTATATGTCATCAACTTACATGCATTTTCAAAATAAAATATTATGGTACCCTCCGTTGTACTTATTTTATTTATATTACATATTATTTAAGTGTAAATCGCATTTCAACATTCAATACTCACAGAAAAGACATATCCTCTGTGAACCGGGAAATCCAAATTGGGTAGTTGGCACATAGTCGAATACTTAACATATAGGTAAGTACAGAATAACAAAACCAAAGCAATTGATTTCTCTAACTTCCTAAGTACACTAAGTTTGCTTTATATTGGGTACTTCTATACATTACTCACGTCTTATATTTAGATACGTTTAAAATAAGTGGGCCATTCGTCTTTACTCTAAACTTTCTGGCTCGGTTAATTGTATGGCCTATATATGGTACGGTTCTAAGTATTGCAATACAAACAATCACCTTCACTTTCATATACAAACTTTTTAATTTGTATTTGTTTTCCATTACAAATTCTAAAAAAAGAAAATTACACCTCCCAGAAAAAGATAAAACACCGCCGGTATATTAGAATTTGTCAATGTCAAAGGTCGCACTTCGTCCTTATTAAGACAAAACTGACATAGTCTAAAATTCTTTTTCTCGGCCCTTTGAAAATATGCTTCCCATTTATGGTACATCCCACTTTGGTCTATTTTAAGTAGTCTACTTTTAAAATATAACTTTCCTAATTTAAATTCCATGGTTTCCATACGTATTCATTTAGTTTTTTTAAGAATGACATTATCGGAACTCCCAAAATAGAGTTGCCGAGTTAGATGGGGTATTGCTACAGGATTCCAATAAGAGTCGTTTACAAACCAGTGGAGATTATCCTCTTTGTCGATGTAGATTGAATTGTTGCATTCGGAAATGAATTTCTGTGGAGAAACGGATGGAAAGTTTGGGTTTATTATGTGTCTGTGAAAAACTGTTTCATTTAGCTTTGACAATTGTGATAATTGTTTGGAAGTATTCTTCTGAATTCCAAATGATAGAGCTTGACTAAGTTCCATCTGTACGTCCCCGTCCCATTCGGGTGTGGGCTGGAAGGACATTCACTTGGATGTCGGTAATGGGCTGGATTGGATGGAGGTAATTTCTTGGATGTTGATGATGGGCTGGCTGGGATGGGTACAGTAGCCTGGATGGTCGTGATAGACTGGATGGAATGGGGTTGGATGTCACATCCTTTGGAGGGAATCGAATGTGTTTTAGGCAAACACAAGGCACCATACTATCTAAGAAGCTTATTTTTACGACTACAATGTTCGAAATAGTCGACCGTTAGAAATTATATGTTATTTTTCTAATTCGCCTTCAAACAAATGTTAGAATTAGCAACCTATACGTAGATGGGAGAACCCCAAATTGTCAACACCTTTTTGTCAACACATTTATTATACATGGTTAGGTTAGGTTAGGTTGCATTAGAATAGGTTATAGTGTTGACAAAAAGGTGTTGAAAATTTGAGGGTGAATCACGTAGATACCTATAAAGAAATATCCTTTAAGCTTCTAAGCTTTGATATCGAGTATGTTCGGTGTGCTGGAAGAGAACCAACACCTTGCCTTCCTGCAAGGAACAAAAAAGCAATGCCTTTTTTACTTAAAAGGTAAAAAGGTACCTTTTTTTAAAAATGTACCTATTTTACCTTTTTTGCTTTTTTACCTATACATAAAGACGTAGTCAGTCTAAAACTACTACACAAACCAATCAAATATAAAACATTTGTAGTGTGAAATAGTGTTTTAAACCAATAGAACACTAATATAGAAATATCGGACTACATAATAAGACATTTTATTTATTTTTTATTGCAATTTTTAGGAACGTAAAAATGCAAAAAGGTAACCTTTTTTACAATTTTGCACTTACCTTTTTTCAAAAAAGCAATAAAAGGTCCTTTTTTTGTTCCTTGCCTTCCTGATGTCATGATGGGTTGGAAGGGATGTTTATCAAAAGATATTTATCAGTTACCTACCTATCTATATCATACCAATAGTATTAAGCTGAGTTGGAATTCCGCAATAATTAGAGGGATGGATGAAGTTCGTGAATTACGCCATGAATTTATGAAATTTTATGCGGTTGAAATCTTCGGCCATAGTCATTGAATTTCGGGCTAATATGCAGTCGCTAGAATATTACATGTTTCAAAATTGGCACATCTTATGTGCTAGGTTTTAACTAGTATGATAATAACATCAAAACAAAAAAGAAATTTACATAAGATGATTATTTTGTGACTAGGCGGTCACAGGACCCAGGTCCTGTAGTACATGGGGCTAGTGCATCTACAAACAATTTTGTAAGAATTATGGTTTCTTGTAGGCCAATTACACCGGAATTCAATTGGGTTCATCACTAATATAATGTACCGGTCACAGGACCCAAGTCCTGTTATAAATAAAGCTAGTGTGTATTCCGGGGCAATATTGTATGATGGGTAGAATGTATTTCAGATACATAGATTTCTATGTTAATTCCAATTGACCTTTTCATGCTTTCTCATTAGGTGGGCCAGGGCCAGAGGTACAGATTTTACGTGTTGATAGAGTCAAAAAATATTCCAAAACTTCGCCTTAGTAGTACTTTCTAGGGTCAACCTTTTGTTTAGAAAGAGAATTTGGCTATTGGCAAATTACTCCGGTTATCCACCAAATTTTTGAGTCGGAAACTTTTAATTACCATTATACATACTGCTATCACTGGACAATGGACCATTTTAAGGCCGAGTTAGCCTTAATTAGCAATGTAGCGTCAAGCGATGAATTAGAAAATTGAGTGCTATTTAATGTAATTTTAACTCATCACCTTTTAACCGCACAGTCTGTCCGTACGTCCGTCCTTCTGTCCCCAAGATAACTTTCGAATGCAAAGACGGATATTGACCAAACTTGGCAAAAATGATGCCTATATGAACCACTGACGATCCCTATTGATTTTGGGACAAACCGGTCCATTGGTTGCTGAGATACCGCACGCTCACTTTGTTTCATTTTGATAGTCAAAGTAGAAAATGGGTATTAAAAAGTTCAATTGCGTTTCCTATTAATTGTTTGCGGAAAATATTTCACTCCGCTTATACCAATAAGATTTATTTTGATAGTCAAATATAACTTATTTTACTTATTTTAAAACTTTTTGATTTAGATAGTCAATTATGATCGATATTGATCTAATTTGAATTACTGTAGATTTTAGTAATCAACAGGCACGTATCTAGAAAATCAATCTAGAAATAGAAAATAGTCAAGGGGAGGCGCAACCAAAAATGGTGTTAATAACAACACATATACGCCCGAAGCGCGAATTTTTTTTCTATTTTCGGCCTTTTTTGAAAAAATTCTCTTTTTCTCAGAGTTAGGGGGGCGCTGCGCCCCCCCCCCCACTCCCTTGGTTTACGTGCTTGGTAATCAAAATAGACCAATTTCTAATATCATTCTACCAAAAATGTGCACATAGTCGCCTTACTCAAGCGAGCTTCTGTTACGGCTTGCTGTAGAATTTGTTCTCTACTCCTGTACTCGAAAAAGAGTAAAATTTGAACGTGCTAGCGTTCACTCCTTTTTGGCAACAGTCCATACTCATATCCCAGCACGTACGTCCTTGGACGCATCCAGTGGGGGACGGGGTGCAGCGCCCCTCTCAAAGTAACGTTATCTTATACCCCACCCAAGCTGCAAAACATATTATTATGTTGGGCCAACATCGGCAAACGATCGGCCATGTATTTTTCGATGTCTTTAAACTAAATGTAGAACACGAATATTAGGGAGGCGTTGGCCCCATCTCAAAAGAAGTACGTTGCCGACTGCTGATCTTTTCCCGACCATTTGCCAATCATTATCCAGCGTTGGCTAATATTTTTCCTTTTGTCCATCCACCCAACCACGGGCCGAGGTTGGCGAATAGTTTGCCCAGCGCTGACCCTACGTCCCGGCGGTCAAAACTGACATTGGGCCAACATTACATTTTTGCAGCTTGGGCAAGTTAAAAATGTGACCCTAGTGGGTGGCCAGAGTATGTTACCGATCACCAATATTATGCTATATTAATACAAACGTATTGACTCAGGCACCGAAAATCTCTTGCAACCTGCATAGTTTCTGTGGAAATCGGCCCTCGCCCCGCCCCCAAAGTAGGAGGAGCTTACGTGTTCTCAGCCAATAGAATGTCAGGCACAATTCGGGAGCGTGACTAATTAGCGGAGCTAAAGTGTGGAAATTAGCTAGTGGGCGGTGCCTGTTACACTGGAAATTATTTTTTTTCTATGCCTATTGCCCCTAGGTAGAAGGAAGATGAAATTTTAGAATATTTTTTGACTATTGAAGTAACTCATTGAGCATACTATTATACCATTAATGTATATCGTATATTTTATACATTATATTCAGGATTCCAAAAATGTACCACACAAGAAAATCGGCTAAGAACTTTAGACAGAATTTCAAGAGTTGTAAATCAATTTTTACATGTATTTTGATGATCATCAGAGATTTCCAAATCTGGGGTATCGGGAGCTTAAAGTCCTGGTGCATACAAACAAACGTCAATGATCTCTTGACTATCATATTCCTCATTAACTTTTTTTGAAAAAGTGCTAACGGATCCGAGATTACTGATTCAACACCCATAGAGTAAATTCAATAAAGATTCATCGGAACTTATTGTAGAGGTTATATTTTAAAAATTTCACAATTTTGTCTTTGATTGGAAGACACGGATCTCAAAATACAGAAATATGTATCAATGTCAAGTTTCAAACGATGATATCTTCAAGCCAGAGACAAAAATGTGAAGTTTTCAAAGTATAACCTCTAGAATAAGTTTTGAAGAATCTTTTTTAAACTTACTACATGGGTGTAGGACCAGTAATCTCAGATCCTTTAGGACTTCCCCAAAAAAAGTACGAATTTTCGCGATTCCCATTCACCCTCCATGATAATTTTTGCTGTTTACCTGGCAGCGTCCCTATTTGTGGCAAAAACAGTCTTTTGAAATCTGCTCCATTGCCTTAAACGGTGCAAAATTTGCTTTACAGAATCAAAAACTGACTCCCTTTTTTGGGAATCTAACTTTTATGTGCATAATAATTGTGTAGTGCCACCAATTGTTCTGCTTTAAACGTGTTGGAATTTGCCTTATTATGTGCGTTAATATGTGCTTGGCTGCGTTTTAGAATTACGTCAAATCAACACAGAAGTACAAACATACAAACGGAATTGTCACGTGTCTGACTTTTGTAATAGTAGTGATAGTGATTAGACATTAGACAGAGCCTCAAATTAACACACGGTGATATAAACAAACATACCGACCTACGGAAATTTTCACTGCGCAACTCGAACAACATGATTATCATTAGTAGTGATGGAAATGATTGGCGAAAGGGAACATATCGTAATGATCGTAATGTGCGTATTAATTAGCATTTCAAAACTCCTAATCCAAATTGGTTCTATTAAATCGACAAACTTATTTAGTATTTTTTAGTAGACTGGTTTTACTTTTTATTACCCCCTAGACCCCTTTGACTCCTTTGTGCCAGCTTGCACACCTTTTTGCACAATTAAATAACAGTACTGGGGGCCACTATTTATCCTTTAAAAATATTCATCCGTAAGTTGTACTCATGGGATTTATACGTTTTTCCAAAATCCAAGGGGGAATCTTAATTTTCTGATTTTAAATGGGAGCTTTTCGGTAACTTTTTCAGCTGATTATTAAAACTGGATATAAAGATCATTGTATTTACAAATTTAATAATCTAAAGGAAATGCGATGATTTTTTTTGAATTGTTTTAATTACTGTGATTGGTGACCTGCTGAATTTCTCTTGAGCGCTAGGTTCGCTCCTTAGCTGGTTTCACTAGTACTTATAAGTATTCAGTCAACAATGCCTATCAATGATAGAGTGGCACGGGCTGAATTTTTATGGCCCAGCTAAACCCGAACTTTTTTCTTTACACCATCGACCAGGGTCAGGGATTTAGGAGTAAAGGGATTGAATTCCCACTATATATTGTGTGCAACAATGTTATGGAACCGTTCTATCATTGTGTGCAACATGTTATGGATCTGTTCTATCATTGTGTGCAACATGTTATGGATCCGTTCTATCATTGTGCAGAAATAAATAATCCCAATTACGAAAAATAAGTCGACACAATTCGAATCGTTTTTATTTTTAGCATAAAGATTCAACTAGAGTATTTCTTTAATCATATTATTCTGCTCGACCAATTGATGTATAAATAATGTTCTAGTTCGTCCATTTTTGAAAAGCTGATTAATATCGTAGAGATTTAAAATATTTCCATATTTAAAAAAACTGGAATGAAAAGAGTTGTGAGAAAGCAAATGTTTTTTTTCCTTCAGAAAGGCGGAAATCAATCAGTGAAATGTAGAATTAATGGGAACAATAACAGTTGTAGCCCTCTAAAACTTCCAAAGGGTAGCTGGCCACTGAGGTAACATTTTGGCAAGATCCATTTGCGTAGTTATGGTTTTGAGTACAGTCAGCTTTGCAGCCAGGGCTGTTAATTGGTTGTCCTCCAGGAAGCAATTTTTGTAGTTTTGAAGGTAAAGAAGGAAGACACTGGAGGGCAAGCATCCTTGCTCTTAATGTGATTGTGATTGCCAAATTTACCACTTCGTCTGCCAAAATAAAATATTATTTAATAAATGAAATATTTTCTTGGTGGTAATCTTTTTGTGGGACAAAATCAGTAGTTGACCCATAGGAAAAAAGTTGTATTGTTGTACTCGTTTCCATGACTATTTTCGTACAATTAACTAAAATACTAAAAAATACGGGTGTAAGCAATCATTTTGAAAAATGTCATCTAATAGTTTAGTACAGGCACCTAAATTCTTGGAAAAGTATAGCAGTACAAGTTATCAGCCGTCTTTTAATACACGTAACCAAATTAATAATAATTATAAGGATACAAGGACTAAAAACTTGTACAAATCAAAATATTTACTGGTAATTTAATACTTTTGATGTTATTCCAGTTTATCGTCTGTTTTCCGCATCTGAATTCTTAAATAACAGAATAGACGAAGTTTCAAGGGATGGGAAGGGATTTGGGGAAAATGCGGTGAGAGTGGATGGAACCGCGTTTCCTAGCCAGATTGATTATTTCCAAATTTCTAATTTAATTCTGTATATTTGCTTAACAGTAAATTAGAACTGTGCTACTATACGACTGCGATTATACGATAAACAGTAGTTCTATGTTTAGCTATCGTATCTCTCAGGGAATTTATTACAATTGAAAGAAACCTACCAGTTTCCTCGTTGACTAGGGTTCCACATTGAGCCTCTATGTCTTTGAAGTCAACATCAGTTGGTTCGCTGTCATTGCAGACACAAACTGGGCCATTCTCTTGTGCTGTCCCAGGTACCGGGTCGCTGACAATTCCACACTGGCCTCCGTACTTGTTGTGGACATATGTGCAATCCAACGAGCAGACGCGGCATGTTAGATCTTTGGCAATGCTGTCATCTCCCTGACGACAGAGAAAGTCCAGGGGCAAAGCTACGAGACCTGCGGTTATGCTGGAGTTTGCAGGAAGGTTGCCGATAGGGTTTGGGTAGTTGATACCAGGATTGACAAGCGGTACAGTAGGTCCATTGTCCAAGACTAAAATGTAATTGAACAAGATCATTTAAAATTTCGTCTCAACTTTTTAGTTTTAATAATTAGATTTAGAAAAATGTATTACGTGAGAGCACCGACTGGAAACCAGAAAGAACAGAGTCAGCAGCTTTTACTACTGCAGCAGCTTTTTCTGCATTTGTTTGTCCGTTTACTCCGAAAGCTAGATGATTTAGCAATAAAATGCTAACAAAAGAAAAAAGATTCTTGTTCGTGTTAAAACAGTTTTCCGGTTTCAAAAGTATGAAGTAGATAGGAACCGTTGGAAACTGTGAATGTTAATTTTAGACTAAAGTAAGTCGCTTATAAATGAAATGCTTGAATAAAATTACCCATGTTTGCACGTCATTCCCTATTATTTTATTTCAATCTAGATAGTTTGATTAAAATTATTTGTAAAGTGACAGTAAAGTAGACAGATAATGAAATACAATTATTATTCAAGTAAGACGTTTTCATATGTAACTAAAATTGAATAGGTTTTATGGAGTTAGCAGAGAGGAACTGCCATTAGTAACGTTAAATAGAATACCATTTAATTCTCATATGGACTCAGAATTGATTTACTTTTGTACGGACCAATTGAACTTGAACTTAAAAATCACGAAAGAATATTTTTTAATATGTGCGTAAAAATTACTTATGACTATTTTTGGATACACGTAGTATATACTTATAAATACAGTTTGTATTGTTTCGCGTAACTCTTTGTATTTTGCTACAAAAGCATGAAGCTGAATATCATTAAACAAGAATAGCAATCCAACATTTTCTTAATGTCCGATTTCAGAATGATTTTATGCCTTTGCATGAAACTTAATGTGTCATATTTTATAACGTTATGTAACTAATGCTGACATAATTTATGCATTCGCAGAGCTGAAAATTCCATGAACTTCTGCAATGGCTTAATTGTGAAGAACAGTTTGGGTGGGCATATACAATGAAAGACGTAAGCAGATACGTTTTTACGCATTTTACTTGTTTATTTAACTTTAAATCAGGAAAATTCAAACGTGAAACATAATGTGATTGAAATCATGGTTCAGTTAGGTTAGGTCAGGTTAGAGTATATCGAGTAGTTGAAAGACAACGTTCGTTTGCTTTGTTGACGAAACAAAAATATGTTCTAGCTTTTCATTTATTCAAAATTCTACTGTTCAAACATTATTATAAGATATCCTAAGAACTTGAGGTTTTCAAGAAAATTGTCATTAAAACTGTTATTTCTTTTCTATTTTGAGTTGGTACAAATATTATTTGACATTGCGCCTTTATTTATTTATTTAACTGCCACGCACGCTAATTGTGATATTAGAAGTCATGCATAGAAACTTTGCAATGCAATTCCAACGAAATTCTAACAAGCTCAATACCGTTTGGTGATATAATATTTGTCAATAAATGCTTAAACCGGACAACGTAGTCAAATCGTAACCTTAAACTGGACTTTTATATGCATTTATTGCAAATATGTACCATTGTATTCATTTTCGTCTTTTATCTATCGTAGACATTTATTAACATAATGATAATATTTGAAATACATCATTAATGCCATATTACTTTTCATTTTCAAATTTATATTTAACGGTGGAATTGCGCAATAAATAGAGTTTCAACATTTTTCTAGCACATCTTATGTGGTAGGTTTTAACTAGTTATTATATACTAGTGAACCCAGCTAAAAGGAGTGAACCTAGCACTCAAGAGAAATTCATCAGGCCACCCATCACAGTAATAAAAACAATTCCGAAAATATCATCGGTATTTCTCTTAAGTTATTGTTATTATGTTAACTTTGTAAATACAATATTTTAAATATACTTTAACTTTCTACAGCGGTTGGAAAAATGCCAACTTTCTGTTCAAAAGGAACTTCCTAAACAAAAATAATAACTGTAGGTAGATCGTAGCACCAAATACAGGCAATAGTGAAAGACTCCATTTTTAATAAAGACCCTAAAAAGTTCAAATTTAAAATCAAAAAAATAAGATTCCCTAGATTTTAGAAAAATGTACAAATCCAATGAGTACACTATACGAATAAATAGTGGTCCTCAGTTATTTAATTCTGCAAAAAGGTGTACAAACTGGCACGAAGGAATAAAGGGGACAGTAAAAAGTAATATCAGCTCTATTAAAAAATGGGACATAAATTTGTCAATATATAGAGCAGAACCAATTTGGATTAGTGGTTTTGAAATATGCTAATTAATACGCCTAATATTTTGAAATGTCCCGTTTCGCTAATCATCTCCATTCAATTACCAATAATCTCCTTATGTAAATTTCTATTATGTTTTGATGTTATAATATTTTTAAATGCATACGCATCTTGCTTTTAAGGAACGTGCATATATTACGTGTGCAGTTGATGTGAGGAAAAGTTACCCAAGAGTGTCACAGTAGTATCTAACCAAATGAATAATTTCTAACAGCTATAACAGATAAGCTTGAAATAGATAATAGGTTAAATAGGTACCAATCAGCGGCAGTGTTCAGGACGCTATATATGACCAAATTCAATCACCGACAGTTCCAGTCACCAGTGTTCAAATCAAAAAAATGACAACGCTTATCAGTTCCATTGTCAATTTCAGTCAGCTGAGAATTTTTCCTTTTAATGAAGAAACAGCAGATGTACTTAGCTTGTGTCTTTATTTCTTAAATCAAATACCAGAATGAACTAAAATGGTGGTGAATGTAAATCGTGCGGTTAAAAAGGAAAATTACAATTTCACCACTCACAACAGAGCAGAGCACTTTACACGCATTCGAAATTGCTGAAAATTAGGGTGGATTAGTATGAAACCACTCGCACTTATTTCGACAGTTTAGAGGAAGTGAACATGCGCATTTTTGTGGGAATGTGCATATATTACGTGTGCAGTTGATGAGAGGAGGAGGAGGTACTCAAAAGTGTTGCAGTCAGCACTTGCGTTGCACATGGGGGAGTGGGTTTTGCGTTACGCAATATATGCAGGTTCCCTAGGCTGTCCTACCACACATACATATATAGAGATACATAGATTGGTAATTTTTTTTCCTTCTGTGTTTATTATATAGAAATAAATTCTATCCTTGAAATAAGGCATAAATCAACTAAACATGTTAATTGCATGCAATACACAGAATAATTGTCGCATTTGGTTGACTAAACCCATGTAATTTGTAAGTTGTGTGGAAAATAGATTAATGAGCACATAATGAAAATTTTTTGTTGTGTAATGTATAAGAACTTTGTAGCTTAACAAGATTCAAGCTCAAGCCAAACAAACACTTGCGATTTATGTATGTAAATATTTGAATATATGACTTTATATATAGACTATAATAGCCACCATTACCATTTAGATGTGACATGTAGTAGCAACCCAAATGCCTTCATCCAAAGAAGAAAGTTGTTTTGATTTAATCGCTATGTTTTATTTGAGCACACAGCACAGATTACACACAAGATAGCCGTTAACGTCCAGTTCAGTTGATTAAATAAGTTAATACTAATTCTAGCGAAGATAATTATATAGCTTTCAATGTAAATTGGGTTTGTTTTTTAAATTTTAAGCATTATTCTTAAAATAAGATTTACATAGACATAAACAGTTTAAGCAGATGACACTAAACTAAGTATTAAAACTGTATTAACATTAAAATTAAAATATTGAATGACAATAAACTACTTACGTAACTTTGAGTAGATGACCAAAGCCATAAAATAAAACTTATGAAACAAATAGTAACCTAAAATTCACTGTAGGCATTATTAGATTATTACTTATCAAGGGTGCATCTAAGATTCTGAGAGATCTAATATACTTCCTTTCCTAAATTACTTTTCAATGCGTCTCGAAAATCGTAGCCTGAAGTGAAAGCACAAAAAATGCACTTGTCCTAAAGATTAATATGTGCATACTGCTAGGAAAATATCAATATTGAAGTTCATAAGACTGATATTTACATTAATTCCCCCGCTTGATTTAAGATTGGAGGATGAATTTTAAACTTTTACGGTCATTCCATTTTGATCCCATCCTAGAGACAACATACATCTAAAAATTATTGCGTATTCAGCTTTGCACAGGATGATGATAATGTCTCTAGTGAATCTTGAATAAATTCTGTAAAAATGTCAGGCCGAAACTGCAAAATCCCTTGCCCGGTGATGGTCAACTTAACTTCATTGTTAGTTGTAAGCCCATAAATCCACATGCCTGAATGACAAACACACAAATAAATATTTTTAGCAGCTAAACTGGACAATATTGATTGCAAGGGTAGCAGAAACTAGTCACTTAAGGCTTCCTTGACAATTGAATTCATCCTTAGAATACTTAATAATGCATAACCATAACAATTATGTTATAAATCATACCTGGTCGGTTCATCAAGCCGAAAGCCGAAACTTCTTTGATCTTAGATTCAAAAAGTGTACTGTAATTTTCAGATCCGAGCATATGAGAAAAGGCAACCGGTGTAGTTTTAGCTCCCTCGGCCATTTCAATTAGATTAGTGTGCACCTCTACAGGGAGCGAATTCATCATGTCTGCACTCCATTTTGTAATTCGATTAAAATAATTACGATGAATTGCTTTATACATTTCTTCGACTTCCATAAGATTTTCATAACCGTTTGTTGTCTCAGAATTTGGTTCGAATCGAAATAATGCCCCAGTTCTATGTAAAAATAGCACATAATAATGAAAACATTTACATTTTTTATATAACGCCAATAATATCCTCCGGGTATTTAAATGATATGAAAATGCATAAGATACAAATATCAATTTTGATATCTTACGCATGGTTGACTAGTTTTGTTTTTGGATGATTTGGCCAAGGCAAACTGAAAGGGACGAGAAAATATCTGCCTGACTTATCGTTGGTTGACATAAGACACTTGATGAAAGCCATTTTCAATAGACAGACCATCACAGACGTAAAATGAACATTGGCAGTCCGTCTAATATCCTTTAAAGGCTGTAGCGGCAAGGCAACTGTTGTGAAGAAATGACCATTAGATGTTCCGTCTATCAATCGTCCATTTCCAAAGCCACGTAAATCTTTTGAGTACTCATAAAGTCGATATGGAAATTCCACGAATATTTTTACCTTGTAAAAAGGAATATATTTATCGTAAACCATATAATAAACTTAATATAAACGTAATAAAATATTATTATACCAGTTAATATATTCAGACAATAAATTTAACGCTTCGTATTAGGTGAAATTATTGAAAAATTCTAGTTGTTCATATTTAAAATTTTAAATACCATTTCTGTAACCGACAGGAATTGTTAGATACGACATGTAGTGATTTCTGTCAACCCTTGTTATCATTCTAACTTGTAATAAACTGTGCATGTAACATTAATGTTTATTCAAATTAAGAAAATTAAAACTTTTATAAATTAGGGGATATAAAATTTTTCTAAATTTTAAAAATTAGAATTTTTCTAAATTCGATTTAAAATTTTGCTGTTAAGTTCATTTTCTGAAGTTTAAATTCACTTATTCCATGAAGATGTACTTTATTTCGAAACGTGTCTTTTAAATCTTCCACTTGGTATTTGTAAGACGTATTCGTGAGTAGGTCTATTATATGTAGAAGGGAGTAGCCATCCCCGAGAACATGATGAAATTTGAAAACTAAAGTCACTTCATCAAAACCTTCCACCGTCAAAAATAAAATTTCCCAGGGCGGAAAGTCAGTTTTAAATGGTTTGGAAATCCAACTTTTAATTGTGTCGTTTCGTGTGGAATAATTTGATATCGTTATTGAATGAATGTGATTATCGTAAAATATATTTTCGTGTGTCTTCAAAAATAATTGCCCCCAAAATTCAATTGGACTTTGGAAAAAACGTATATGAGGATCCTTGAGATTTCTTGAGTCTTTGACGTTGACCACTTTTTCTAAAAATTTCCTAAAGAAATCTTGTGTATTTACTGCTCCATTTAATACAAATATACAGCCGTGAGTTGGATCCTTTCCCATAAAACAATAAATATTTTTATCCAGTGAATGACACCTCACAAAAGTCGGATGAATTATCTTACAATAAATTGACGGAACGAATTGACATATAAATACAACAACTGCTAAAAATATATAAATGGGGAAAATAATAATAGCTACGGTCCAGGCTATTAAACATTTAAATGCGAATAATATTTCCATTTTTTCTAAAATACAATGAAAACAATCTATATTATACTTTAAGGATAGACACAAGAGCCGGAGGCGATATTCAAATCAGGTCACTGTGCTACGAGTAAACTGTTAGTTTCTGGGGATGAGTGGGTATTCGGTATGAGTACCTACGGCCTAGTGGACTCTTTAAACGGTTTTGGCCGACATAAGTATGAAATAAATAGTATTAAGTTTTCTTTCATAATACCATATTAATTAATAAATAATTATTAATGCATACGATTAACCATTACGCATACACACGTGCCAAATAGAAGAACAGGTAGAGAGCCTAGAAGATAGTAGCAGTGTAGAGCATATATATTTTCTCACAATACGGTTTCATAGTATCAGTTGATGCTAAAGGGAAAACTTCTTGCATGAGCGTGAATGTTTTATTAAAAATGAGCCAAATAATATTTTTACATTTTATGTTTGTAAATACTATGAACTAAGCAATACTTCTCACATTAAAATGAAACTACAAGGTTAATGGATAAAATTAAAGGATTGCGAATATGATATAAGGAAACATATGTAAAATGTTGTAATCATAAATTTAAATAGAAAACCCAGTTATAAAAGAACAAAACTTCAACATATAGTACTTGATATTTTTATATGCACTAAGAAATATTTCATAACCAACTGGTTATAATGCATGTGAAGCGTTGGTTTAGAGATGCCCTTCAAGATATCTTAGCTTTTAAATACTTTTATTTTTTAAAGATAATTTAGGTTAATAAAGCGTGAATTTGGAGACTGTTGTCCACAGATTTCAGCTTGTTTAGCAATATATAGTATGTAATTGCAAACGAGTACAATAAAATATATATTACGGCCACATGTAGGAAACGATTTGTGTAGGATGTATAATATTATGTAATAGCACAAACTTTCCAGCATTGTTGGTCGGGTGGTTTTGGATTTTCTGGATAAAAAGCCGACTCACTTATTTTAGCAGCTACAAGTCTGACTTATTAACGAAAAAATTTTGCGGTTTGGAAATTGATTCTTTTTACAGGATTCAGGGCAAGAGTAAGATTCGATATAGACTAGATTCCACTTAAAATATTTTATACGCCGGTTTCGCAGTTACGCTATCTTGGGTAGTCGATTTTCTATTCAGTGTCGGCACCAACGCTTCGGTTTTGGCTAATATTTAATTAAACTGGGCTACACACTTCGGGGTACGCTGTTATGACTCTTTGTGGTAAGCTAATTTCAATACATTCTCACAATTCTCACAAAAAACAGGTGGGAGGAATCGGGAGGATCTTGAATGTAACCGTTGTTTTTGCATTATATTTCTACGTGTAGAAAATTGTAATTTGTATTATTATTCTAATGTAGTAATTGGAAAGTAAATTATAATCATGCAATTATTTTCACCTAACTGTACCAAATGTAATTAAACGGATTCTTGTTTAATCGCGCACTCTTTTATAAAATTGCTATGCTACTATGTTTTAGTTGAGTACAACTAAAACCTAGCCACTAACCTAGAATTTAGTTAATTAAAGAAGATAAAAACAATTCAAACGAAGATAATTATATGGACTTCACAGTAAACTTAGTTTATTTTTTAAGTTTTAAACCCTGTTCTTAAAATAAGAAGTTGCTTCATATTTACATACACATAAACAGATAACACTAAACTCGTCATTTAAATTAAAAGAGAATATATACTACTTGCATAACTCTGAGTAGATGAACAAAGCCACAAATTTAAAAAAAAACTTTTGAAATAAACAGTAATTAAATTATTGTAAACTAAAATTCACTGAAGGTGTTATTACTTATCATAAATGGCATCTAAGATTCTGGGATTTAGTTTTTAGTATATAGTTAAAGAAGGAAAAAACTCGAAACGGGAATGATTTTTTTTCCAATTTCCATCCATCTAAGTTCGGTAATCATAATAAATGGATATTGTTGGCAAATGATTAAAGAATAAATTATGTCGAGTTTAACTATTTGAACTATATGAAGCAGCAGAATATTGAAACGTCGCGCGACGTTTCAATATTCTGCTGCTTCATATAGTTTCTGCTGCTCCAAGTTTTGGGTTTTTCCTAGGAAAAACCCTGCCTTTTTCATGCCCTGGGCCAAACCAATGGTTAAGGCCCTACTCTTGCTAACATGGCAATATCCAAGTGTGATACAATTGTACCACATAGCAAAACCCAATGTGGTACAATCGTACCACACCGGGATATATACAAACGTTCAGCGTGTAGTCGACGATAAAATTAAGGTTTCCGTCGGTTAATTGTCGACAATAACAAATTACATTCTAACGGGTTATCATCGATGATTACAATTTAATATGCAGTCTGCCGGCTAATAGTCGATGATTACAATTTAATATGCAGTCTGCCGGCTAATAGTCGATGATTACAATTTAATATGCAGTCTGCCGGCTAATAGTTGATAATTACAATTTAATATGCAGTCTGCCGGCTAATAGTCGATGATTACTGTTTAATATGCATTCCGTCGGTTTATAGTCGATTTTTACAATTTAATATACATTCCTTCGGCTTATAGTCGATGCTTACAGATTATTTTGCATTCTGTCGGCTAATAGTCGATGATTATAATGTAATATACATACTGTTGGCTTATAGTCGATGCTTACAGAATTATTTAAATTCCGTCTGCTTATATTAGGTGATTACAATTTAATACGCATTCCGTCTGCTTATAGTCGATGATTACATATTATTATACATTCTGTCGGATTATTGTCGATGATTACATATTAATATACATTCTGTCGGATTATAGTCGATGCTTACAGATTAACTTGCATTCTTTCGGTTTATAGTCGATGCTTACATATTAATTTACATTTCATCGACTTATAGTCGGTGATAACAGTTTAATATGCATTCCGTCGGCTTATAGTCGATGTTAAAGATTAGTTTGCATTCTTTCGGGTAATAGTCGATGCTTACAGATTAATTTACATTCCATCGGCTTATAGTCGGCGATAACAGTTTAATATGCATTCCATCGGCTTATAGTCGATGCTTACAGATTAGTATGCATTCTTTCGGCTAATAGTCGATGCTTACAGATTAATTTACATTCCATCTACTTATAATCGATGCTTACAGATTAGTTTGTATTCTTTCGGCTAATAGTCGATAATTACAATTTATACATTCCTTCGGCTATACTCGATGCTTACAGATTAATTTGCATTCTTTCGGCTAATAGTCGATCATTACAATTTAACATACATTCTGTCGGCTTATAGTCGATAATTACAATGTAATATACGTTCTGTCGGCTTATAGTCGATGCTTAGAGATTATTTTACATTCCGTCGGCTTATAGTCGATGCTTACAGATCAGTCAGCAATTTAGTCTATTAATCCATTATGCCTTTAATTTCACGTATAAGGTTGATTTTAGTTATCAAGTCCACTGTACTGTAAGAATTCCATCCAGATCTCTTGTACCCAGCTAAAAATTGACGTTTTCACGGTTAGGCACTTTTGGTGGGCTAACATAGATAGTCCACGTACCTTGTTCATGTTCTGCCCACCAAAACTGCCTAACCGTGAAAACGTCAATTGTATTATAATAAACTAAGTAAAAGACAGTTAGAGCACAAAGTACCAAAAACGACATTTTATTACAAAACATAACTCATTTTTGGTCTCGTTGCTTTTTGACACATTAAGGAGAGTCGCCCAGTTTTTCTTAGTAAATATGAAACAGAAATGTTTATTTGGCAAAGTTTGAGATCATTGACAGAACGGGTGATGGAATTCAATGCAAAAATGAATTCCAATCACTTCCACAGATTTGGGTTTTATGTTAACATCTCTTTTTCAATAGGGGGATTTTTTTTGGGATTACTATGAAGAAACATTCCGCTCGGTCAAGACACGACATCATCAGCTTAAATTCTTCACATTATTGAATGGTTTGTTTTGCATGCTTGTTATGCTTCAAATTATATCAATAGTTCGAAATGAAGATATTGACGTCGTCGTCTCTTATATCATGAAAAATCTGGTCATGATGATAGTTCATTTCATGTATACTGGTACCCAGGCAAACTTAACGTCAAGAGGAGAAAATATCAAGTCGGTTTTGAACTACTTCTACTCACAGGAAGTGGCCTACAAAACTGGTATATAGCATTTAATTTTGGCTTTCACAAATTTATAGTTGAGAATTATGAATATCAATTAATAGTGATAAATAATGGTAAATTTTCAAAATTTTATATTTTAAAGGTCCTCAAACGACAGAGTTAAAGAAACTGCAGCATTTAAAGATTGAACGATGGTTGGCAAAATGGTTTGTGCCAATAGTTGTGATGCGGGTGACGTTTATATCCATCAACTTTTTATTCTTTGAACAAAGGAAACACTTCTGGTTGGACAGTCTCTTCCCGCATTCAATGGAATACCTTTTCGGAATCAAATTATTGCAAGCAATGATTCTAATTAACTCATCCTATCACGGGGCATTGAATGCCGTGTTTTTATTCATGTTCTTCATTCGGAACTCCGATTGGATGCTCCAGATGAGGTAAAAGATGAGTGATGAGACTTTATGAGTTAAAAAAATATTTCAATGATAATGAGGTGTTTATTATATGATATACTATATAATTTATACCCAGCTTCTCTTAAAAAGAATTATTTGAACTTTTAATAAATGACCTGTTTAAATTTGAATCATTCTCTTGGACAATTATGCTTTCAGATCCGACAGTGGAAATTTCGACTACAAGATGAAACTCTATAACATAATGAGGATACTAAATGCTGCTTATGATTGCCCTTTTGGTTGCCGTCTCATGCCCCTTAGAAATGTAAAACCGGAAAGGTTATTTGATTTCTACGATGCTCTTATATCTTGGCTAATGACCTTACTGTTACTTTAAACTACACTTTCATAAGAGTTTTTAAAATTTCTCTATTCTGCATTTAAAAAGAACTCCATTTAAAATTACCGATTCTTATAGCAAATATCACGAAAAGAAATTGTCTATTTTATAGTTATAACATACTAATTTTTTAAGTAGCGGTATAATCGCTTCTAATTTTTACGAATGTACACTTTTAATAGCCTTTACGAGCCCGTCAATAAACCCTGGCGGTAACAACAATGTGAATAAATTCACACAAAGGAATCTAGCTTATTTCGAATAGCGGTTAGATGATAATTAAATAATTGAAAAATATATTTTTGTTAATAATACCAGCCTCATTTCTATTTGGACCATCAAGTTTTAGGTCTAGGCTTCAATAATTTCTGCACACCATGTATTAGTTATTTTGCAATTTTTCTATACGTTTGACTATATATTTTCTCCTTTCCTTGGGGAAAACCTTTCGTTTTGACTTACAATGTGATGTATCCGAAAGCAAAGTAAAATGAATGGCAGGTTTAAAATTATGGGACACAGACTTTGTTTATATCTTCTTTTCTATAGCTAAAAAACGCAAGATCGCACAACTTTTTCGTGTCTACAGATTGACAGGGCAATTATAACATTTGATTGTAAAATTAAATATAAATCCGAAATAGATAAATTTCGTTCCTATCCGACCATTTTCTAGTTTTATTTACTTTATTCAAATTAGTATATATGCTTTGTATACTAATACCATTTCTGTCTGTCCGTCCTGAAATCCCTGTGTATGATAAATTTCGAAAGTTAGTTATATTTCCGTTTTTCAATGGTTTATTATAAAATATTAAGTTTGTTAGAACCAATGTGACATATTCAATACTATCTATGAGCCTATCAAAATCAAGTCAATCTGAGGGAGCGGTATCTCAAAAGCAATGGAAAGGACGGATGTATTCCAGAATCAATAGAAATAATTGTCAAATAATAATCAATAGAAATAACCATAGGCATTGTTTTGGCCAAATTTGGTCAATATCCGTCATTCCATTTGAAAATTACCGTGGGTGCGGACAGACTGAGTGGCTCTATAAGCTCGTTAGGAAGACTAATATAACACTTATATATATTTTAGAACTCGAATTTATTCGGAGGACCTCAAATTGTTTCGGAAGAACTCGAATTTAATCGTAGGAACTCGAATGTATTTGGAGGAACTCGAATTAATTTGGAGAAACTCGAATTAATTTGGAGGAAATCGAATTTATTCGGAGGTACTCGAATTTATTCGGAGGTACTCGAATTTATTCGGAGGTACTCGAATTTATTCGGAGGTACTCGAATTTATTTGGAGGTACTCGAATTTATTTGGAGGTACTCGAATTTATTTGGAGAAACTCGGATTTATTCGGAGGTGCTCGAATTTATTCGGAGGTGTTCGAATTTATTCGGAGGTGCTCGAATTTTATTTGAAGGTGCTCGAATTTTGATTGGAGGTGCTCGAATTTATTCGGAAGTACTCGAATTTTTTCGAGGATGCTCGAATTTATTCGAAGGTGTTCGAATTTATTTGGAGGTGCTGGAATTTGTTTGGATGTGCTCGAATTTTTTCGAAAATGCTCGAATTTGTTTGGAGGTGTTCGAATTTATTTGGAGGTGCTGGAATTTGTTTGGATGTGCTCGAATTTATTTGGAGGTGCTTAATTTATTTGGAGGTGCTCGAATTTTGGAGGTGCTCGAATTTGTTTGGAGGTGCTCGAATTTGTTTGGAGGTGCTCGAATTTGTTTGGAGGTGCGCTCGAATTGATTTGGAGGAATTCGAATGGCGCTCCGACAATAGTCAGGTGTTGGTTGTAATCATGTCCGACTAAATAAGATTGGGTCCTCGGTAGCAATAGCAATACAGCATTGAGGTCTCAGCACTTTAGGCTCCGCCGAACATTTGGCACCTGCTATATCGTTTTTATAGTTTCAGCTTAGGCTCCGCCGAACTTTTGGCTTCGGCTGAGTAAACGGAGTGGAAGGAAAGCAAAGCAAGCGATGCGATGAGTCATCGAGTCACACGTGGACACCAAAGTCCCAATAGTAGAGTAGATAATGATCGATATTTTTGTGTATATAATTGTAGATATCTAAATTCTAACCTTGAATAAAGACGCAAATCAACTAAACCTGTTATTTACAAGCAATACAAGGAATAATTGTCGCATTTGGTTGACTAAACCAAATAAGCTGTAAGACTTGTAAGTTGCATGGAAAATCATTTAACGAAGACATAGCGACAAGTTTTTGTCAGACAAGACAGGAATGTATAAGAATTTCGTAGTTTAACGAGACCGAAGCAAAACGGACTTTTTCGATGTGGACTTAATTAACTTCAATTAAAATAAATGTCCAATTATGTGTACGGAAAAAGTGAATGAAAAGATTCGTGATACGATACTAATTTAATTAATATTGCTGAAAATAATAATTCTGAAGTATTAATTTTGATTTAATTAAAAAGCTTTGGCTAGCACTGCTATATAATTACACATACTATACTCTCAACTACCATTATTAGTATATTACTACTATACTATACTACTTACTATCAAATGAGAGTGTAACTTTATGAAATTATTTGGTTAACAGACAGGTATTTAACAATATCAGAAATGAAATATTTAGCTGTTTTGGATTTTCAAAGTCTAAATTATTTACTTTATTTTCAAAATAATTATTGCATTGGCGAAAATTTATCATACGTCATATATAGGCTATATAATCCATATTCAGGAAAAAATTTGGTCCTTTTTGAAAAGATATCAGTCAAAAATAACCTTAAAATACGAAAATTGGACTATTTCTGGAGGGGAGGCGTTATACCTTCCAAACTTCAGAGAATCAACCTCTCAATACAGCCTTGATTACATTGATGGGTTTCTATTCATATTTAGTGAAGTTAAAACATTTTGTATTGGTAAACCGTGACAGTATGCCAGATTATATCCACCTTTCCTTAAATTTTTGTGCAGTACGTGTACAAACAAACGATTTGGAATGTCTTTTTTAACTGCAACATATCCATAAAGCTAATTAGATGTAACTATAGTTTTAAGCCCGCTATTGAATTTTATTGCATTATATTGTCATTTTCAGTCAAACACATAATACTAAAATACAAGAAGTCTAATTAGCATTAATTAAGTAGGAAGTGTATTTAAAATTCAATGAAATAAATACATGAAGTTTATTAAAATTACTAGTTGGTCTTTTAGTTTTCAAACTTGCTTTGATGTAATTAGTAGTTTTAGATTTATTTAGAAACATGCAATTAGCGATGAAGACTGGAATAATTAAGGTTTAAATATATGGAATTTTCTATTTAATAAGTGTACAAAGCAACTAATTTTAAGAAGGTATGTGCAGCAAACAATATTTAAATTACTACATACAATACTTACTACTCTACCGCTTACAATTTCCTATCAAGGTTACTCTACTCCTAAGCTCCAGTATTATGCATAAGTAAATAGTTAAAAAGAAAACATGAGTTTTTTTACATTCCAACCGCGTTCTTCGATGTTGTATCTTAAGGGGAGCCACCCCTCCGTCGAGGTATCTAGCGGAATTTGGCATGAACTCGATCTATTTACATTGAGTTGAGTACAAAACCATTCAAAATTTATTTTTTTAGGAAATCAAGGAAAACTCAAAAACTCTTCCGTTTTCAATTTTGATTTTTTTACCTAAAATTCTTACAGGGTCCTGGAGGGTCACAAGTTTGCGTTTTGTTCAAAAAGACTTTTAGTTATTTTATAAAAAATTCATAAACCTATCGCGCCAAAAAAAATAAAATTTTTTTTGGTAGAATGACCAGTGTGACCTTTATAGGTCAAATTTGTAACATATCTGAAACTTGTGACCCTCTAGGATCTTCATCCTAAATTTTGAGACCAACTACGCCCAGATTGCTTGAAAATTAGGCGACTTATCCATGATTTCCTGGAGTAGGAAATTACATTGAAAACCAAGTACTACTGCCTGACCTTAAAGAATATCTGTCAATATATTGTTTAGCTACAATATGAAATATCAATTCCTTCAGTTACATAAGTTATTGTTTAAAAAACTGTTTAACCTAATCTATAGATAGAACATTGTAGTTAATTATTTCAAAAAAAGTAATATTATCCTCAAAAACAATTAAAATAACTACGTTCACAATGAAAAGGTTTGTAATTTTAGTTATTCAAGTGCAATTATTAAACTGTTTTCAGAATGTTCACTGCAGTGGCGAATATTTATCAAAAGTTAGAAGTTTGGCAGAACCAGCTTGTAACCGAAATAAAACTATTGAAATTTTGTATAGACCACGATCAGGTAACATCATTAAAGAAAATCACCAAGAATTGAACGAAATATTGAGCAAATTAAGTCCATTGATGAAATGCACTATCCGAATTGCCTCAGAGAATCTAATTGCCGAAGAACATTGTAATAGCAAAAGTGGCCGTAATTCTTTAATCAGGAAAAATGGGAATGATTTTTTCCCTTTTATATCCAAGTTTGGTAAGAATGATAAATTGATATTGGCAAATGATTTAAGAATTAGTTATGTCGAGTTTAATTATTTAAAGTATATGAAGCAGCAAAACATTGAAACGGCGGTTTTCGTATTTACTTATTCGTCTAAATCAAACTTGGACAAAGTTGCCCCAGTCTTTCAAAGTAATTTTCTGCATGGATATCTGATATTACCGAACAAAATCTTCAAACTTTGCGTTTGTTGCGTAGCCAATACTGGGGGATCGCTTTGGAAACTATTATTAGAAGGACAAGAATTAATAGAAAAGTGTACATCGTATCAATTTTAATAACGCACCAATAAGAATACATTATGGCAAGAAATTCGCTCGATCTGTGTTACCTAGTTTCATGTTTAAACATTTAAAGTCACCAGCAAAAGAACTGTTCAAAATGTATTTATTTAGTGTACTTAACTATGTGTTCAAATACCTGATTGGAAATATGAATTCGAGTACAATATACGTCTTTGACGTAAATGAAGCAGATCTAATAATGACGGAGGAATTATTAATACATAATGTAATGGAAATGGCAGAAGGCTACTCAATTATGGTGTCTCCATCTGTAGATATTGCATTTATATCCAGTACACAAAATCAACCAAGTTGGCAAGATTTGATTGACCCGATTGGAATTTTAGTTCTGAGCCTGACTGTTTCAACGATTTTAATTGTAACATCTTCAATGTGGCTTCTCTCAAAATTGGACAATAAAGAACCCAAACGGAAAAAAACGCCATTGAAATTTCTTTGGCGTGTTCTCCGTCCCTTAATTTGTCAATCAACAGAAGACTCTCAGGATGTTTCCGGAGCAAGAACCTGGTTTCGAATTATCCTTACAACTTGGTTGTTGTTCTGTATTCTGATTTCTGAAAGCTACAAAGGAATCTTGACAGGAATAATTATTGATCCTTCTCCAAAAAGAGTATTAGGTATTAACCTATTCAGATCTGGTTGATCCAAACATCAAATTGTTTACTGGTCTAAGTGTAACAGGGTACGAACAAACTGCTTACGCTGAAATATTTTCTACATTGGCACTGAGTAATACAAAAGGAAACCTCAATCGGGAAATTTACAAAACGATATCAAATAAAATACTTGAAGGTAAAGCTAGACTACTTGTATGGGGGATATTTATTCAGATATCATGTACGACGGGAAAGTATATGTACAGCAGAAAATGAATATCAAGATTGCACAAGGACTTATTGAGCAGCTCCACTCTCCAAAAAGTTTTCTTGTTTCCTCTGATATTGTGTCCACCTTACCAACAATCTTTTTTAAGAAAGGTACCTTTGCCTCAAGAATGGAGTTTGTGTTCGAGCAACTTTACGCATCTGGAATCCTTTGGTTGGACATTTACAGACAGTTTGTTGTATCAATGATTATTAAAACCAGAATATTTGATGAAAACTTAATTCCCAAAAAAATAGTTAAAGAGGTAATTCGATCCTACAAAAGAATTACTCAAGAACCAACTACACTCAGTACAGTACACTGTTGGCCACCATTTATATTCTTTTTGCAGTTGGAATAGGTATAGGTTGGATAATGTTTATAGCCGAGGCATTTGCATACTTAAAGCGGAAGAAAAATAAAGTCAAGAAAAAAACAAAAAATTATTTCATTTTAAAAAAGCCCAAAAGAAAGCCAAATAGAATTATAAGGGGTTTGTTTCAATGTTGTCGAGTTAATAGGTATAATGCCACAAAAGAAGCTGACTATAGCACAAAAAAGGTCCCGTAAGTTGAGCGAAATGTTTAAGGTTTAAAAGGAAAAGAAAGAGATCTGTGTGCGATAGGGGCCGACCGCACTCAATTTATCTCACCCGAAAAAAGAACAGAAAAAGTTTGATATGTGCATAAGCAGTTTTTTATGTATTATAAGTACTAATTATGAGACCCCAGATCCAATTCAATACATTCACCTAGTCATACTTCGCGTTCATAGTACGCAGTTATAGACCCAACCTCCACAATCCCAATTCGCTACGTCTAATGTACAGCAGGAAAATTCTTACTCCAAATTAAAGTTTCATAATCTTAATAAAATTGACCATAAAATGATAGTTAGATGGTTGGAGCACCTTCCCTGAAAATGTGTGTTTATTTGAGAAAGTCGTTACTGTATAGTAACTATGAGAAAAGTAACGAAAATTTGTTCTCATTTAAATAACAGGGTAAACGTTAACTAGAGTTTTAAAAAATTTCCTACTTGCCCCAAACACCAAATGAACATAAAAGTGTAGCTCTAAGAAATTATCAGATCAGGGCACCAAAAACAAATATGACGTTCCTATTCCTAGCCGTTTTGACAAAATCACAGGTCAAAGATTAGCCTCAATTGATCAATTTACCCGACATCCGCCACTAAGTTGTCTGATTATGTTCAATATGGTTATATTTAATATCTACTATGTTAGTCAAGTAATTTGCTCAGCAGTGACACGTTTTTAGTGATTAGTTATTGCCATTAAACACTCAAATCAATATTTATCAAATTAAGTGTCCTTACTCTTAATCGTAATTCTTCTTAATAAATTCTGACTAAGTACGTTACAAGTATGTTACAATCGTCTACGTTGCATGATGACTGTTGGGTAAACTATCGACTTCATTTTTACTTATTTTAATGATATGATGGGATGAAATTTTGACTTTCTAGTAGTCCAACTAGTCAGTATTTTGTCTCAATTACTATCAAATTCGCTAGCAGAATACTATGTGCCCCAGTGAGCAACCCCTAACGTATAATTAAGCTACCTGCTGCTCATCTACACCAACATTCAACAAAGCGAAGTTTTAACTTCATTTTTAATGTTTTCGATAATGTACCCCAAAGCCTGTGTCGGGTAACTTTGGAAGGCACCCGACATAATCACATTAGGTATGTTTGACTTCGGGTAAAATGCTTTGGAGTACATTATCGAAAACATTAATTTTATTCATATCGACAAGTGTTACTCATTAGCATAAATAAAGGTTAGTATGACAATTGTTAGCTAGTCCAATTACAATCCCCGTAACCCAACCATTTCCCAACTTTTCCTATAAAAGGAGCATTGACAAATAGCCCGAAAACGAATTCTATAGTTATATCCTAGCTTTTAAATTGCCGCGCTTTTTATGCTTCTAGTTGATAACGTATTGTAAGAAATGCTTTTAATGTAAACAATCCTTTGGGGAATTATTACGAATGTGATAATCTAAACTAACTTTATATATATCATACGTCTATTTAATAGCTTCTGAGTAATTATAGTACTAAATTAATGTCAGGTTATGTAAAGTATTGTGTTTGTAATTATTGAGGATGATATGTAGTTTCATATACTCTCTATTGGTTTTGGTACACCTACTTGATATCTGTGTATTTATTATTATTATTTATTTTATTGTTATTATGCTTTATAACTACTTTGAAAATAAAACTCATCAAATCCACTCAACTTGTTGTTTAATTACAGGTTGTGTCGTTAAATTTGGAAGCTTCGTTGAAAACAATTTATTGAGAATACGATACATTTTTATAGTTCTAGTGGTAGTTGCCCAATGGGTTACCAGATATACTTAAATGGCAAGTATAACACTTAAATTGGACCCTATACTTAAAATCTTGCACGTATTCTAAAATACTTAAATTATACTTAAATTATACTTAAATATACTTAAATTAGTATATATAATAGTAATCAAAAACAAATGCAATACCTGTAACACCTATACAGTACATTGAAGTCACCTTTCACATGGTTTCACATTTTTTAGAGTATTTTAGGTTATAATAAATACTTATATTATGAGTCTGCCGCTGCTCTACTGTAGTAACAGCAAACTCATAATAATTTTAGGGAATGTGGATGTAATGTTGTATGTGTATTACTGAATATAAATAATAATAATATAATATGAATTATGTTTCAATGTATCTCGGGGTTAGGTTTCGTGCTTGCCCAATCAATCCAATTGCCAATAGACTTCCGTAGTATAGTTTAAAGAAAGCACAATTTAATATGACAGTTACTTAATTGACAAAGATCAGAATTGAATTTAGAATGTAAGAAATACTGGAGAAGACGAGGTTCTCAGTGTTGCTGCAATGGCTGACCGAATGGAAGTGTAGGCTGAAGCTGAGCAGCATGTCGACTACTACGACAATTTGTATTTCCTTTGCTGGAAGGAATGTTAGGGTGGAGGGAACGGCGCACTAGACTGTTCGCTCCTTTTAGTGTATGAATTGTGAGGAGCTTTGCTCTCTAACACTTACATTCGTATACTTAGGAAATACTTTAACAAATGAATGCTAATGTTGGTTTGTTTTGGGTGTCAATTCACAATCGACAACACATTAACTGGTAAGTTGATAAGATGTTGCTTTATATTACTGAAAGTACTGTCTTCTCGACAAGTAACAATTTCCAATTGATTTCTTATAAAAACATAATCGGCAGCTACTACAGTAATCAGCTAGTAAAGCTAAATAGTAAATAAACAAGAATTATACTATTCATTTAAATGCAATACATGTAATGTATGTCCGTGCTTAAAACTGGCAGTAAAATCTGCTGAAGTGACATTATTGTAAACATTGTCACCAACTTTATAAATTCATAGCTATCAACTTACTTTCCTCCAAAGTTCTCATATAAGTTTAGAACATATACCTGTTTATAACTAGCGTTAACTATTATTAATTCAAAAAGTTTTAAGTCTGTTTTGTCACAGTTTCGCAGACTTAAGAACTGCAGGTGGATTATATAGATGTAGTCTATATTATACACTCAATCACACAACTTACATTTGGTCGATTTAAGCTAATGGAAAACCTTCGTGACATTTGATGTTCATGTCTGCTTTTACATATATTTCCATCCAAAATCCTGTGTAAGTTAAAATTACAGTGGAATGCATGGACAGGATATCCTTCATGAAACTTTATATAACGTATACTGACTTTTATTATTAATTCATAAGTTTTCTGTTTCCGTATAGCGCTGCTACGCCATAACAATTTCTTGTGGAATGCAAGTATTATTATTATTTATATAAGAAACAGCTTCCTTCCTAGGAAGGTAATTGGTGCTGTTAATGCACTTACAGACATTGCTCAATATAAATGCATTTTTGTTGTCAATCTATATACACATTTAGTTCTAACAATTTAGTATTAACACAATCAATATAAAGTGAAATATTGCACAACTTCCTCAATCGTCTCATCATAGCTAGAAAAATCACTTATAGTATAGTTATTATCATCAGACTCATTTACTTGAATATCAAGATAGTATTTAAATAACTCTTTTTTAAATATGTTTAGAGATTTACTATTCTTAATATAATCTGGTATCGTTAGCCACTCAGTTGTAGCTTGGTTTGAAAATTGTCTATTGTCATAGCTAGAAATTCTATTGGATTTAATTATATAATTATATGTTTTCGATCTTGTATTTCGCGTTACAACGTTCTCAATTTTCAAGTAATTTTCAAAATAAGGTGGGCAGTCTACATTATTTAAAATTACGTAGGTTACTTTAAGGAGTTCAAATTTATACAGATAGTTTGGAAATAGCCAATTAATTTCAACAGATATAGGCTTTTTAACATTGTCATATTTAAAAATACCTAGTACATATCTGCCAGCCCTTCTAATAATATTCTCGATTAATTTCATATTACCTTTATTTGTAGTACCCCAAATTGCTATCATATATCTTATAATTGACATTACATAGGTATTTATTATTAGTTTTCTATTTAGTTTGGTAAACAAATTTTGTACTGGATATACTGACCATATTATTGAATTACATTTATTGGTAACATGTGAAACATGGCTAGTCCAGTTTAACTTATTATCAATAATAAGTCCCAATACTTTTAACTCTTTTTCAGTCTTCACAATAACATTTTGATATTTTAAAGTAACATCACCAAGCTTACTTAATACAAATGGACTAGCTACTATCAGCATCTTAGTTTTTTTAACATTAAGGGACATATGATTATCATTCATCCATTTTTCTACACATTCTAGATCCTCAGATAACTTAGACAATAATAATTGGATATGGTCAGGGTGACCAGATATAATTAATTGATTGTCATCTGCAAATTGTATGACTAGACTATTTATTATACATAATGGCAAATCATTTACTAGCAATGAAAACAACAGACCTCCTAGCACAGAACCTTGGGGTAAACCGAGATTCACTCTTTTTATGTCAGAAACGTTATTATTAGTACATACATACTGTTTTCTATCACATAAATAAGAATTAAACCATTCCGGGTCAATACCATACCAAGATAATTTGGTTTTTAAGATTTCTCTGGCCACCTTGTCAAACGCTTTAGAGACATCTAGCGACAGAATTATGTTAACATTACCCTTTACTATATTTTGAAATAACATATCTGTGAGCGCGATTTGTGCATGTTGGGTAGAATGTTTACGTCTAAATCCAAATTGTGTATTTATAAGTATATTATTAGTTTCTACATAATCTATAAGTTGATTATAGATACATTTTTCAATTACTTTAGAAATTATTGTTTGAGTACTGACCGGTCTTAAATCACTTATTTCTGTTGAATCTTTAATTTTTTGAACTGGAGTAACTTTTGATATTTTAAGTTTATCACACATATTATTTTCTAAAATACTTTGGTTAATTATATTAAGTAGCGCAATCTTAGTAACATGTGATTGTAATAAATAATTTAGGTAGCTAGGACTTAATTCTAAATAATCAGTTGATCTACTATTTTTCTTCTGAAGCATTTTCCATGCAAGTTGCATTTCAGTCATAGACACATTTGATAATTTAAATTGAGTGGTCACCTTAGCTAATTTGTTAGGTTTTTCAGGTACTATTAGCTTATCATTACTACTAGTACAGATATTAACAAAATAATCATTAATACAATTAACATCGATATCTATATTACATTGATCGTTTTTCTTTCCTATCGCAAGTATACCTTTCAATGCATTATGTACACCTTTCTCTTCTATTTGTTTATTCATAAAATCTTTTGTATCAAGTTTTATACTTTTCTTTAGCCTATTGTTTAAATTTTTTAGGGTAACTTTGTTTGAGATAGATTTACTTTTTTTAAAGGCTTTATAAGCATTATCCCTTTTTCTTTTTAACTCACGAGTTTCAACTGTGAGGTATTTACGAGAATTTTTATTACTAATACGAATAGGTTTATATGGAGCATAATCATCCATAATCTTCAAAATATTTTTAGTAAAATTATCTACCTTATCATCTAGCTGTTCAGCATTATCATTTAGGCAACTTATTTGATCAATATTTTGTATAGCACTCATCATTGTTTTGTCAGTCATTTTTCTTATAAAAATAGTTTTTGTTTCACGTTTAACTACATCAAACTCAATTTTAGCATTCACTAAGTCATGATCAGCCAGAAACTTGTTTTCTACCTTTACAGCAATTTGTCTACTAGAATTGCTAATAAATAAATCTAAGGTTGATTTTCCCCTAGTTGGAACATCAATGAACTGCTTTAAAGAATAATTATTTAGCAATTGATTTAATCTGTCTGTCAGTCCCTTCACAATCTTATCATTAAGGTTAAAGTCACCCATTATAAATACAGATTTTTTTGTGTTACATAATTCATACAATATTAAGTCTAATGATGTAAAGTCATTATCCAAAGTCAACTTATCATATAATGGACATCGATAAATACACACTACTATACATGATTTGTTGTATCTGTTTTGCAAGTTAAGACCTTGAAATTCTAAATTATTATTTATAAATAAATCATTATTTTTGAATTTATAATTGCTATATTTTAAGTTATTATTAACTAAGAAGCAAATTCCTCCATTACCTTTGAATACTCGATCTTTTCTAATCATAGTATATCCACAAAATTTTGGTGATAGCATACCTTCTTTCAGAAATGATTCAGTCAAACCTAGCACATCGTATTGTTCGGAGCTCAACAGATTGTCGATTAAATGTTGTTTGTTTCGTATGGATTGGATATTAACATGAGCAAGGCTTAGTTTATTTTGTTTTGGCGAGCTACGGGTTGACTTGGTGTTAATAAAAAATCTTCACTGCCTAAATTCGGAAACACATTGCTTAGGTAGTCCATATATACACAAGATAGGTCCGGTTAAACCATTAGAAAATTTTCGTGACATTTAATGCACATGTATGTCGACCTACACCTTTCCTATATATAATTTTCACGTAAGTTAAAACCGAAACAGATTTCTGATGTTTTGAGTCCCGACGGCCAAACTACTACGGATGTCGATTACGCATGTGCTTTCTGGTGGAATATCTCTTTTGTCTGTTCAGTAACTTTAACCTATATATATCAGTACATGCACACGCGATGAATAGGAATTTAACACTCGAGAAAAATGAAATTCAAAACGTTTCACAAATTTGTTTCGTTAGTTTTGATTTTTTCAGTTCTTAAGGCCACCAACAGCATTCAAAAAAAAAAGATGAGTCACCCTGTCCACCTGCAATCAAAGCCATAGAGACAATGGCCGATGCACTAAATTTCACTGCAGTTTATTCAGGACACCCCAAAGTTTTAAACAAGCAAGATGTATGTGGACTGATTGCTATATTGCCACATTTTATACCCCCGCCCACGGACTCTTATCAATGGAATGAAACGATATTCATTGGAGTGAGAATATAAGAGATCACGCAGGCTGGGAACCAACTATCACACACGAAGTTAACACTTTAGGCATCTGCTCTACTTAAGGATATAAGAAAACTAATTTCAGGATTTTTTTTTAAATCCACCGTTTAAGAGTTATGGCGGTTTTTCCGTAAATGCTTTCCATGGGAGTAATTTCTAAACGAGTGAACCGATTTTGACGAAACCAGTGCCAAAATGATCGCAAGGCTGTTTTCTACATGGGGTTTTCAAAACATTTTTGAAAAATTCAAAATTTTGAAAAACGTCAAAAAAATTTCGAAATTTTGAAAAAAGTCGACTGTTATCGTAATTGGGTTTATGAACATAATACTTAGTAAGTGTATGAGGTATATGATGCCAATATAGTCAACAAATTAAATACAAAATCATATATTTCAACAAAATGTTTTATGAGTCACTATGAATGTGCATACAATTTACGAATGTAATATAATTATAGATTTTCTCATTCGTCATCGTCTTTTCAATAGCTTAAGATAACTAGGAAAAAGGTTGAAGTTAAATGTGCTGACTGAAACCAAAAGGATATTGGACACGATTTAGTGTATGGGGCAATGAGAATCACATTGAACTGTGGATGTCAACCACTAGTGAATGGACTGGTTTTGGTGAAGCAGATGAAGTTGACTGCAAGCCTATGGAGGAATCAGTAATAATGGATACAATTCTTCCAGTGCATTGGTCAACCGCAACAGAATTGATGTCTTCTATAACTGGTTTGGGGGAAACTAAATATTCGCACTTCGAGGCAGTATTTAATGCAGACTATGAAAACTACCCTGAAGACGAGGAGAAAGAACAAATGGATTGGCGGCATCCAATATGGAATGTAGTGTCCGATGTTATTCAATATTTGATTTTAGTTTACATTTTGTGGAGATTGCATCTTTCTCCCGCAATTACAGCAGCGTTGGCTAGTCGTGCAGCCAATGGATACAAACTTTCACACTCTCATGAATGTCGTCTCCCAGATGACCACTACTTCTTATTGTTGACGATTACTATAATTTGCTCTTTATTATTAGCACTACAAATTGTTCGTTACGTATGCGCGAAAGCAGATTTGGTGGGGTGTGGTAGGTAATGCTGTTGATCAGCAGTTAGAGGCAGTTGAAAATGACCAGTAAAATGAAGACAGTAATATGCGTAAAAGTTTGTGCATAATATAGACCATTCCAACTGCTTAATACTATTTTGTTGCGAATAGTCTTAACAACTTAAAAATTTTTAAATTCATAGACTCATAAAATATTTTGTTGAAATATATGATTTTGTATTTAATTTGTTGACTATATTGGCATCATATACCTCATACACTTACTAAGTATTATGTTCATAAACCCAATTACGATAACAGTCGACTTTTTTCAAAATTTCGAAATTTTTTTGACGTTTTTCAAAATTTTGAATTTTTCAAAAATGTTTTGAAAACCCCATGTAGAAAACAGCCTTGCGATCATTTTGGCACTGGTTTCGTCAAAATCGGTTCACTCGTTTAGAAATTACTCCCATGGAAAGCATTTACGGAAAAACCGCCATAACTCTTAAACGGTGGATTTAAAAAAAAAATCCTGAAATTAGTTTTCTTATATCCTTAAGTAGAGCAGATGCCTAAAGTGTTAACTTCGTGTGTGATAGTTGGTTCCCAGCCTGCGTGATCTCTTATATTCTCACTCATTGAATATCTTGAGGAACTGATTCCCTACTACTGTGAGGCATCCCCTAACCTAGAGAATGTCCCTCTGTCAGTGTTGATTCAGAATACATTTGATGACTACTGCTGGCTCCTCATCTTCTCTCTTTTCCCACTTTCATTTTTAGTCTTATCTTTGGGGTCGACGAATTTTTCCTCAACGAGGAAACTAGAATGGGTTTTGATCTCCTTGGCAGCTGTTCTATTAGACCAGGGAATAAATTATAATAGAAAGAATATTCTTTACTTGATGGTATTAATTACGGGATTTCTTATTACTATTCATTATTGCGATTATATAACAAGTGAAATCCTTGCACCGCCAGATAAGAAAATATTTCAGGATTTCAAGGATCTCGTTGAAAATGATTACAAGCTGCTGGCGATTGAAGATAGTCGAAAGGATAATTGGGATGACAATTTTCCTGAATTATTCGCAAAATATAAAATATTTGACAAAATGAATTCAAGTGTTTATAAATTTGACTTGGGAATGGAAAATCCAACCCCAGAAAACAGCCTTCATATTATTAACTTGTTGTTGACTAACTATTCCCTGAAAATATTTAGTCTCGACAATGCAAAATTTGCAAAATATACCGTTGCACGGATTCCTAAAGAATTATCCTCCGATGGAGTTTGCATGGCTACCAAGGAAACTGTATACACATTCCCAAATTATTATAAGTTTTATTACGGCTATCGTCACATTTTCCAAGCATATTTTCAACAAATGATGGAGAAAGGACTTTTATCTATTATGACTGAACAATGGGAGTATGTTTTAAATTTCGAAAATATACAATTATATTCAAAAACAGCATACGAAGACAGTCGGCCAGTGGCCATCAACTTACGAATGAAAATTCACACGATTATTATTTTGTGTGGATATTTACTATTTGCATTTTTTGTGTCGTTTTGCGCAGAGCTGGTTTGCGGTAAAATACTTCCCTCGTTTTCTATTCAAAATTCTTTCAAATTTGTTTTTACTGTATTTCATAGAGCGGCAAATATAAACTATCTCAAATATCCATGGAATACTGTGCGAAAATTTGATCGCGATCGCCATAGATAACTATACTGTCGCCATAGACGTTTAAGAAGAATGTTGACACTCAAAAAGGTCTATGAAGATTTGAGTATCATACAATGTCGTCACGCAAAAAAAATCTTTGGAAATTTCTTTTAAAATGATATACCGTAAATATCGATATAATTCCGCGCGGAATTATTGTTTCAAAGGCACAAAAAAAGGGTGAATAGTCGAAACAATTCCGCAGCTGCGGTATTATTTCGATACGTGGAATTATTTTTCATAGTCAATTTTTATTTAATATTCAATGCAAAAGTTAAAAATGAAGAAAAGTTTAATAATAAATGGATTTGTATTTCATCCATTCATGTAAAGTTTCTTCCATTGCAGGAATTTTTAATTTTCGTCCTCCTCCTTTTAGTATTTTTCTCTCACTTGCTTCTGTGCATACAAATTTCCTCCACAAAATGATATAGAAATGACATTTTCAAATATAAATTTATTATAAATTTATTATTATAAACTGTTACCATCTTCAGCTAAAGTTTCAAACTCCAGCCTTTTCCGTTTCCATTCACTTAGAGTTTTTTGATGAACGTTTAACTGTTTGCCGACCTTAGTTATCGAGCTTTCGTCACATAATTTAATAGCCCTGATCTTAAAAGCCAAATTTCTTGACACATAGGAAGATGGTCTTTTTGGAGTCAAAAATACTCGTTCTTCCTCCGCTTCTGCCATTTCAGAGTGAATGCAGACTGCAACTAAACTACCATCATGCTGTACTCTAAGAACCTTTCACTCAAGTCAATGTTCTTAATTCCTTAGTACATATGCACTTATTTATTTTATCTTATAATTAAATTTGCCTTTTACCTACACTAACATGAATACGCAGGTAAAGGTACGCGGAATTATTTCGATACGCGGAATTATTTGCTAGAACGGCCTATAAAGCTAAGTAAAATCGAAATAATTCCGCGTACGCGGAATTATTTCAGTAGGCGGAACTATATCGATATTTACGGTAAATTGTAATCGCTGAGCTTGACTGTTAAAAGTCATTTCACTATTTTTTTCATTCACTATGAGACTTCCTGAGTTCCTATTAAATCATATTATTCGGGGAGAAATGAGACTTCATTGATGGTGAAACCGAAGTGGAATACGTGGTCACTGGACAGATGTACAATATCCTTCAAAAACTTTTATATAACGTATTTACCAACTTGTATTATTAATTCACAACTTAGGAATGTCAATCCTTTAGAACTACTTGTAGATTACAAGTAGTCTATATACACCAATAAGATGTTTTCCCGTTTACGCCATTAGAAAACTTTCGTGACAGTTGTTGTCTATGTATGTCCTCGGAAATTCCCGTGTAAGTTAAAGCCTTGTTAAAGCATAATAAGCGGAATACATGGACAAAATTCTTCAAGAACCTTTATATAACGTATTTACTGGCTCGGCTGGTATTAGATTCTCAGAATAGCTGCCAGAGAAAGCAGATAATATGAATTTGTCGTGGTCTGCGTATTTTTGAATAATGATGTCTTTTTCGGCCCGAAAAGTGGTACTGTGTTCGAAGTAGTGCAGCGACGTCGGACGTCAGTGCGTGAAAGTGGGGCTTAAAGCCCGAAATCGGAGTTTGTAAGGATCGGTGGTCCTGCTGAGTCATCATTTTCTGTGCTGTGGTGGAGATTCTTGGTGTAGGTGGAGGTCTAGGATGCTAATCAGGTCTGGGAGTGGCTCTAATATTTGGTGATATGCAAATGAGCAGATAATTTCAATCAGTAGATAACTTTTCTTACTAGTCCTACCTGTTTTGCCCTGTCCGTATCATCTATCCTAATATTAAAGTTTTTCAGTCGAAAGCAAACAGTGTGTCACTAATGTACAACGTATACGTGAGTCTCAGACCTGACCACTCGAACACAGTCCAGTAATAATTTTTGATTAGCTGTTCACCATTCTGTTTTCACGTATAGCTAACTCTGAGAATCCGCTTGTACATGAATACAGGCGTAATTACAGTAAGGTTATTAACATATGCCTTTTTAAACATTTGTTGTAGGTTAAAAAGGTTAAAAAGGTTAAAAGTACACTAGTATCTCACAATTGCAATGCCTTATTTTACACTAGTGTACTTGATGCTTTAATTGTTTACTAGGCAATTAATGCTATTCCTGGGCAAGTTATACTAAAATTGAAGACTGTAGTGTTAGGTAGTTGGAGTTCGTCTAAGTTTGTGAATGCAAAGAAGGCTGTCTATTCCTATTTAGTGCAATTGCTTCTACATTCCGTAAACAATGTTGATAGTGTTAACCCTAGTGTATGAAGTAGTGGGAGAGGGCAGTATAATCCCCGTCACATCACTTGTTTCTAAATGTTTAGGGACGACTCGGATACATGCTACTTAGCATTTTGCAATTTTGTGTGTGATAATATGCAGTTAGGGGGATGAGTATTTCTTTATGCAAAGAGTAACTGGTTGGACGGTGGCCTAAGTCATAGAGCTAAGGTTGTGTTCCCATGTGAGTTTACATAAAACAGTAACCACTTGTAATGAAATCTATGTGTAGTTATACAAATATTTCTGCGAGGATGTATTGTTATAATATTTACATATTATGATAAGGTACTATAACTAGATGTTCTATAATTAAGAATTTTATTGACATTACTGTAATTGGAAATCATATAACTTGAAATGATTGTATGTGATATAGAAACAATCAATAAATACTACTACTACTACTACTACTAGCTGGTATTATTAATTCAAAACTTTTCAAGGCTGTTTTTGTAGCGCTGCTAAGATCTAACCACTTCTGCTGGAGTACAAGTAGTCTACACATACACTTAAGAACATAAGGGCATTTGATATTTGTCTGTTGACTTACCTTTCCTCGGAAATTCTCGTGAGAGTTAAAACCTACATGGAATACATGGACAGAAAATATATCTCTTAAAAAGCTTTATATTACTATTACAAAAGCGTACTTACAGACGGCTATTATTAATTCAGAACTTTAACGCCAGTTTTCGTAATGCTGCCAAGACCTAGCAGCTATTACGTGGAGTACAAGTAGTCTATATACACCACTAAGAATGCTACGTTTAAACCTTCAGGGGACATTTGATAGCCATATGTTGACTTATTTATCCTTCAAAGTTCTCATGCAAGTTAAAATTTAAGTGGAATATATGGACAGAAAATATCGTTCTACGACATTAATATGACCTACTCTTTACAATTAGTAATCCACAACTTTTCAAGGTTTTCTTCGTAGCGATGCTAGACCTAAGACCTATATACATCAGCATAATATCGTCCCTTAAGGATCGAAGAAGCCTGTATCCACTTTCAGATTGGTGGACGAATAGCCTAAATCCATATTTTGTTTGGTGGACGAATAAGCCTGAATCTATTTTTTGTTTGGTGGACAAATAAGCCAATATTTAATTTTCGTTTGGTGCAGGAAATAGCCTTTGTCATCTTGCAGCTTTGCTTGTAAAGTTATAGGGGCGTATTGATACATAGTTAATATGGGCGGCGGAAATATTGAACTTTTATTCTTCCTTCCAGCCAGTTCAGTTTTATCCAATATCAAATTACGAATTTGTGTCATTAAAAGTTTTGTTTTTGTCATTTTATAATGCTTATGTACATTCTAGCATGATATATTTCAAGTATCAACATAAAAATAATAAATACTTCATTTCGTCAACTTGCTTATTCTTACTGTGCCCCGACCCGACAACTTTACGTAAGGCTGTAAGAGAATAGAGGCTATTTCCTGCACCAAACAAAAATTGGATATAGGTAGGTTTATTCCATAGATTTGGATAGATTGGACATCTCCATTCATTTAATGTATTGCATTTTTATAACCTGCGAAGGACAGACTTCAGAGTGAATTGGGTAAAAGGCGGGGCAATTTAAAAGCTCAATTGATTTGTTTGACAACATTGAGAATATTGAGATTGTCATATTGTATTAGGCAAGCGGCATTTTTTGTATTTGCCTCAGTTTACCCAAATTCCAAATGTAAACAAAAGTTCAATCATGTGACCGTATGTCGCATCTAGATCTACAGTACTAGTTATATAATCTAAGGTTTATTCGTCCACCAAACAAAAAATGGATTTAGGCTTTCGTCCACCAAACAAAAAATGGATTTAGGCTTATTCGTCCACCAATCTGAAAGTGGATACAGGCTTTTTCGATCCTTAAGGGACGATATGTAAGTGTTCGCATAGCCGCATAGCATTCATTGCAATACATGTAGATTAGGCAGATTCTTCATTATTTTATAGGTGCCTGTACTTGGGTTTATTGTCATGGCTATAACTGACCATCAGTAGATTTGGATTATGCAATGTATCAATGCTTCCCATGATTAAAACACAAAAATACTGTGCTATAGTATAATAATAATAGTTTCTTTAATTTGTATTGCATAATCTATTATGAAATACAAACTTTTTGTGAAATGAATCTCTCCATCCCATAAAAATTTAGCAACAATATGAAAGAATTTGTCTATTTATTAATGCTTTCTCGGATAACTATTCTGCGTGTCTAAAAACACGGGAGGGCTAGTAACAAATAATAAATCGGGCCATACACACTAAAGCAAATTAAGTTAAGCAAGATAAAAGCTATCGGGAATGGCAAACTACATGCACACTTTACTCAAATAGATTTGGATTTTATCATGCACTCCCATAAAAATTTATATATGTATTAAACTACTGCGTATGTTTTAATTAGATAACCACAAGATAAAAGTAAATACAGACTGATAGCGTAAAGCGTAATAGCTATTAAAGCGGACATAATTAAAAGCAAAGCGAAGATAACTGCACGAATTTCACAATACTTATTACTTTGTCTTTCAAGTTTGGGTTCATTAATTTTTATGCAAATTAGGTATTATGCATATTTCATAAGAATTCGAACAAACTAAACATGTAATGTTTATAATCTTACTTTATTTGTATAAGCCTTCACCTTGTAAGTAATCGAGACATCTTGGTCAGCTCTGTATTTAGAACTCCGTTTCGAGGGGCTTAGACATTCTATAGAATATAGATTCCATATTTGGCAAAAATTTGCCCCTTTCAAAATTTGAAAAATAACCTTAAAATAGTCAAGAGTCAAAAGAGTCAAAAATAACCTTAAAAGAAAATTTGACTTTTTCTGGAGGGGAGGTGTTTACCTTCCTAACTCCAAAGCTTCTCCTCACAACACAGTTAAAACCTTGATTAAATGGATGGATTTCTATTTATATTTAATAAAATTAAAACATTTTGCATTGGTAAATCGTGACAGTCAGTATGCCAATTATTCAGTATTCACCTTTCCTTGAATTTTTGCACAGTACGTGTACAAACAAACAATTTGGAATGTCTTAACTGCAACATATTCGAAAAGCAGCAGATAATAATAAATGTAACTAAGTAAGTTTTAAGCCCGTTTTTTTAAGCCCACAATGTTGTCCGTTTTATTTAAACACATATTAGAAGTAATTATACTAAAATACAAGTAGTCTAATTATCATTAATTTAATAGGAAGTGGATTCAAAAAACGATGATATAAATAAATGTGGTTATTAAAATGATTAGTTGGTCTTATAGTTTTCAAACTTGCTTTGAAGTGATTAGTAGTTTTAGATTTATTTAGAAACATGCAATTAGCGATGAAGACTGGAATAATTAAGGTTGTAACTATATAGAATTTTCTTTTTAATTTGTGTACAGTACAAATACAACTAATTTTAAGAAGGTATGTGCAGCAAACAATAATAAATTACTACATACTATACTCACTACTCTGCCGCTTACAATTTCCTGTCAAGGTTATCCTACTTCTAAAGTTCTAGTATTTCGCATAAAAGTAAATAGTTAAAAATAAAACAACAGGAATTCTTTTTACATTCTAACCGCGTCCTTCGATGTTGTATCTTAGAATATCTGCTAATATATTGTGTAGATACAATATTAAAATATCATTTCCTTCACTTACATAAGTTATTGTTTAAAAAACTGTATAACCTAATCTATAGATAGAACATTGTAGTTAATTTATTTCAAAACTTAATTATTTATTTTGACTCCTACAAGTAATACTATCCTCAAAAACAATTAAAATAACTATTCATGTTCACAATGAAATGGTTTGTAATTTTAGTTCTTCAAACACAATTATTAAACTGTGTTCAGAATGTCCACTGTAGTGGCGAATATTTATCAAAAGTTATCAGTTTGGCAGAAATAGCGTGTAAACTAAATAAAATTATTGAAATTGTGTATAGGCCACGATCAGGTAACATCATTAAAGAAAATCACCAAGAACTGAACGAAATACTGAGCCAATTAAGTCCATCGATGAAATGCACTATCCGAATTGCCTCAGAAAACTTAATTGCCGAAGAAAATCACAGTAATAGCAAAAGTGGCCGTAATACTTTAGTCAGGAAAAATGAGAATCATTTTTTCCCTTATACATCCAAGTTCGGTAAGAATGATAAATGGATATTGGCAAATGATTTAAAAATTAGCTATGTCAAATTTAACAATTTTAACTACATAACGGAGCAGAACATTGAAACCTCGGTATTCGTTTTTACTTATTCGTCAAAATCGAAATTGGACAAAGTTGCTCCAGTCTTTCAAAGTAATTTTCTGCATGGATATCTGATTTTACCGAACAAAATCTTCAAACTTTGCGTTTGTTGCGTTGCCAATACTGGAGGATCGCTTTGGAAACCATTAGAAGGACAAGAATTAATGGGAAGCTTACAGCGCATCAATTTCAACAATGCACCAATTAGAATACATTATGGAAAGATTTTGACACGATCTGTGGTACCTAGTTTTCTGTTCAAATATATACAAACACCAGCAAAACAATTTTTATTCCGTTATTTATTTAATATACTTAACTTTGTGTACAAATACTTGACTGAAAATATGAATTCGAGTACAATATACGTCTACGACGTAAATGAAGCAGATCTGATAATGACAGACGAATTACCACTACAGAATCTAGTGGAAATGGCAGAAGGCTATTCAATTATGGTGTCCGCGTCTAAGGATATTGCATTTATATCCAGTACACAAAATCAACCCAGTTGGGAAGATTTGATGAAACCAATTGGGATTTTAGTTCTGGGCCTGACTCTTTCAACGATTTTAATCGTAGCTTCGTCAATGTGGCTTCTCTCAAAATTAGACAATAAAGAACCGAAACGGAAAATACCGCCATTGAAATTTCTTTGGCGTGTTCTCCGTCCGTTAATTTGTCAATCGACAGAAGACTCCCAGGATGTTTCTGGAGCAAGAACCTGGTTTCGAATTATACTAACAACTTGGTTGTTGTTCTGTATTCTGATTTCTGAAAGCTACAAAGGAATCTTGACAGGAATAATTATTGATCCTTCTCCTAAACGAGAATTCTTAACGTATTCGGATCTGGTTGATCCAAACATCAAATTGTTTACTGGTCTAAGTGTATCAGGGGATGAACAAACTTCTAACGCCGAAATATTCTCTACAATTTCTTTGAATCACGCGAAAGAAAATCCTAAGCGTGAAATTTACAAAACAATATCCAATAAAATACTGGAAGGTGAGGCGAGAATACTTTTATGGGATATTTACTCAGATATCATGTACGATGGGAAAGTATATGTACAGCAAAAAATGAATATTAAGATTATGCAAGGACTTATTGAGCAGCTCCACTCTTCGAAAAGTTTCCTTGTTTCCTCTGATACTGTGTCTACAATACCTACAACCATGTTTAAAAAAGGCATCTTTGGTTCAAGAATGGAGTTTGTGTTTGAGCAACTTTATGCATCTGGAATCATTCTTTGGTTGGACACGTACAGACAGTATGTTCATTCTATGGTCATTAAAACACGAATATTTGATGAAAAATTCATTCCCAAAAAATATTTAAAGAGGTGATTCGATCCTACAAAAGGATTGCCCAAGAACCCACTACACTCAGTACAGTACACTTTTGGCCACCATTCATTCTTTTTGCATTTGGAACAGGTATAGGTTGGGTAATGCTTTTAGTCGAGGCATTTGCATACTTAAAGCGGAAGAAAAATAAAGTCAAGAAAATACCAAAAAAATTTTTGATTTTAAAAAAGCCTAAAAGAAAGCCAAATAGAATTATAAGGGGTTTGCTTCAATGTTTTCGAGTTTATAAGTATAAAGCGAACAGTAAGCCGCAAAAGAAGCTGACTAATAGCACGAAGGACCCGTAAGTTGAGCGAAATGTCCGCGCTGAGAATAGGGTTAAAAGGGAAAAAAAGAGATCTGTGTGCGATAGGGGCCGAACACACTCAATTTATCTCACCAGGAAAAAGAACAGAAAAGGTATAATGTGTGTGCATAAGCAGCTTTGTATGCGCTATAATTACTACTTATGAGGCCCCAGATTCAATTCAATACTAATACATTCACCTAGTCATAGTACGCGTTCATTGTACGCAGTTATAGACCCAACATTTACAATCCACATTGTCTACGTCTAATGTACAGCAGCAGGCAAATGCTTACTCCAAATTGAAGTTTCATAATCTTAAAGAAATTGACCATAAAATGATAGTTCACACACACACATCTTCCCTGAAAATGTGTTTATTTGAGAAAGTTACAAACTATGTTACAGTCGGCTATTTTGAATGATGACTCTTGGGTTTTGGGTAAACTATCGACTTCATTTTTACTTCTTTTAATGATATGATAAGATAATATTTTTATCTTCTAGTAGTCCAACTAATCAGCATTTTGTTCAATTTCTATCAAATTCGCTAGCAGTATACAATTTTAGATCCGCCCACTAGCCACGCCCCCTTCGGGTGTGGTAAGTGTGGAAATTAGCCAGTGGGCCTGTTACACTGGAAATTAAAATTTTTTCGATGCCTGGACCACAGTGTGAAACCTCTAACGCTTAAGCTACCTGCCGCTCATGTACAACAACATTCAGCAAAGGGAAGAACTTCATTTGAAACTTTATTTATATCGAAAAGTGTTACTCATTAAGGGTACTCACTCATTTTCGCAGTTAGTTACTTCGTGAGATCCGCAGCCTGAAATCGCGTCTTTGCGGCTGCGCAACAAAGTGCCAAAGTAATGAGCGTGAACCACCCAATTCAAAATTTGTTACTTTAACTTCGAAATAATACCCATTCTATTCGCATGCGAACATTAATCTGTAAAGCATTTATTAAATCGAAATGCCACAAAGGGGATATAAACGGAAGCTGATTGACGTGATAATTTACGAAGCTTTCTTGGACTTAGATAATGGAACCGACGATGATGATGAAATTTTAGACACTGCCATTGAAGAAGTTCACATTCTTTTAGAAAATCGTTATAGTGTACCACGCTTGCCGGTAAAGTATACCATTTAATTAAATAATTGTTAACAAAACAATTCAAAGATTTGAAATATATGTAATTGTTAATCACTAATTACGATTTTAGATAATTAAATCAAACGATTGGTGGTCAAAAATTGTTCCTAGATATGATGATAACCAATTTAAACACGAGTTCAGAGTGAAGAGAGAAGATTTCGACAAGATTCTGGGTTTGATAAAACACGACCCTATATTTACCAAACGTCAATTTAATGTGGAATATCAGCTAGCTGTGGCTTTATCAAGATTTGGCGAGTATGGATCAGCTTCCTCACTAGCAAAAAAATCCATGAAATTTGCGTTGGGATTGGGAACAGTTATTAAAATAACAAGAAGAGTTATTCAGGTTTCTAATTGTAATTACTGGTAATAAATATTTACAAATAAAATGACTAGACCATAAGTAAATCTAATTTTATATAGGCAATACTTCGTTTGAAGGCAACGTGCATTACATGGCCAAATGAAAATAAAAGAAGAGAAATTTGCGAAATGATGGAAACCAAATTACCAAACTGTGTAGGGTACATGGATGGTACTGAAATAAAACTGGATGAAACTCCAATCGACGATCATGAATCATATTATTCAAGAAAACAGAATTATGCTATCAAAGTACAAGCTGTGGTGGACAATGACCGACGAATACTGGATGTAGTCATCGGATACCCAGGAAGTGTACATGATGCAAGGATATTCGTAAACTCAAACATTTTTCAGAATTTTTCAAGATATTTGACTGATGGGCAATGGTTGGCTGCAGATTCTGCGTATTCGATTAGTCAGTATGTAGTAACTCCTTTCAGAAAAAATGCTAAAATCTCCGAAAACGAAAGAATCCTGTTTCAACAAATTTTCTCCAAATATCGTGTAAAAGTTGAACATGCTTTTGGTATAATGAAAGAAGTTTTTGGAAGTCTCAAAGAATTAAGGATTCGAGTTTGCAAAAAGAAGGGTCATAAATTGGCATGCGAATGGATTTTAGCTTGTTGTATATTATATAATATAATTTTACCCGATCCAGAGGATTATGACATTGATCTAAATGATTTATTTAGTGATTTGTCTGAAGAATGTGACATAGTCGCTAACGTGGGCAGTGGTGACGAAAAAAGGCTACAAATCTTGCAGTGGATGATTAACCATTATGGAGAATGAATTAAAATGTAATTTTGCACTTTTATTTCTCAGTTAGGTTGTAAATTTATTCGGTTGTATACATTTATTCCCGTTTAGCCAGTTTAGCAATTTCAAGTTGAGTTTGATATTTTAATTGGATTTCATAACGGGCTGTGTCATTGTCCTTATCAATTTTCTTCTCCACCAAATCCAACGCTCGCTTCTTAAATTCAAATTCCAATTGCCACTTTTCTTTTTCGAAGTTCAACTTCGCTATTTCTACATCCATCTTTTTATTGTCCAAATCGGTCTTTTCTTTTCGTGCTCTAGCTAAAGCTGAAATGCCACTCAATTTGCTACCAGATCGGGACTCTTCCTTTGAATTTAGAATGGCCGATTTTATTTTGCAATTGTCGGCAGTCGGATGCGATCCTTCACTACGCTCTTCCGTTCGAAGTCTAGTTCCATTCTGTAATTAACGGGTATCAAAAAAATGTAAGCTTTAAGCAATTTAAAAATTAGTTTAATAAATAACTGCAATATCTTACTTCGAGTGTTGCTTCAGAATTAACCACTTCAATTTCCAAATCTTTTGGCGTATCTCTTGCTAAAATTACAGGCGGGTGAATGTTGACTTTATTTCCAAATATTTCATCCAAATCATCATAATATGGACACATTTTTAAAATTGCAGCTGTAAAAATTATTAAGTTGAGTATTAGCATCAAATAAGCGTACTATTAATTAATGAAATGAGATTAAAATCACAAAAATTAAACCAAATAAATTGAAGTACTTACAGCGGACAGACTGCTCTCCTTCGTCAACCAAAACCCCTTGACCTGTTTTGTTTCGCCATTCGATTGCATTTCGGTAGGCTCCAGAGAGATGACGGATTTTATTTGTCAGCTGGGAATCGGAACAGTCAATTAATCCTAATGATTTGAGCATATTTTTAGAGTAGTCATCAGCAGTCGGTTTCTGGAAATAAAACATAATAATGGGCAGTTAAATTGTCAATTATAGATGATGTATTTCTTTGATTGACAGTAAACTCAGTCATATTCAATCAACTTACGTTTATTTGCTTTCCAGCGCAGACGGTGTTTTTCATATATTCCAAAATCTCCGCTACTTCAGCTGGCAACCACTTTCTTTGTGGTTTGGGTCTTTTCGGCTCGCTTGCCATATCAATTTCAAAATAAACTGACTTTTAACGTTTCAAAAACCAAAATTTTGCAACTCCAACTTCTAATTTTTAATTATTGAACACGCAACAGTTGCTACTATCTTTTAGAAATGAAGTGCGAGCCAAAGTATACATGCCTTTTTGGTCCGCAGTGCAGCACTTCGACTCGCACTTCATTTAACCAATCAGGCTGCGCTTATGTCACGTGGGCTTCCACACTTTGTGAGATTAAGTTACAAAGTCTCAAAGATACAAAGTGCCGTCATAAAGTGAGTACCCTTATTAGTTTAGCATAAATATAGGTTACTATGACAATTATTAGCTAGTCCAACTACAATCCCCGTAACCCAACCATTTCCCAAATTTTCCAATAAGGAGCATTGACAAATAGCTCTAAAGCGAATTCTATAGTTATATCCTAGCTTTTAAATTGCCCCACTTTTGATGCTTCTGGTTGATAACGTATTGTAAGAACTGCTTTTAATGTAAACGGTCCTTTGGGGAATTATTACGAATGTGATAATCTAATTTAACTTTATATATATCATACGTCTATTTAATAGCTTATGAGTAATAATAGTACTAAATTAATGTCAGGTTATGTAAAATATTGTGTTTGTAATTATTGAGGATGATATGTAGTTTCATATAATTTCTATTGGTTTTGGTATACCTATATACTTGATATTTGTGTATTTATTATGCTTTATAATTACTTTGCAAATAAAACTCATCAAATCCACTCAACTTGTTGTTTATTTACATGCTGTGTCGTTAAATTAGGAAACTTCGTGAAAAACAATTTATGGAGAATACGATACACTTATATAGTTCTAGTTCTAGCGGCCCATCAACTTCTTTTCCTAGTTTATAAAACATTCATTTGGAAAAGTTGTGAAATTCAGACGATCAGGACGTTAAACATCATTCCCTTCTCTATAGTCTCTTCTTTACGCGACCCGAAAGTCCATTAAGCCCATTAAAATGTTAATGAAAATGCAATACCTGTAACACCTATACAGTACATTGAAGTCAATGTTTAAATGGTCTAATTTTTTAGAGTATTTTAAGTTATAATAAATACTTACATTTGTATACATTCTGTTACGGATAGTGAAAAGGGAATGGAAGACAAATTACGTTTGTGTTAATAAGGTTGCGATAAAATTGTTTCCATCATACTAAACAACATTATTTGAGGCATTATTTTAATGTATTAGTTTTAGGTGATAGATTTAATTGTATTTGTTTATTTTAATTAAAATGAGCTTTGAAAAAGATGCGAAAGTAATGTAAACGATTAAAGTTTTGAGAGTTTATTGTAAATATTGTTTTATTTCATCTTTTTTCCCTAGCGTAGCAAAAACTATTTTTTAATTACTTTGGGAACCCCCCGTTGCATTTGATGGTTATTTCATTACAATTACATATTTCTTAAAGATTAGTTTAAGTGCAAATCACATTTTAACATTCAAAACTCACAGAAAAGATATCTCTGTGTACCGACAAATCCAACTTGGGTTGTCGGTAGATGGTGCTTAGTCGAATATAAAAGATGTAAGTAAGGACAGAACCAAAACAATCGATATCTTTAACTTCCGAAGTTCAGTAGTAATTTAGTAATTTGACTTTATACTAGGTGCTTCTATACATTACTTACGTCTTATACGTTTATAATAATTTGGGTCATTCGGCTTCGGCTTCACTCTCATCCATCTGGCTTGGTTAATTGTTTGGCCTATAAATGTTACGGTTCTTAATATTGCAATACAAACAATCACCTTCACTTTCATACAAAAACTTTTTAATTTGTCTTTGTTTTCCATTACAAATTCCAATAAAAAGAAAATTACACCTCCCAGAAAAAGATAAAACACAGTTGGAATATTTGAATTTGTCAATGTCAAAGGTCGCACTTCCTCCTTATTAAGACAAAACCGACATTGTCTAAAATTCTTCTTCTCGGCCCTTTGAAAATAGGCTTCCCATTTATGATACATCCCACTTTGGTCTATTTTAAGTAGTCTACTTTTAAAATATGACTTTCCTAATTTAAAGTCCGTGGTTTCCAAACGTATTCCTTTAGTTTTTTTAAGAATAACATTATCGGAACTCCCAAAATAGAGCTGCCGAGTTAGATGAGGTACTGCTACAGGATTCCAATAAGAGTCGTTAACAAACCAGTGGAGATTGTCCTCTTTGTCAATGTAGATTGAATTGTTGCATTCGGAAATGAATTTCTGTGGAGAGACGGATGGAAAGTCTTTGTTTATTATGTGTCTATAAAAAACTGTTTCATTTAGCTTTGACAATTGTGATAATTGTTTAGAAGTATTCTTCTGAATTCCAAATGATAGAGCTTGACCCAATTCCATCTGTACGTCTTCAGCAAACGGTAATCTTTCGAAAAAATTTATGTCTTTAAACTTGTAATTCAACAATCTTGATACCATTGCAAGCTTTTGTATAATATTCTCGTCCCTAATGTATTCCGTTGGTACATTTTTGTACCTCTCACCACACATTTGAAGTACAGCAAAAAACCCGATCGCATCCATGTTCAACACTTCCTTGTAACACTTCAATGCTATAGGAAACAGAGATTTTTCCTTATCGCTAACATCAAGTGTACCCTTTGGAAAATGATAATCTGTAAATCCCGTGGAAACGAATTCCTTGTGATCAATTAGGTCATAAATAGATTCAATTCTTTTTACTGGGGGCTCACTGATTACGTCCGTAGTAACAATTCCTTTGTATGCATTGGTTATCACGACAAACATCAACAAAAGTGGGCCGGTTACAAGTTTAAGCCAAGTTTGATTTAACTTCGTAGGTAGCGAATAACTTACTTCCAATATATACGCGTAGACAATTAGAGGAAATATTAAATTCCAACCACCCTTTAAGTATAGGACAATTAATACAAAAGAAACAACGCATAGAATTGTCACAATTAGACAAATCCAAAGCATCTAGTTGAAAAGGTCTTATAAACGCTCTGAAATTTTGGCCATCTTGTTCTAAAATACTACAGGAAATAAAGTTATAACCTACTTCTGAAGTTGGAATATATACAGGCACTAGATCTGGTGGAACATAATTTACATCCATAAGAATTAATGCTGTTGCTTGTATTACGTGTAAATTACCATCATAGTGATTATCATTGAGTCTTAAAAAAAGTTCCAGCCTCCCTTCACACCCGATACCCATATTTATAGATGCATTTGGCATGTCTTCAAAGAAGAGAGAAGTTACGTCTAATTTAAATGATTGCTTACTCATTTTCTTAGCTCTCTTTATTGGTAAACCACATACTCTTTCACTATTACGTTTTTTCTTACCACATGACTTAAAAACATTATTGGCAGTAGTAATTCCAACATGAAATTTATCTACCAATGCCATGTACTTGTTTCTTACATTTCGTTGTCCTTTCGCGCTTGGAATTATGGACTGTGATGTAATCTTTTTGTTTGAAGTATAAAGTGTATCCCTATTTCTTTTGGAAGAATATAATTCTAACGGGAGATATAGTGACCATTCGTTACACACCGAGCAAACAAAATAACAAAAACTGTCACTTTCTATTGAATGTAAATAGAATCTTCTCCGAAAAATTTCATAACGAACATCATTGCTTTCACGTACATCCGTCCATTTCCTTACAGTGAGAAATTGCACTGTTGAAAGGAGATATTATGACTTTAGCTTTAATTGATTTCGAGTTAACAATATGCACTCTAGAATAATCTTCCACATTGTAAGCAGTTTTCTCGTGAGAAAATACAAAATGATGACTAGGGTTTGGAAATGGGGTAACAAGATTTCTGGAAATGTAGAGTGCAAAAAAAGATTTGGACATCATTTGTAACATTTAAATTGATGACAATATTTGACAGACAGTTAAACTTTGAGATGAAATATGGAGGGGCAAAAACTTGTTTTTTCATGAAGACACTTTTACTGCTGCAGTCACTAACCCATTCTTCACAGTCCACGAGCCTCTTTGAAAATTTTTGCTCGAGTAGATCAAACCTTGTCACTGCAAATGGAACTCTGATTTTCGTTTCATCTAAATAATTCGTAGCTGACTCCGGGTTGTAATCTCATTTGTTGAAAATTATATTTATGAAACAATCATGATCAACATTTACTAGTTGTTCTAATTTTGTGGTGCTGTCGGACATACCATTCGTTAACGTTTCAATAGTCATTAAAAAGATAGTACATAATATTAAAACTAACCCAACAAACATTTTTTATGTGCAGAAAATCTGTAATCCTTTATCAATTGCTGTAAATGGGACGTTTATTTAAATCAACTATAATTATTATCACAACCACATTTCAGGAAATGAGATAATATCCAAATGCCAAATATGCATATATATGTACTAAATTGGTTTAGTAGTCACGATTAGCTAAGTTCGACGCGACAATAAGACTCGGAAGTAAACTAAAGGAACTTCCTTAATTAACAGTTTATAGTAAATAATTGTAACATTGACATTTAAAGTAAGAAACTTTGTCTTTAGATTTTGCCATTTGTATACTAAACGATATTCCATTTTTGTTATTGTGGTCGACAATTGGAATTAATAGTAGGTGATTTAATGTCAAATATATGTCCATTCAATATATAATATTTATTATGTAGGTATGTGTTTTATTTTTATATGTAAGAGTTTAATTGTGAGTTTTTGCAGATAAAATAAATTTGGGCGATTTGAATATTTGTTTCGACTGACACAAATTCATTTTTTATTCTAAATATTGTAAATTATATACATTAATTTATTATATATTTCGTTTATGTGATATATACTTTTACAATTTACTTTTACTGGTTTGTTTTTGGGTTTGGATTCACAATCGACAAGACGACGTAGATAAGATGTTTCTTTATATTACCGAAAGGGCTGATGTTTCGACAAGACATAATCAGCAGCTATACAGTCATCAGCCTGTAAACTAAGTAGCTTACAAGTAGGATTCATACTATCTATCTAACTACAATACATGGTAATGTATGTCCATACTAAAAATTATCAGTATATTAACTACGCAGTAAAATCCACTGAAGTCTATTGTAAATATTGTCAACAACTTTACATCATTTCGTATTCATATCTGTCAACTTATTTTCCTATATAATAGTGTAAATTCAGAAGATATATCCTTCTGCAGCATACCCGAATTCTATTATTAATTAAAACAGTTTTAAGTCTGTTTTGTCACAGTTGCCTAGATTTAAGAACTACGGATAGATAAGAAGTAGTCTATACGCACGACAACATTTATAGGTCGATTTAAGTTATTGGAAAACTTTCGTGACATTCGATGTTGATGCCTGCTTACTTATTTTTCCACCGAAAATCTTGTACAAGTTAAAACATACGTGGAATACATAGGCAGAAGATATATCCTTCAAGAAGCTTTATATATTTATGTACTTACGGACTTCTATTATTATTAATTCAGAAGTTTTCAAGTCTGTTTCGTAGCTGCTACGACCTTGTACCTAGTTGTGGATTACAAATAGTTTATACAATTTATACAATATATTGTAAAAACTACCGTATCTATCTTAGTATTGCAATACTAAGATAGATACGGTTTAACCAGGGTTACCAGATTTTCTTCGACGAATTTAAGTATCCTGGCCACCAGTAGCCATTTACCAACCCGCGCCCTTCGGGCGCGTTTTGGTAAATCCTTTCGAATTTCATACAGCCGTATTTGGCGCTATCATACTAGCGCAGCTAACAAATTTACGGTATTTTGATAAAAAAGAAACAAAAATAAGTAAATTACGTACCTTTAAATAAATTCTTGCATATTACTTCATATATAAAGGAGGAAATCAAGAGAAAATACCGATTCGCGCGAAGCGCGAGAAATTTTTGAAATTCAACTTCAAAACTGATCAGTAAATACTTATTGAATTTTGAGTAATTTAGTTTTAACGGTTTAGTGACATAGTTGAGGGAGAGAGGTTTGTAATTTATACCCCACTGATAAGTTATTAATGGATTTCCTTCGAAATTGGAAGACAAATTTGGCTATTAAACTAGATGTACAGACAAAAAATACTTAAATTCGCGCGAAGCGCGAGAAAATTTCAATTAGTCAACGTATCTGAAGAACGATAACAAAGTGTGTTCTAATTTTAAAACACTTGCTATTGTTATTGTTGAAAAAGTTATTTCACTGTTTTCGATTTCAGCTGATTTAAGTATATTTAAGTATAATTTAAGTATTTTAAAATACTTGCAAGTATTTTAAGTATAGGGCTCAATTTAAGTATTATACTTGCCATTTAAGTATACCTGGTAACCCTGGGTTTAACCATTAGAAAATTTGGGTATAATTTAATGTTCATATATGTTGACCTACACCTTTCCTATGAAATTCTTGTGTAATTCGTGTAAGTGGAATACATGGACAGTTCTGTCCTTCAAGAACTAAATATACAACGTATTTATTGACTTCTGTTACTGATTTACACCTTACGCTTACCAATGCCAATTAGACTTTACAACTAATTGTGGGTTGAAAGTAGTAGGTATATAGAAATAAGATGTTTTCACTGTATAATTTAGTATTTAGTATAGTATAGTATTTAGTATTTACCAACTGTTTTTAATAATTCAGAACTTTTCAAGTCTGTTTTCGTAGCGCTGCTAAGACCTACCAATTATTGATGGAATACAAGTAGTCTACATGCACACTAAGATGAGACCATTTAAACCATTCGAAAACTTTAGAATATTTGATATTTATGGCTGTCGACTTACCTTTCCTCAGAAATTTTCGTGAGAGTTAAAATATACGTGGAATACATGGACAGAAGATATAATATGCTTCAAAAGCCTATTTACTAGTATGGCGTGCTTACAGACTTTATTATTAATTCAGAACTTTTACGTCTGTTTTCGTAGTGCTCGTGGAGTACAGGTAGTCTATATACTCCACTAAGAAAGGTTAGTTTAAACACGTAGTGGATATTCCAGAGTCACCACCAATCATTTATTTTAAAATAGTACCCACTTGCGGAATAAAGTAAACTTTGATGCATGACTAGATTGACTAGATGTTGGCATGATTGTTTACATAATATTGACTTAATATTACCTCTGCTGTTTTCTACTTCAACTTAAGTTACGTTTCCTTGGGCTAAAAATTCATTTCGGCTGTTTTACATTTCGGAGTATGCTAGTATATGTCTATTTATTCCGTAAGCAAAGTCCGCCATTTCTCACAAACCTGGTGCAAACAATCTTGAAAGTGGCTGCTGTTTTTGCATTACATTTATGCTATTATAGGAAATTGCTATATGTATTATTTTTCTAATGTGTAATTCCAATGTAAACTGTAAACAATTATTTTCATTTCCATATACTACAAATGTAATTAAATGGATTTTGGTTTGATGGTGCACACTTATATAAAATTACCGTTTTTCCATATTACCGCATTCTAACGCAACGGCACTGTACTTGATGAATATTTAAATTTATTTTGGTGGGAACAGTGTCTCGGATGTAGTTTAACCGAGACGGTAGTAGAAGTGTACAAGTTGTTCCCCACCAAATATGTAGTTCGAACTAACCCAGCTAGAGCCTGATTGACTGTACTAGTAAGAAAGGTGGTGTAGGCTAGTTTGAACTACATCTTTGGTGGGGAACAACTTGTACCCTTCTACTACCGTCTCTGATAAACTACATCCGAGACACTGTTCCCACCAAAATAAATTTAAATATTCATCAAGTACAGTGCCGTTGCGTTAGAATGCGGTAATATGGAAAAACGGTAATTACTATGCTACCATGTTTTAGTTGAGCACAAATTAGAGACAAAATAGATATTAACATGGACTAATTAAAGAGTCTAAACAGCTCTAGTGAAGATAATTATGCACAGGTTAGCTTGTCTTTTAAAGTTTTAAACATAGCTCTTAAAGTAGGAAATGGTTTTACATGAGCATAGATATAAACAGATAACAGTAAACTAATGTTTTAAAAAAATGAGAATAAACTACTTGCACAGCTTCTTTTTTTAAATGCATGAACAAAACTACAAATTTAATTTAATTAAAAAAACTTTCGCAACAAATACTAATCAAATAAAATGTAACCTACAATTCACTAGGTCTTATTGCTTATCAAGAGTGCATCTAAGCTTCTGGAATTTAGTAGTTAAAAAAGGAGAATACTCGATAATCAGTTTACCGTTGTCTGCAAGACTTTGATACATTACATAATTTATTCATCCATACACAGTAAATTAAATATATAACTGCGTAACAAGTAGAATATATTTAATACTATCTGCTTCGTAATGAAATACTTTAGAATTGAAAATTTTCAAATACAGTTATTAATTTTATTTCGAAATTGGAAGTGCATTGGGAAAAATCTTTCAAGAGTTTCAAATTTGACAGCATTTTCTTGCAAAATGAACAAAGTAATTGAAGTTGTTTATCAGCCACACATTGATAATATAACTGAAATTAATCACCAAGAGTTAAATGAAATAATGAGCCACATAAGTTCAAAAATGGGATGTACTTTACAAATAATCATCGAGGATTTAATTGTAGATGACCCCAGTGGCAGCAAAAGCAACGAAATTTCTACAAAAATAATTTAAGAGAGACCCTTATCGTCCCTATTTTTCGTCTAAGTTCGGTTACCACGATAAATTGATTTTGGCAAGTGACTTAAAAATTAATTTAATTCAGTTTAACAATTTGAATTACGTGAAACAACAAAAAATTGAGACATCGCATTTTATTATTATTGATGGATCTGATTCAAAGTTTATCAACATTTCAATACATGGCATCTATTTTAAGAGCAATTTTCTCCATGGATATCTTTAACTACAAACACAAATCTTCAAACTTTGTGCCTATTGTAACCACGGATTGTCATTTTGGAAACTATTTGATGGAAAAGGAATTATAGAAATACAATACTGATTGAATTTTAATGAAGCAACGTTGATATTACATTACAGAAAATATGCAAGTCCATTTTTGTTTTCTACTTTGGGATACAAATATCTAAAGTCCCCAGCTAAAAGTCTGGTTCATGAATATAATTTTAAGAGATTTACTTACGTAATAAAATACATTATAGAATACACGAACTCATCAATAGTTTATAGCTATAATCCAGACGAAGCAGATTTCAACTTTGCATTTAATTTCTTACTTCATAGTTTGGTTGGAATAAAATCGAATGTGACAGAAAAATATTCAATTTTTGTTCCTCCTTTGCCCTTAGAGATTGTATTTCTATTTAGCACATTAAATCAAACCCAGCCACGTTGGCTTGGTGGAGTACTCAGTCGTCTGACTAATCAATGTGTGCTTCCACTGCCAGTTCGGTTCTTTGGCTGGGTGAAATGGCCGAGGGCTGTTTAAAGGCGAGTGTTTGAGTTGTAAATGTGGAATTAAGACAAAGGTTAAGCACAAACCCGCAATTACAAGGGCCGTCCTATTGATACCTCGTATGTGATCCTGTGTACGTAGAGTAGCTTTGGATAACCTGTCTTTGTTGGGCTAGTAGACTTCCGATAACAGTCCCACAACAATGACTCGTAAATGACAGCCTTAGGCTTCTCGGGTATTAATTAACAACAATACCAGTGTTGAGGGAGTTGGCAATGGGCCCGTATTTGAGGCCTGCGCCCAGTACTATCACTTTGTAGTGAGGCAGTACACCCCATATAACATACGTACATACATTAAATCAACCAAGTTGGCATGATTTGGTAGATCCTATTGGGTTTCTAATTCTGGGATTAATCGTTTTAACCACTTCAATTGTGGCTTTTTCAATGTGGCTTCTTTCAAAATTGGGCAAAAAAGAAGTCAAAACTAAAAAATCTCCATTGAATTTCCTTTGGCGTGTTCTCCGCCCATTAATTTGTCAATCAACAGAAGATTCAAATGATATTTCTGGGGCAAGGACCTGGTTCCGAATAATTCTTACAACTTGGTTGTTGTTTTGCATTCTGATTTCTGGGAGTTACAAAGGAATTCTGACAGGAATACTTATATAGATCCTTCGCCAAAAAGACATTGCCTAACCTATTCTGATTTGCTGGATCCAAATATCAAAGTCACATCTGGATTTGATACGAAAACAAATCAACACAAATTATTTATTGACATTTTTCAGAGTTTCACGTTATCAAATAATTTAACTTTGAAAACAAATACAAAGCAGGGAATCTACAAAACTATTTCTCAAAAGATGGAGGGCGTTGTAGGTATTTATGGTTTCTGGGATATTTACAGGGTGAGTACTACTACCAACTACTAGAAGATCCCAGTACTCAATATTCGAAGAATACTTCGATGTTTCCGCCCATAATTAATTAATCTGTTAAGATAATGAAATTCTATTTCTTAACTTGTACAAATTGTACGTAAGAACAATCTTAAAACAAATGAATCTATAACACTGAAATCACTCTAAGTAATCGGTATATCAATTATAAATGATCAATTTGTTTGTAAACCAATTCTGAAACAAATGAACTAGCTAATAAAGTTATTCTAAAGCAAAAATCTTTTTGAGAAGCGTTGAGACTTCTTCTGATGAAGGCCTTTGTTTTTCTTCTTGCAGCATTCCAACGACTAAGTTTCGTAATGCATTTTTATTTTGCAATTCTTCAAAAAAATCATTTTGGTTGATGTCCTGTTCAAATAACACAAAAAAAGAATCATTATACATGCATTTAATACTGCTAAAATACTGTATACACAAAACGTTATTAATTACATCGATACAGATACACATAACAAATTTGATTTGTTTTGAATGTTCATACTAAAGTTAAACAAAAAGATACACAAAGCTCTCCCATAAATAAATCGTACCGATCTCTTAATAGTTAGCACAACTTACCGAAGTAGTAAGATGCCCATCTTTAATTTGTATCATGTTTGGGTGGTATTCGATGCTGCCTTTTTGTTCGTCGATTCGAATCAATTGTGAATCATGCATCATTTCATAGAGTATTACTCCTTCTGAATACACATCACATTTTTGGGTATAAGTAGACTTGTTTCGCTAAATAAAGACAATAAAACTGTTATCATTCAGATAAAAATCACTCCGGCTAAATATTTAATCATTTATTTGACAGCTAGACTAAAAGGCCCAATCTTGCGCAATATGCGAATTGCTAAAAGCAAAAAATGTCCTACAACAGTGCTATGAAAATGATGGTCGAAAATATATCGTCTACCAATGTTATTTATATCTTGGGGACTGTTACCATTACCGACAATTATCTAATCGTCGCAAATGTGATGACAGAAGTGAATATACGGACGAAAGAGAATATTTAATAAATCATACTGACGCAAAGTTGGCTTTTGAATATTTTCAAATGGCATTGACCATCTTAGTCCAAGGTTTGAAGAATGGAAAAAGGATGCATCTGGCTACAGGACGTACTCTGGAGAGCATTGCGCGTGTATTTAAGTTTCTCCAAGCATATGACATCTCCGAATATTACTTGCTGCTTGCATTTGTATTGCAACTGGATGAAAAAAGTGGGAAATGTGTAAAAGATTGCCGATTTAAAAATGAACTTGTCCTTGACAAGCTATCAGAAATGATAAAGCCTTCCAACATACTTCAAGTTGTAAACAATACTGCTAGTTACAACGTTTCCTTTGGTTTAATGGAACAGATTTTGATGCAGTACAATGAAAATCCAGTTGCGGTGTCTGGCATTTTAAAATCCCTTGTGGCTTGTTACAAATCCGGGAAAATTACGGGAGAAAAACCAAAATTGGCTGCAACAATATTACAGGCCTGCAAAGAACAATTAAAAAGAGATAATGGTATGGCCGCTACATCCAAAACTAATGCTACCGATTGCACTGTGAATGATGTTGGTAATTTAGGTTTCAAAGACAATGATATTGAAGATACCATTGATAATGATTGTAGTATTACGGACAGCGGGAATAAAAATGCTAACAAGAGTATGAAGAATGACCAAGATAAAAACGCTAAGAATGGTAAAAATAAAAATATTATGGCTAACAGAGACGAAAATGAAATTTCTGATGAAGATGACGAAGGGATTTGCAAGGTTGTAAAGCCTTTCGAAAAAGCTTCTAATTTACGCAATAAAGCCCAATTGGCAGAAGAGAAAATTGTGCTTGCAAAAGCGCTAAAAAGAAATTTTAAGATTCCAGAGGCATTACAGATGTACCAAGAGGCGCTACAATTATATTTGCAACATAGACACATGGAAGATATGTCCGTTGCTTACGTTTATGAATATATTGGAGAATGTTATGTACTACTGGGAGACAATAGTAGCGCATGTGAAATGTACGAAAAGTGCTACCAAATCACCGATAAAGACCAAGTTATTGTTAAACACAAAAACAGAAAGTTCGCTGACCTAATCAAAAAATATGTAAAAGTACTCCCGCTGAAGAAAACTGAAAAGAAAATCAATTTGATGAAAAAATGTTTGTCTATTGTAAAAGTTTTAGATGGAGAAAAACATAATGATGTTGGATTTATGAGTGAAAAACTTGGATCACTCCTTTTACAAAAAGAAGAATACTTTCAAGCTGAGGCCTTTCTTAGAGAGGCGTTAGGCATATATAAAACCAATTTGCCACCGGGAAATCAAAATCGCATTAGTTGCTTGAAGAAACTTTTGCAAGTTTATGATAAACTTGTGCATTGCAGTGTTGAAGCTGAGACATATAAAAAAGAGTACGCGGAAGAAAGTACTGCAACACCACCCGAAGGGTTTACTCGGAAGATTACAATGCATAAGGCTCTTAAGCACAAGGAAAAACTAAAAAAGCGAACCGAAATACGCAACAAAAATCTTAATGATGCTTCATGATATATCCCGACATAATAGTTTACAAACTCTTACGATGTACCTAACTAGCAACTGAAGCAACCGAGAAAAACAACATTAAAATTAAAATTTTTTAATACTGCTGTAATGAATTCGAATAAAAAACCATAAAAATGTTTCATTTATTATTTGTTTCTTATTTTTTTTAATCTGTGTGGACCAATTTTCTTAGCATTTCACTAATCAACGAAGTAAAGCGGATATGACTTCCTATTCGTCTGCCTTCCACAGTTATCAAATCCTTTCCATATGTCCAACTTATAAGTCCTACGAACGGGGAAATTACAGTTTTCTTGCAATCAGGACTTTAGAAATTAGTATCTTAAAAGAATAAATGTTTTCTGGGAAGTCTTAGAAAATAAGTGAAAAGTTTCAGTTGACACATTGTCTATTGTATTGCAGTGAAGGCAGAAATCTGCGATTTATAAAGGCTTGCGCACCACCTATCTGGTAATGTTGATAGTCTTTAATTGTTGAAATACCACTCCTCCTTATGATAGTAGTCTTCAGCAATTGAAATTCCATTATTTTCCACTCAATTGTGCTTAAAAGTCAAAATGTCAAACCCACCCTCCCAATTATGTCACTAGTTAAAATCTAAACGCCGTTCATGTCAATAATCCCTCAGAAATTCAAATACGACCGCCCTAAGTCGTTAGGTTTCTATAAGTCTTTAATAGTTCCTACTCCATCCCTGCAAGTTGTCTATTATTATCCGTCACCGTAATAGATAATAATCTACACCATTCATACTAGGTAGCATTCATTCAACCTAGGTATGTTAGCGAATTAAAATGTGGTCTATGCATCACCTAATCACCTTCTAAATATTCCGTAAAGAAAAAAAATTGTCACTCATATAACAAAAGATATTTATACATATGCTGGCTCGTTTACTATATATTCATATGGAGAATGTTTAAGTTTCTATAACTTTAGTTCTCACAACTTCACACCATTCTTACTATCATTGAAAATTATCTACTTTTATGGAGGATTTTTTGAAATAATCTCCAGCTGCGTCTAGTTGCGCCCTTGGGAGGTTTTCCTATAAAGGGAAGCTTATAAAACTGCAGTCAGTTTCTTGGCGCGATAACTCTAAGTAAAGGTTGATAGATATTGACTGAATGGGACTTAAACATTTAAGATCAGTGGAAAATACAATTTCACCTCTAGCAAACTATTATGCGACGCTTTAACTAGGGTGAACTTCTGTAATGACTTGTTAGTAGGTATTGCAAACATTTTAATTTTCTTTGTTTTTGAAAATTGAAGTACACTACGTTACACTATTGCAAACTTAATTATTCGGTTTTAACAAAAACCTATTTAGCGAATTTCCAAAAAAATCAGCCAATTACAACAGTGTGTACTGCTAGTGCCTGGCTCTGCCAAGGGAAAACCGTCTCACAATTTCTTGCGATACCCCAGATTCCAGATAAATGTTCGTTTACCGAAATAACTCACACACACACTTTATCTCTGCCACACACTCACAGTCTGAGCTCACTAGCTCAGACTTTCGGTTGAACTATTTGATCCATCCACAAGAGCCAATGGAGAGTGACTTGGCTCGAAGAATCATTCGATTTTGCTGTCCAAGCACGTATCCAGTAGAGGACCGAGAGGGGCGCATCGCCCCCTCAAAATCTGAGAAAAAGAGTTTTTCCTCAAAATTGGCCAGCCGGTTGCCGTCCATAATTAATGCGAGTTAAAGGTAGCTTCCATGACATTTCTTAACTTGTAGAGGCAAAATAATGTGAGGATGATCCTATAACAAATGAACGTTTAACTTTGAAACTACTCTAAGAAATTGACATACTTTGTTTCTAAACCAACGAAATAAAAATATAAAACTAGCTATAATAATGTCATTCTAAAACAAAAATATTCTTGAGAAGCCTTGAGACATATTCTGATGAAGGCCTTTGTTTTTCTTCTTGCAGCATTCCAACTATTAAGTTTCGCAATGCACTTTTATTTCGTAATTCTTCAAAAAAATCATTTTCGTTTATGTCCTGTTCAGATAATAAAATAATCATTACATTATTTATGTATATCACTGCTCAAATACTGGTTACACAAAACGTTATTTGATATAGATTTGTACTAGACTGGGAGGGATATAATGTCCCTCTCATCTCAGACTGGACTGGGAGGCATAGACTGGGATGGGAGGAGGGAGAGGGATTCCGCTTGGTGGTCCCGTACCATGAGGTTTCTGTCTGCGAGGGATATGTCGTAAAGGAGTGATATGAATGATCATATGTGTATAAGTGCCACAAATATTGAAGATTTTAGGTTACTCTTACATTTTTATTCACTGCAATCATTATTTCCTACAATATTCATAAATATTAAGTATATTGCACTTTTTTTATCAGTCATTACTATTAAGTCAAGATTAGCAGTCAAATGTTCAATTGTCTAAATTTTTGCAAGAACTGCGACTGCGTTATGGCATTTAGTACCAGTGTATATGATTCGTTTTACATGGACATTTTTTACATTTGACAGTTACTCTTGCACTTCCAAATAGATTGAGAGGAGTACGATGCTACAGATCGCAATGCAATACAGTGTAAAGTTCTCCAAAAACTAGAAAATGGTAATCTTAAACTGCAATGTGGCAAGGGGATCATTGAATGTATGGTAAGTGGTAACGTGGTCCGTGGAACGCTGAAATCGACCCATCTGAATGGCCGGAGGCACTTTTAAAAGACAAAACTGCATTGCGATCTGTAACATCGTACACCTTTCAATCCATTGGCAAATGCAAGGGTAACTGTCAAAATAAAAAATGTCCCTGTAAAAAGAATGATACACACTTGGTACTAAATGCCATAACGGCAGAAGCAGTTATTGCAAAAATTTAGATAACTGATAACAGAACATTCGACTGCCAATCTTGACTTAATAATAATTATGACTGATACAAAAAGTGCAATATACTTAATATTTATGAATATTGTAGGAAATAATGATTGCAATGAATGAAAACGTACCTAAAATCTTCAATATTTGTGGCACTTATACACATATGATCATTCATATATCAATCCTTTACGACATTGCATATACCTCGCAGAATGAAACCTCATGGTACGGGACCGCCCAGCGGAATCCCTCCTTCCAGTCTATCTCTCCCAGTCTAGTCTTAGAGAGACATTATATCCCTCTCAGTATACTACAGTTGCACCAATTTAATGTGATTAACTTTGAATGTTCATAGTTGTAGATAGATAAAAAGATATACACAGAAGGCCCCCTTATCAAGGAATCGTACCGATACCTTAATAATTAGCACAACTTACCGAATTATTGAGATGCCCATCTTTAATTTTTATCATGTCTGGGTGGTATTTGATGGTACCTTTTTGTTCATCGATTTCAATCAATAGTGAATCATGCATCATTTCATAGAGTATTACACCCTCTGAATACACATCACATTTCTTGGTATAGGAAACTTCTTTTTGCTAAGTAGTAACATTAAAATCCTTACGATAAAATTTAGATAAAAATAATTCCTACTTAATATTTAATCATTTATTTGACGGCAAGACGAAACTAAAGGCCCATCTTGCGATGTAGCGCCCCCACCTACCCGCACCCTATTCTTATATTAAATAATGATAGAGGTTAGATATGTGATCCATTAAGATGGAGATTTTAATTTTGGCCGCTTATTTGAAAAATATTTTGGTGGATTGACTTACCAGTTCCATAGATTTGTATATTAATGCACATTCAAACTTTTTTGTATAAGAACCATCTTGCTTAGAAGTAAATCGACTCAGACTGAAGTCTCCAATCTTTATGGTTTCTTTTCCATCCGTTTCCATTTTATAGTAAATGTTGTCAGGATGTAGATCTCTATGCATTATATTTTGTGAATGAACATATTCAATCCCGTCGGCGATTTGAAGAGCAAATTCAATCATTTGTTTGAAATACGAAATTCGAACTGAAAATGTCGATTTTGAATTCAGTCGATCTCGAAGAGTTCCAAGGCACAACTCGGTTTGAATACAATACAAAGGGACTGTCGATGGAAATTGAGCTGGCCGTCTCCATTCCTCACCGGGTAACTTTTCAACCCTGAATGAGTCATAATACCGAAGAATGTTTGCATGGCTTTTTAATTCTTTCAAGCACTCTATTTCTCGAAATGCTTCCTTCTGCGCTGCAATTTCTCCTGCCTTTAGAGCCTCACTTCCTTTGCCTCCACGTTCGCGCCTATAATATTTCATTTGTGGTATATATTGTACGTTATAATAGTAGAGAAAGATTGGTATTAACCAGGAATTTGTCCTAAGAAAATAACAGTAAAAGACACTGTCAGAAATCAGTTATAAATTACATAGCAATAATTAGTTAGTCACAAAAAAGCTACAAAATATTTAGTACCTGAAATAAATCTGAATTAATAGAATGAAACTTTTGGTAGATATTAGATTAAAATACGTTAACGCGACTAACCCACTTTGAAGTAATATTTAGAAGGATTCTATACATAGGACTTAAATGCTGAAGGTGTAGGTGCCTTACTTTGCTAATTGATACGCGTATATTTTTATAACATACTAGATGACACCTAGCAAATAAGATAATGCTAGAAAAATTTTCAAACATGTAATATTCTAGCGACTGCATAGTAGCCCAAAATTCAATGACAGGCCGAAGATTTCAACCGCATAAAATTTCGTAAATTCCCTGCGCCGGCCTACTATAACACGACTTTCACCTATCCATCTATATATTGCGCAATTCCACTTTAGCTTTATACTATTGGTATGATATAGACAGGTTGGTAATTGTTGAATATCTTTTGATAAACATCCCATCCAACCCATCATAACAATAACATCCGGGTGGGAAGCTATTTGCTCTCATCCAGCACACCGAACATACTCGATATCAAAGCTCAGAAGCTTAAAAGATATTTCGTTACAGGTATCTACGTACGGGTTGCTTAATTCGAACATTAATTTGTATTTGTTTGAACGCTAATTAGAAAAATAACATGTAATTTCTAACGGTCGGCTATTTCGAACCTTGTAGTCGTAAAAATAAGCTTCTTAGATACTATGGTGCCTTTTGTTTGCCTAAAACACATTCGATTCACTCCAAAGGATGTGACAACCAACCCCATTCCATCCAGTCTATCACGACCATCCACATCCAGGCTACTGTATCCATCCCATCCAGCCCATCATCAACATCCAAGAAATTGCCCCTATCCAATCCAGCCCATTACCGACATCCAAGTAAATGTGCTTCCAGCCCACATCCGGATGGGAAGGGGATGCACTCTTAGAAGTCCACGTTAAAATGGGCCAACGTTGTTCCGAAAATGTTATTATTAACATTATAAAGAGTCAAGCTAACATTAAAATAATGTAGCTTGACTTTTCAAATAACAGTTTATCCACTGTTAAGTATATTTCACATAAATTCATGTGAAATTAACATTTTTAAACTGTAATACAAGTTACAGTTTTCGTAATGTTAATGATAACATTATATCCCGTCAAAATAACGAAATATAATGTTAATCATAATCCATGCAAGTGAAATACAGCTAAGTAGCCCTTTTTCCCTCAACAACAGTTACAGTACAGTGGTAGTAGGCTCCAGTAACAGGTACGAAGGTAAGGAGATCGTTTCCTACGTTGGAAATTTTTTTGCATTGCTTACATTATATACTGTTAATTTTTTACATAAACTAATGTAAATTATTAACTTTCAATAATGTTACATTATCAACATTATTCAATCATGTTATTTTAACACAAAATAATGTAGGACACAAAAAACAGGAGAAATGATTTGAAATCACGTTGATTTCAACCAAATCTCATGTAAGGATTTGTAAGAGTGTGTTGGGTAAATTGGATGGGATGTTTACATACATGGTGCGTAGGTATGCAGGATACTTACAAACATAAGGAATATTTCACTACGCATTTCCAAACTTCGCGTTTATACTTTAAAAATAATATTTATCAGCCGCCGCCGGTAAACCTGCTGCTTTTGTCGGGTGCCTTCCGAATTTACCAACAAAGATGCTTTGCTAATAGTGGACTTCAGGTAAACTACTTTGGGTTACATTATTAAAAATATTAATTATTCAATGCGCCTGCGTCAGTTTATGTTTATACTTTAGTCATGATACAGCTACAGCACAGAGTCACGGTTTCTATAAAAACCATCGTTCTGTGGTAGGAGGTCGATCCGTTCGTGAGTTTGCAATTTAGACAAATCCTATAATTTGTTCTCCATTGCTTGGATAGGATAAAGGAATGGCATTACTAACTACCATGGTGATTACAGGGAGGCAGGTGAATATAGAGGTGAAAAAAGTGAGCTTTTAATTCGTCACCTACCTGATTGACTAACCTCCTACCATAGAGGAACCTTGGTACAGAGTATTACTCATACTATTACTTTAATATCATTATTAATACTTTAATTCCATATTTCACATTAAAAATTAGGTTTCTTAAAATATAAAGATGTTTTAAAAGAAGAATATCAATTATTTTATAATTTAAATTTTACCTTTGGATTTCCACAACTTTAAGAGCAAATTGGTGTTCTGAATTGACGACTGTGACCTTGTACACTACCCCATGAACCCCTTGACCCAAAGCTTTTTGTATTTCGTATTTTTTGAGAACATGTTCATCATTGGTTATAAAAAAGTTTTTCAAAATTTTCAGCATTTTGTCATGTGATGCAGGCCAGGCTTATTGAAATATCAAAAGACAAAATCTTAGGGTATTTAATATTTTCTTAAAGTTTTCAGTTAACAGAGGTGCAGGTGTAGCTTGTGATATCTAAACTTTGACAAAGCCTGTAGTAAATCAGGGATTAAGTGTGTTAAATAAGTGTTAAGTTTGCAAAATTATAACATTTTAGCAGTTTCGTTCAAAATTACCACCACTTCGCTTCAAATTTTGATTTCCAAAATTAGAAACACAAATATTTCTAAAATTCTAAAAGTTGTAATTTATTTTCTAGAGTTAGCAGTAAGTAATAGTTTGTAAACCCTTGACTTTAACTGCCTTTTGAACCCCATACTGTATACAGGAGATTTACCAATTTAAAAAATATTGCATTAACAATATCTTATAATTTAATTATTCATGCTTATTAAGCTTATTAGACTAAACTGCAAAAGTTGAACTAGTTTTATTATTTTTCTCTATGGTAATTCACTGAATGACTCAGTTAGTAGGATTAATATTACAGGCTAAATAACAGTTTTGAATTTCGTTGACTGTTTTCTTGATCGTTGTTTCAAATTATATGGTTGTCAGTAAAGTTATAGATACTACGATTTTAATTATAATCAAAAATATATTAGATGATTGGTGAATAATAAATTTTAGCTTAATTCCTTACATGATTTCCGTTTCAGTATGTAAACGTCCCTATATGTCCGTTAACTTTTATACAGATTATGATGGTTTATTTCTATTAAGCAATATAATGCAGAAACACCGTAGATAGGAAAGTTCAATGTCCCCCGATGTATGGTTTCATTTCTAGTCGGAATACTCTTGATTATTTCATCATGCATCATCATGTAACCTCAATGTGGCGCTTATCACATAATCCCATAGCATCCTTGTTGTAAGAGTATTGTGCTGTTCTTAGGGGATCCAATCTCGACACTTAGCTCCAGCTCTTACCCTTTACAATATTTCTATATGGAAATGGCTCAATTGTATATTATTATGTTTAATAATACCATTATCCAAATGATGAAGTAATTAATTTATAATTTGTCTGGCACCCCCCAAAATCGTGTTTGGCCATATGCAAAAAAGTAGGGTACCAATTTACGGGGCTGTAAAAATAATTATTTAGGCGGTAAAAAGAAATTTTTAAGCATTTTTTTAATCGGCAGTAAACTTTTATTAGAAAGGCAGTAAAAACAAATGGAATAGGTTGTAGAATCAATTATAAAAGCAATACCAGTTATTTTTATATGCGCTTTAATAGAATAGATTCACTTAAAATTTTGGACTGTATGACTCGTGACGAAGATAACCCTGTATTTAAGGTTTTTATGTCTAGTAAAAGGCTACTAAAGCTTGTCACATACCGAAAGCATGTCCATGATGCTGATTATAAACTAAACTGCACCTCTTTTTGTTCTTTGTTTTGTTCGCGTACGTACACTGCGTTTGTACAATCTCTGATCTCAGAGATTGTACGAAGAAGTTAAAAAGAACTGACAGAAAAAAATTTTCATACGTAATCAGCACTTACATATGAGTCCAAATCGCTTTAAAAGGTGGAGAACTTTTACAGATTTTTGTCATCTGAAACCTCCATGTGGCATGTTATATTCACATCTCTGACAATTATAAAAATTCACTATGCGCATGTCCGTATATAGTAAATTATACATGTAAACACATCATTGCCATTGCCAGAATGCACAATGTAATATGTATTCACATTTCCTTCTACCCAGTGTTAGGAATATATCGATTGCAATTAAACGAAGACGACCTCCAGGTGTATCTAAACACTCGTGAAACCGTAAATTTTTATCACACTGATACTTTCATTACTTTTCCTTAAATACAATCATTAAATTTACATTGAATTAATCCTAGAATAAGTGACCCATAATTGAATTAATCCTCCATTTTACTAAATAAATATCATTATTTTGTTACTGTCTTAATTATTGGTTCTACTGCCTATCGCAATTATTTATTACTGCCCCACTTGATTAAAATTACTGTCATAAAAAAATTGCCTAATTCTTTTTATTGCCTAGATTTTTTATTATTTTTACAGCCCTCTAAAAGTTTACCCAAAAAAGTATGCTTAAAATCAAATAGAGTTTCACCACCGAAAGTAATAAAGGTCTACAAGAATTATAATTTCTGATATTATTTTTAATGTTCTGAATATATTCCTAAAATTTGTAAAATATGCTTAATTTCAGTGTTTCTAATATTAATTGATTTTTTTGTTATGTTAATGCACGATAGGCTATATATATTAGTTCAGTTGCGAAACTATTAAATTTGGTTAAATTTGATAGTTTTCCAATTCGTAATTTCTATTCCTGTTTCTCTTTTAAAAAATTGATGAATTAAGTTTAACACGCACTTCTTATTGTTTATTCTCAAATATATATAGAACAAAAAATTATTGATTCCAAAATACATATCCCCTTGTCTGCATATCCACAGGAAATATAATCGTTGGTTTTCGAAAGTTGAAATCTTACCATCAAACTGATTTCGAATAAAATTGGTTGACTTTAAAAGCAATCATTTTGGAGGACTTATCTAAGGTCGACGAAATGTGTTCAAAACATCGTTCGTATAGATTTTGAAAACGACACGTCGGGCTTGGATTCCCTATCTAATCTGCTGCTCTGCACTCAAACATTATCTTGTTTTGTGCACTCGATCACTCCACATATGCTTACATTTGAACGACACAAAACTTATAGCGAAACGAAAAGACTTCCATATTATGATCATTTTATTAAAATTATTTAATGATCATGCTTATTTCTCATTTTTAAAGTCGTAAATTATTAGTTGTACTGAAATGTCTTTGAAGATATTGGGGCAAGGATTATACGGCGTGGTTGTCAAAGTTACGGATCGGACGCATGGATATATATCCATGAGTAATAATTAAAATAATAAAATACCTAGATATTTGGCAGTGAAGATTTTCCCTAGATGGTACGTACAAGCACGTATCCAGAAGGGGGCCCAAGGCCCCCTAAGTTTCCAGAAAAATACGAATTTTTCAAAAAAGGTTAAAAATCCAAAAAATTTTCGCACGAATATGCCACAATTGTTTTAGTTTTAGTGTTAGATAGTTTTAGTTTAAGAGAAAATTGTGCTTCTACTGAGAAAAACATCATTAAATCTTCGGCATGCTCCTCTAATGAATTTGAATAAAAAACAATGAAAATGTTTAATTAATTAACTGTTTCTTAATTTTTTGTGATTCTGAATGGACTAATTTTCTTAGAATTTCACTAATCAAAAAAGCAAAGTAGACATGACTTTCTATTCATCTGCCTTCCACAGCTATCAAATCACTTTCATTTTATTAGTTGAATATATAGCATCATATAGAACGATATCAATACATGCTACAATTTATAAAGTATTAACTACCTATTAACATGGACTTCTTGCCAATTAAGTCGATTATTTTTCCATCGCGCGCTTGCGTTGGTTGACGATGTCGATTTACCATTGCCAATTGCATTAATATAAGATACTAGACGGTCACAGGACCCAGGTCCTGTAGTACATGGGGCTAGTGCATCTACAAACAATTTTGTAAGAATTATGGTTTCTAAGGCCAAATACACCGGCATTCATTTGGGTACATCACTGATATAATGTACCGGTCACAGGACCCAAGTCCTGTGGTAAATAAAGCTAGTGTGTATTCCGGGGCAATATTGTACGATGGGTAGAATGTATTTCAGATACATAGATTTTTATGTTAATTCCAATTGATATGTTAACGGCAATAAGTAAATTCAGGCATTAAGCTTAATGCCTAGACAATAAGCTTAATGCCTAAAAATGCCCGGCATTAAGCTTAATGCCTAGTCTTTAAGCTCAAAGCCTAGGCATTAAGCCTAATGCCTGAATTTTACTCGGCATTAAGCTTAATGCCTGGTCTTATTGCCTGATTTGGGTGGAAATCAATGTAAACAACAAAATCTTAAGTCTAATATACACAGTCGATGTGTATTTATGTAAAATGCAAATGTACACGGTTAGGGTTAGTCATTTGAAACAATATGGGATTTTTACATGTATTTTAATTTCACAAATTTTACTAATGCTGTATGTTACCACCTCCTCCATTCGGATTTTCCAAGTCGAGCGTTAAAGAGTTCCATTGGAGTAATCCTTGCAATCTCGTCGACAAATCGAACCTTCAGTTCAGCAATGTCTTGAGTCTTGAGGTGTGGTTTCGTAAATGCATGATTTAAAGTGTCCCCAAAGGAAAAATTTCAATTGTAAAAATTACTCAGGCCTGCCCAATGACTTATGACAGTGCCATCATCATGAGCCCATCACCACCCACGTAATCACCTCTACCATGTCACTAATATTATAATTTACCTCAGTAACTTAGAGTTAATCGGATCGATTCATATTTCATTGCAATAAACTATAAACTTATAGATTTTCCTGTGTCCTAATTCTATTGTTATCTCGTGGAGTCATTTCTTCACATTTAGATCAGAAATCCTGGCATCTCCAATGCAACTCTATTGGAAAATCCATTTATTTATTAATTAATTTATTTATTATAGAATGTCTTTAATCAATAAGAAAAACAATTATCCAATGAAGTTGTAAATATTTGCTGGGGCGTTAAAACGATTTCTAGCAAAGGATGGACTACATCCACCACCTCCGCATCCGTTTCCATTCGTAGGGCAGCCCGATCGGTCACACGGGTTACAACAATCGCAAACAGACTGACATTGACATCCACAATCGCCCATTGGGGATCTAATTATTCGGCTGTTATGATCGTTTGGGCCGTCAATAGCCTTTGAGTTTACATTCTCCATAAAAAATGTGACGACCAATAAGCACATTACTAGAACCGATACCTGTACAAAAAACGTAACATATTATTGCATAAAAATCATATAAACTGGTTAAATTAGTTTTAATGACCATGATGATGAAATCGTCATAATCAAAATCTTAACATTGCGGAGTTAAATGTTTAAGATACTCAGGAGCTACCCTCCAATTGCCATGATGAACATTTTATAGTTCGGGATTAACAGTAGTCATGTATTTGTATTTATAACGCCATTATTTTGATATATCTTTGGTTCTCTATATTATTTATTTAATGGAAAGTGGGAACTGCATCAAAATTATACGTTAAACCCAAACTATACAAAAGTTAAAATTCCCCGTTAGCGAACTTTCAGTGGGCTTAACCAACAAATAGGTACGATGAGTCGATACTTCTTAAAAACATAATTACTCTTAAAATATCATACATACGATTCAACTAGATTGTAGTATAAAATATTGAATTGAAAGAAAACTTACATGCATGTTTCCTAAGTCTCCGATAAACGTACCGAATTGTTAAACTATAGTGACAAATTTGGCTATGGATTATTTACAATGCTGTCACAATAGTGGCTTAGCAAATACTATTATTGAATACTTCAGAGATGCTTCGTCAAACTAATTATTGTACAGTTTATACACAAAAATAATTAAACAATGCAACCAATAGAGGTAAACGTAATTAATACTTTCACATTCACCAAATTTCTAAAACCAATTTCTAACTTTCTAAGATTTCTATGTAATGAATAATTTACGATGATATAAAATGTTTGGGAAATTTGAGTGAGGAAGTGACGTCAATCAAAATGTTACATACACTTAATAAGTGTTTAGGTACACTACCACTAAGAGAGAAAACGATTCCAATTATTTGCTATTTATTATTGTCATGTCCTGTCCTATGTATAAAGTTAGGGTTATAAATTTTAGAAAACCTACACCAAGCCGTAAAAGAATAATACTAATACGATCTTCCCGTCCGATGGGACATCAAATCTGACCATTTTTCTACTTGGGGAGAGAAACATACGGCACATTTATGGACACTCTACTAAATAACGTCGTGGAGCTCCAAATGAGTTTCGCCTAATTGTTTATCATTAAATAATTAACAATTACTTAAGCATATTTGATTTGAATACTACAAAATATCGTTTATTTAAATTGATAGCTCTTTCAATTTGTTTGAGTTCCTTCTATTGTGCTGATTTCTCGCAAGCTATTACACACATTTCTTTTAAAAAAACAAGCAAGCGAAAAAATCTCTAATGTGTGGTCATACTCTTAAAGTGGGCATTAGATAACTTAAGTAATTAAATTACGATAAAATTGTCACTTTACCAATATGATTTTGTTTAGCTAGGAGAAGTCTACCTGTAATTATGTAATTGCACTAAGATCCTTCTTATTACATCTAATCTAAAATAAGGACAATTGAATTCATGTTACTCAATAGTCAGTAAAATACTGTCCAATAAATTGAATAGAACGAACATGATAGAGACTGGTCTGATTTTATTTATTTATTTCATTGGAAAAGCATATTATTATAATGCATATAGCATTTGGATTTTATTTATATAGCTAAACCTAAATTGGACATATTGACGAAAATTTAAGATTTAATTATCGTGAAACCTCGACAGTGTAATCTACAATGTGTTTAGAAAACTTTTAATTAGTTATTAAGAACCTAGGGATAAAATAAATACATATACACTACTTTAACATTTGAAAAAGGGGACTACTTTGGCATTATGTAATGTAACAAAATACTGGCAATATATTATTGTATTGATATTACTATGCTGTTATATTGTGACGTAGTCGAAATGTAAACGATCTACTAATTACCTTCACTGACGTACTCACCTGTATGTGGATGTAGTAAGGTCCTTACTGTAAGGATCATTGTTTCTTACTATTTGTTCACAGTTAAAGTTCAGGTACTTTTTTCTCCACTTTCACCTTTTTTATTACTTAAGCTGGAACCTCGTGTTTGCCCTTTGAACATTTCTTCCCCTACAATTTTTTCTATTTCTTCTTTCGAAAGAATACTTTTTGGAGGAATACTGCTTTGCTTGTTATTGTGAGAATACCAGCGGTGAGCTTGCAGATAATCTCTTGATGGATAGCTCTTTCCACAGACCTCGCATTGGTAAGGTTTTTCTTTGGAATGGACAGAAATTTCGTGACGAGTCTTACATTTGTTAGTGTGAAATCCTTTCATGCAAATCTTACACTTGTAAGGCTTTTCCTTATTATGAATCTTCATGTGGGCGTTGAGGTTCGCTTTGTCAGAACAACGTTTCTGGCACACATTACAGACTTCGGGACGTTCATCAATATGCACTGCAGCTATATGTTTTCGCATTTGATAAGCATTTATTCGGCCAACATTGCAGATTGGACAACGGAATTTAAAGACTCCTCTATGGACAGTGTCAATGTGTACATTTAAGGCTGAGACGCTACACAAAACCTTGCCACATTCGTTACATTGAAGGTCCACCTTTTTATTTCCCAAATCAATATCATGAAACTTTTTCTGATGGTATTTCAAATACATCTTCATGGTAAATTGCATGTTGCATACTTCACAAATAAAATTTCTGAAAGGAAAAAAACAATGTTTGAATTGTTTTCTCATGATATACACATTCAATAGAAATTGAACTTTTGACATAAATATTTCCCAAAATGAATTTACGACAAAATTTTACCTTTCCTTACGATGAACTACTGCAATGTGACTTTGTAGCTGACGACTGTCACGTGTAAGTTTGCCGCATTCCCCACACTTGTATCGGCATTTGTCATGACTCCTAATCACATGCTTTTCAAGAAAAGATTTTCTACCGAATTTACAAGTACACAATTCGCACTTGAATTTTCTTTCGCTGTGAAACAATGAATTATGTTTTCTCTTCTGCGTGGAACTGCGAAATATTATGTCACAATCTTCACAGTTATATTTTGGCATTTGCTTAGTTTCGTCACTGAAATAAAGATTAAAATTTTATCAAATAAGCAATTTAAAAATGGTTTTCTTCAGAAAAATACAAATTGATGAAACCAATGTGCTCTAGATTTACGTTGATTTATCTGCTTTTTCACTCTGGTTATCAGTACAATGTTTAAATTTTCTGTGAAGTAATAAACTAGAGTGATACGCATAATTGTTAGGGCAGTCAGTACATTGAAATAATTGTTTACTATGCGGGCCATTTTCATCTGAAAATAATATAATGTAGTTAAAGACGGTTATATACTGGAAGATTGATTATGAAATAATGCTAAAATTTATTAAATTATAGCTAATTTATGCACAATATTTCAACCCGTAGTAACAAAATAAAGTAGGTGAAAAGCCGTGTTTATATTATACTTACCATTGTCAGTTGAATTCTGAGCAGAAATGCATTCCTCTTTTTTCTCGTCCAGTTTATCCTCATTTCTGTTATCTTGCATCGTAATAGGACTCGTTGGAGGACTGTAGTCACTATCCAAAGTCTCTTTTTTCTCGTTTTTATCACTGCAAGGACGAAACCAATAATAATTACATTAAACATAACATAATAAATTCAAAATAGAATTTTAGAAAAAATTAAATAGACACTTACGGAATTGAAGTTTCAGAATTAGATTTGTACTTGTTCGGTCTAATAACACGCCCACTTCTGCTTCGCTGTGAACCTTCACCCACTGGGGTACGAACTTTGAAATTCGTTTTCCTGCCTACCGTACGCGTGTTATAACTTTGTTTTTGATTAGTCTTCTTACGTGGTTGAGATCTTGGTTTATATTTTGAGGTAGAATTAGAGTCGTTTTTATGACATTCTTCCGTCCCATCGTTATTTAGTAAAGGATCCTCTAATTCGTGTGAAAATTGTTCTGGATAATCGACATCTATCTCAGTTTTAACATCATCTTCAAATTCATTAACAACACCAAGGTCGTTGCTGAATGACAGATTAAGTCCTATAAAAGTGTTATATAAAAAATAATAATATCAATTGTAACACAATTTTGTATGTGGAGACTTGGCTGCAAAAATTTACCTAAATTACTGGGTAATTGCTATTATATACTTATATTGCTATGCTATAATTATTGTCAATTATTGCTTTTAGCCTCAGCCTGTCAGTTGGAAGTATTTAGTGTTAGATTGCTGTCTTCTTATGTCTTAGGGATTTATTTTTCTACATGTATAAAACAAGTTCTTACGTTTGACAGTTTCATTTCGGATTATTTCAATTATATTTGCTCCGGTAGACTTTTTCCCTTTAACTTTATTTCTAGACTTTTGGGAACTTTCATATACATTTGTTTCTAAAGTTTCTTTGAGTTGATTCAGCTTCCATTTCAATCTTTTGATTTCGATAAAAAGTCGTTGTGCTTCCATCACAGTTTTTGAACATGTACAGCAACAAGTAATCCAACAGTAAGGGTCGCCCTGACTTTGTAGCAAATTAGAGAAAGTCAAATCTGATATTTCCAGTATATTTTTGACTAGGAAATAAACAGTTAGATTTCTGTTTAATGTTGATTGAGTCAACGGATTATTTTCCGTTAAGACACTTTCGCCGCAAAGAACACATTCCGGCAAATTTTCCATTCTAGCACTTATATAAATGTTTTAAAGTGCATTAAAATTGTTTGAATTTGAAAGGTTTAAAATCAGTAAACATGACAGAAACTACTGAAACTAGGAATCTAACTAAAAACCAACAGTTGTCAGTATTTGTCAACTGTCCACACTTGACTTTAATTCTTCTATACTATTTTAATTGGTTTTGGTTTTAGTAGGTGTGTAGTTTGAATTTGTATACATCGTGCCGCTAAGAATACCATATCAGTATTTTGTTTAGCCTCATAAGTTCCTTCAATGCATTAGCTTTGTTGAATGGTGAGTTTGGTAAGTCGACCAGACTAAAATCATCATTTTAGGGTGCGGCCCGCACCACCCTATAAACCTAACCTTTTATCATAATCTAATATAAGTATGGGGCGGGTGGGGCTCTCCACTCTTTTAGTCTTTCCTGGACTCCATGCAAAGGCCACAATTCCACAATGCATTTCTTCATTTATACAGAATCGGTAAAATTTACCCACAGCTTGTTAATTTTTCAACAACAGCGTGCACAAGTAATTATAAGATAATTGAATAAATAAGTCACATAACGTAAATACTAATAATAACAATGCTAAGAAAAAAAGACAAAAAGGTGTTTGTGTTGACAATGTGGGATAATTTTTCCTGTCGAGTATTTTTTGGATTTACTAAACTTGTTAAACACTATGATAGTATTCGTCATGTATGCAAGTGAAGATGGAGAGAAAAAATCACATAATAATGCTTGACTTTTCGGGGTAAAAATAGTGTATTTATTAGCTGGTTAATGGTCAAATACTACTTTTATACAATTTCGGTAGAATTATAACACTGCACGTCCTAATTGCGAAAATCATCCAATTAAGTTACGGAAACAATTATTGTCTCACTTTACCTTCATATAAAGTCTTCCTACAAGCTACACCTTTGTGTACATCATAAACAGATGGTTTGTCAATGTCATAACAAGTTGTAATGCTAGTGCATTAGCAATGCCCGTAATTATAGAAGAACTATGAATTATGGGTAGATACAAGGTTAGGCTCCGTTTCGTCTCAATTCTAAGATGCGTGCGAATATTCTAAAGGCTAAGAATATTTATAATAGATTAGATAATATGTAATATTATGTTATAAATATGTTACGATACGAATTAGTGAGATGTAGACCAAGCGGATTAGACTGAAAGACCACGTAAGGAAGATTTATTACAACACGAGTCAACTTAGAAGAATACTCAAGAATAGTTAGAACGAATAGATAGTAATGTAGTGTGGTAACAACAGGAACAACTCTTGTTCTCCAGAACAAGTCAGGTAGATCCAATCCAAAGGAGTCCTCGGGAACGACTGAGCTTTGCTGATGCGAAGTGAAGTCTCCAAGTCCTGAGATGAGTTGTGGAATGTGGGTTGGGTGGAGTGTAGTAGGGAACGGGGCATTGTAGGGGATAATGCCACGTTACAACCTCCCTCGCTGGAACGGGTCGTTGCGGTGTGGACGATGAGGTGACGGGAACTGTGTAGATCGGTGACGACGTTTTCCTCCGGAACGATTCATCTCCAATAACCGCTTTTCTCTCTTTTCCGTACGTTTGCGCTGTTTCTTCGCATTTCTCCTTTTTGTCACACCAGGTATTGTCTTTCGGTGTTCCTTAATTTTTTTACCGTTTCTTTGCTCCTTACAATACTTCTGCTTATGGCCAATTTTACAACATTTTCTGCAAGTGACTTCTGAATCGTCTTTTTCTGTTTCCATCGGTTCGTCTTCCGTTACGATGTCTTCAAGTTCGGGTTGCGCGACAGGAATTTTAACACGAAGAGTTTCCTTGACTGGTTGCGTCGCTATGGTAACTGACTGATTTTGCACGGTGGGAAGGAAGGATGTCAATTGTTCTTCTGGAACCTCAATGGTGATAGTAGTTTCTTCCCAACTTTCTTCAAACAACTGTGGTTCTGGTGGTATCTTTACAAACTTTCTGCCAACGGAAGTGTCTGTTAATTCGAAATATTCAGTTGTCGTTCGCTGATCTTCTTGATATACGATGTTGATGATTTCTTGTAGATACGGAAGAATAATAGGATTGTAACTGTAAGATTTATAGCATTTTAAATCTTGTACAGTAAGTTTCTTCTCCGACGTGACGATATTTACCAAATCGTGTGAACTAATGAAATCTTCGCCTTCGTCCAACTTTTTCGCAAGTTGTTTTCGCCAATCGAATAGTTTCACGAATATTTCTTTGTGGTGTGGTAACAGTTTGTTATACTCGTTGTCTGCCATTGCTGATGAACGCTTCGGTAGTTTGTAGACTGCTGCTGTTAATTTGATTGATTTGTCGAGTGCATAGCAAGAGTCCCATTCGGTGATTCCTTTCGGATATTGTTTCAACAAGTCTATTCTGTAGGTGTTCCAAATTTGAAGTAATACAGTACAATCGTTTACTGCATATTTCCATTGTCGCGGATGAAGTGGACGTTTACGCCAATCTGATAACTGAGGAACTTCATCTTTGCTGTCGATGTTTAAACGTAATTTTGCCAAATTGTTGAAACTAATCAGTTGATCTTCTCCAGTAAAATGAGAGTATACGAACTGTAGATCGATTAAGCCAACTGTGTAGATTCCAAAGTCTCGTTGTAGTGATGTTACATCATTAGCTGCTCCAAGTGCGATTTTAAGAATGTTTGGATTCTCGAATACTGCTTTCAATTTCTTCTGGATGAACTCGAGCATTTGTGGTGAAAATGGATCAATGACGTATGCTGTGCCAGGTGTTGCGATTTGAATAGTACATATCATTTCGTAGAAGGAATGATCCTTATGCTGTTCGACGTCAAATGCCAAAACATTTACATGTGAAAGGTGTTGCATCATACGATCTGCTGCTGATAATCTGTCAATCATTCTGGGTAATCTTTCGTTTTCGGTGGGGGCTTCCATCATGATGGGTGTTAAGTGCCAATTTACAATCTTCGACAAGTTCGGATTGTAAGCCGGTGTGAAAGTAGACAATTGATTTAATTTTCGCCTGTGTTCCAAAAATTCAGGATTACGATCTTGTGGTCGATATGCTGCTACGCCGATTTGCTTTGATGCCTTCATCTTTCGTCGCCAATAAGTGTCTCCGGGTTGTATTGGTGAGAGTAAATCGTCATCTTTTGATGTCTGTAGGTTAGGATACGGTACGATCTTTTGCACAGATCCACGCGTATGAGCTAAACCCAAATGTCGTCCTGTACTCACGCCTTGCACGTCATGTTTACTGTAGTGCCGCTTCATTGCTTGACCTATCTTATAAGAAGAAAAGAAGAATACAAGCAATGATAAGACCTTTATATGTTATGTCCATGTGTAACCACAGTATGTGTTCCATACTTCTACATGAGTTTACTTGTGTTACCACAGATAATGCGTGTATCTATTGTGTTGTGTTTTATGGCTAATTTTCTATACTTTCTCCTTACATACTCTTGCATGTTGAATTTTTGCCAATTATTATGCCAATTTTGTTTAAAATTATAAGACTTAACTGCCGTAGTAACTTAGCTTAATTGAAACTTAAATCTACTTAACCTAAAAGAATTTTAATACCTAAAAAGATGAAAGTAATGCGTACTCAAAAAAATTTCTAAAACATTAAGAGTACTGCCAACTTAACTTTTTGCTCAACTATACTTATTTCTAACTGTAACTTATAATTCGCAGAAAACATTAATATTACCTTAACTACTAAACTTTTTTAACCACTCTCTTGTTCCCATAGAAATGAGAGTACTGTCCGGGCTTATATTCAGTTCTTTTTGGTCTATCTGATGGAGTGGGAACTGGTTTAATTCTATTACGGATGTTCTTAGGTGGAAAGATTTTTAATTTCGAAGTAATATCTGGTTTTGCCAATTTAGAAGTGTTGGGTGAACGCAATTTTGGAATAATTTTCCTACGGATGAAAGCTTTTATATCAGAAACGTGTCTTTTGCCAATTGAAAAAGATGATTGCAAATCCCAAATTTCGTATGTAACCGGTGTTAATTTTTTAGCAATTTTGAATGGTCCGATCCAATTAGGTGCTAATTTTGCTAAAAAATTTGACGAAGCATCTGATAAAACGTGATTTCTAATTAAAACTTCCTGATTTATTTCGTAATTTACCTGACGATGATGTTTATCATAATAATCTTTGTATGTAATTTGCGCTTCTACAATATTATCTCTAACCCAATTTATAATTTCAATTAATTGATTCGGTACATTACGTAATATCTCCCTCGCTTTTGCGAAGTCAATCTCTCTGGAATCCATCAAATTTCTATCGAAAGGTAATGCAATTTCTCTTCCTAAATTCAATAATGCTGGACTTACTTTTGTAGTTTCATTTATGGCTGATCTAAGTGCTAAACCAAATAATTGCAAATATTCATCCCATGAAGATTGTTGATCATCAATAAAACATTTAATCATAGTCTTCAATGTTCTATTAGTTCTTTCTACCAGATTAGGTTGTGGATGATATACACTAGTGAATCGATGCTCTACACTCCAATCTTTACATAACATTTTCAATTTATTTGAAATAAACTGAGAACCGTTATCTGAAACTATGACCTTAGGTGAACCAAAATGACAAAAAATCCATTCAAGCCAATACTTAAGTTGTCCCGATGTAGCTGATCTCATTGGAATAACTTCTACCCATTTCGATAATTGATCTTGTACTACTAACAAATACTTATTATTACGTCCTCCTTTACTAGTAGGTAATGGACCCATGAAGTCGACATACAATGTGTGAAAAACATATGGTGCGACCTCCGAAGTGCCCAATAAACCTGCTTTTAACTGAGTATCAGATTTAACCTTCTGACACACCTCACAAGATTTAACATACTCTTTAACATCTTTACTTAAAGTAGGCCAATATGCTCTAGTTTTCAACATTTCAAGTGTCTTCTTAAGACCTCTATGACCTGCATTCGGAAAATCATGAAAAGCTGTCATTATCTCATAACGCAAACTGTTAGGTATGAACGGTAACCAACGTGTACGACAATATTTCTTACTTTTATCCTTACTATTATCACTATCAATACCAGAATCACTATTATCTTCTTCAATATTTATTTCATCTTCACTATTTTCATTTTCATTATTATTTTCATTTTCATTTTCAAAATTTTCTTCATTTTCATTTTTCTTATCATTTTCTTTTTCATTATCATCATTAAACTTTACTTTCTTCTTCTTACTAATGCCGTTTGCAACCGGTTGATTAGTATTCTTCAAAACTCCAGGACTTTTCACAATCCCGTTCGAATTCAAAGGACTATTCACAATCCCTTTCGAAGTTCCAGGATTTTTCTCAATCCCGATTGAAGATCCAGGATTTTTCCCAATCCCGACTTCTACTCTCGTAACCTCGTTACCTTTTCCTCCAAACCGAATTTTTCCAGATTGAGAAACTGCACTCGCGACATGCTGTCTCACAACCCTCTCCATTACATCTGTGCGTCGTTTTAACATCCCTCTCTGAATACTGTATTCTGAAATCTTCGCGGCCGACGAATTTTTCAAAATCTGCTTATTGATCGATATACATTCTTCATCTTTCTTTTGTTCTTCTCGTATCCGAGCTGCATTAGGTGTGTTGTACATGAGTCCAAAACATGGTACAAACATGACTTCAGGATCTTCCATGAAATTTGATTCTTTACCCGTTGGAGCAACTGGAGCTCTAGACAACGCGTCCGCCGTCTGGTTCTCCTTGCCTGAGATATGTTTTATTTTATCTAGATACGGTTGAAGTCTGGTAGCCCATCTACTGAGTTTAGAATTGTTGTCTTTGTTACTATGAAGATGTGTTAAAGCTTTGTTGTCAGTAAGAATGTGAAAGTCTTCGTCCCAGATGTAATCGTAAAATTTCTCTACAGCCCACAGAATTGCCAATAACTCTTTTTCACAAGAATCAATGTTTCGTTCTGCTTTAGATAACGTTTTACTAGCATAGTGAATTCTTTTCTCTTTACCATCTATGATCTGTGACAATACTGCGCCTAAACCAATATCTGATGCATCTGTAGTTAAAATAATAGGATAATCGTAATCTATCGTATTTAAGAGTGCGTCTTCACATAATGCGTTTTTTAAAGTTTGAAATGCTTTTTGCTGTTCTTTTCCCCAAAACCATGAATTAACCTTACGTAACAATGAATTAAGTGGTTCTGCCTTATCAGAATAATGTGGTATGAAAGCTTGACAAAATCCTACTTTCCCTAAAAATCTCTTAAGTTCGGTGACGTTTCTCGGTGTTGGATAGTCTTTTATTGCTCGAATTTTCTCAGGATCCATTGCTATACCATTCTGACTTACTACGTGACCCAAGAAAGTGATTTTCTCTTTTGCAAATTCGCTCTTGTCTCGGTTTATTGATATGTTTGCTTCTTTTAACTTTTGTAATACAATTTCGACATGTTTTAAATGATCTTCTAATGTGTTTGAAAAAACGATGATGTCATCTACAAAAACGAATACGAAGTTGCCAATATGTTCTTCCAATAATCTGTTCATCAATTCCACGAATGTTTTTGGTGCATTTTTCAATCCAAAAGGCATGACTAAAAATTCGTAGTGTTGTCCGTCAACTGTGAATGCTGTTTTCTCTATACTTCTCTCATCCATCGGTATCTGCCAAAATCCGGATTCAGTATCTATCTTCGAATAGTACTTAGCTTTTGGTAATGTCTTCAAAATATGTTGACCGTTGTGCATGGGAGTACGATTTGTTCGTGTTAACCGATTTACTTTTTTATAGTTGATAGCCATTCGCAATTTTCCATTAGCCTTAGGAGCGATTACTACATTCGAATTGTACGGTGAGTGAGAATAACGAATAAGACCTCGACGAAGTAACTCTTTGGTTTGCTTTCTTATTTCATCTGCCATTTTTCTGCCAGGTTGGTGATATGGGGTGTATACAGGTTGATCTGGTGAATCGATGTAATGCTTGATAAGATTTGTTTTTCCTAATACTCTTGTTTTTCCCGAAACGGATGGATATTTATCGAGTAGTTCTTGAAACATCTTCTCTATTTTATCATCTTCTGGGTACTTAGGTATTATTCTAGCTAATTCTAAATAACATAAATTTTTGCCTGATTTCATTGGATGTATTTCATATGTGCGCTTCTTTTTGTCATCATTAAACCAAAATGCATTACTGTTATAGTGTAGAACCATATCGGATGCTTTAATCATATCCTTGCCAATTATTACCGGAACTGCCAATTTATCTAATACGTAAAAAGTATGCTCTAATTTCTTATGACCAATTTGTACTTCCAAATTAATTTTGCCAATGGGTTGAACGACATTGTTATTTGCACAAATTAAAGGAATAGGTTTACAAGGTTGCAATTTTTTGACCAATTTATACGCAAAAGATTTTCTAACTACTGAAAAGTCTGAACCAGAATCTAAATATGAAGGTGCTACTGTTGCTGTTTTATTGAAAAAAATTGAAATTTCTGAATAACGTTTTCGATTATGATTTTTTAAGGGAAGACAGAGACGGTCAGGAAAAATTTCCGCCTCCCCTACTTTGGGTTTAAATTATCTGTCTGTTCTACATCCTGTGGATCTGCGATCCATTCATCTTCCTGTTGTTCTTGAAGACTCAATACCTTGTTTTCTCGACAATTACGTGCTATATGACCACCACGATTGCATTTATAGCATTTAAAATTGTTGTTTCTACCTCTATAAGATGAATTTCCACGACGACTGTTAGAGTTGCCATCTTGCCTTTGATTTTGATTCTTATCCCTATTGTCATTGGTGTCCTGTTGATTTCTATCTACTTGATTTTGTGTGTCATTATCACCGTTGTTATGTGTATTTCCACGACCATAACCTCGAAAATTTCCACGACCTCTGTAGTTATTACCTCTGTAATTATTACCTCGGTAATTACCTCTATACCTATTATTCCCATAACCAGAATATGATCCATAACTGTCAACCATATGCACTGTAGAAACTGGTCTGAATTCAGATTTCTTTCCTCCAGCTTCATCCTCAGCAATCAAAGAATTAACTACTTCACCAGCTCTCTGTACTAAACCTTCTATATTGTTATTTATAAGTGGACCAATATATTTCCTGATGCTTGGTAACAATGCTGATTGTGCTCTTAGTACTATGTTCTCTTCTGCCTCATGCGGATATACCTGTCTGGACAATGTTTTAATTTCCCAGATAAAAGTTGATACATCCTCATTTGGACGCATGTATCTCTCACTTAGAAATTTCGATCGCTTATTTCTATGATCTGCGGTATCATACTTAACTATGAATGCATCTTTAAATTCTTGCCAAGTTAACCGATTGTTACGAGTTTCCAACAAATGATAGTACCATTCCTTTGTATCCCTACTTATTAGTGTAGAAAAAACTTGAAGATACATATCCTGTGGATATCCTTGTGTTCCTAAATAAGTTTCCATTTCCCGAAAAAAATTCTCTGCTGTGATGTACAATGGATTGTACCTAGGCATTTTCATTGGTATCGCATGAATAGGTTGCATAAATCTGACTTGCATATTCGGATTGACAAAAGGTTGCTGAACAAAAGGTTGCTGAACTTGTGCCTGCTCGTTAAAAAATTGTTGTTGCTGACCTTGCTGATGCCCTTGCTGTTGCATGTAAGCTATAATTTGTCTTTGCTGATCAGGAGGCAAATTAAATCGTAAATTCTCTGGTAAAAGATTATGCTCATTTCCATGATGTGCATTCCCGTGTGCTTCCACTGCACCTATATTCTGTACATTATGCATTGGATCTCCTAATGGCTGTTGCCCTAAAGCATTCTCATTTCCATCATTATTATTTACATCCATGTTCAAATTTACAATGGGCCGCCCTCTTTCTTGTGATTGGATCCTAGACCTTGACCTGTTACCACCTCTACCTCTACGTAAATTTTCTCTTATCCTCCGGTTATCTTCGATAACTTGGGGATCTTGCCTTCGTGAATATCTAGCTGTTCGGTCCGACATACAACTAGTATCCTAATTCTGAAGGTAAACGATTACTAATATCAACGACCGCAAAATTAATTAAAGACTTATTCAAATGATTAACAAATTTCCTTCTGATGTTCTCTATGATAGTTGTGCACTGTAATGTAGTAGAAAGACGTTCTATGCGTATTGTTAGGCTACTACCTATATGCTTTATCTCGATAGGTAAATTCCCAATACTTTCCTTCACTAACTCCACTATCAATTCCTTTGTTAAAACTTCAACTCGCGATTTAGCTTGCTCTAAGTCTAACTGAATTACAATTTCTTTCATTTGAATAGAATTTCCTAATTAGATGTGTGTTGTAAAGAAATAATTTGTTTAACTAGAATGTATTTTACCTTTTCTTCCTTTGCCAATACTGATAAGATAAGACTCGACGTACCTTTTACCGATGTATACGTGTCTGTGGACAGTATGTTCATATACCGTGCGCACAAAGAAGTAGCAAAGTCCAGTACTTTTACACAAGTACGTTCTATACCTATACACAGGTACTCACAAAGACTTGCTGTCGACTCTCCCTTTACTCAGGAAGGTTATCCTTAACGCTGATTGGTAAGTCTCGTACGAAAGAATTTCCGTCGACGTCAGCAGGATGTCTGGCGCCGATACGTACCAATTTACATAGAAACTACGTATACGAATCAAAAATTAATATGTATCCACACAACCAATGAAATAATATTTTTCAGAATTTTACCAAGTTTATACAGAAATTAAATTTTTAACCTTATGACAGTTATATAAAAATGAATGTTAATTCGAGATCTATCTTTTAAAATTAGTTTGAACGAAATAGCATGAAAATTACTATAGGTTACCTCTTTACTTAGATTAATTTTTCTTAGAAAATATAAGATTTTTACCTTAAAATAGCTCGCAAAAATTAGAATTGAGATTCAAACGCAAAAGAAAATTCGGATTAAACAAGAATACTGCAAAAACTAGAATCAAAACGGTAGAAATCAAGAACATAGGGGTTTGAAACAAGAACCATACGGGTTTCGGTCACCAAGTTGTAATGCTAGTGCATTAGCAATGCCCGTAATTATAGAAGAACTATGAATTATGGGTAGATACAAGGTTAGGCTCCGTTTCGTCTCAATTCTAAGATGCGTGCGAATATTCTAAAGGCTAAGAATATTTATAATAGATTAGATAATATGTAATATTATGTTATAAATATGTTACGATACGAATTAGTGAGATGTAGACCAAGCGGATTAGACTGAAAGACCACGTAAGGAAGATTTATTACAACACGAGTCAACTTAGAAGAATACTCAAGAATAGTTAGAACGAATAGATAGTAATGTAGTGTGGTAACAACAGGAACAACTCTTGTTCTCCAGAACAAGTCAGGTAGATCCAATCCAAAGGAGTCCTCGGGAACGACTGAGCTTTGCTGGTGCGAAGTGAAGTCTCCAAGTCCTGAGATGAGTTGTGGAATGTGGGTTGGGTGGAGTGTAGTAGGGAACGGGGCATGTAGGGGATAATGCCACGTTACAAAATATACTAGGTATGTGTGTCAGAATCATAATAAAAATGCTTACAAGATATATATGCATTGCTTGCAACTAAATAGTTAGTATGCTATAATATTCTATAAAACTATTATACAATTTAAAACAAAAAAAAATGATTGTTAATACGGCGAAAAGATTATTTATTTATGTGGAATGTTCACTGACAATATCATATCCATTGAATAAATTGCCACCTGACTGAAGAAAGAGAAGGTTGTTGATCTCTTCATGAAGAAAAATGGTCCTACATCAAATCGCAGTGCCCGGCAGCTACGAACAACTCTTCGAATAGCAGGACTTTTCATTGGGGGGAGAAATGAAAATGGACTTCAGAATTAGGAACAGGAAAAGGAAAAAGATTGATGTTATTTCATTGGCTATTGCAACTCTAGGAAAAAGGAAGATAAAAATGACCCAAATTTAATTGAGTATTAAATTGACTTAAATCAATCCGCAAACCGACTCAAAGCCTCACGCTTCGAGGAACCATTTTGCTGTGGAAAATGCACACCGGAAAACTATGCACACACTATGTGGACTTAATATGGAACAGAAAATACGAAAGAATTATTTATCAGAAAATATTCATTAACATGTAAACTGGTCCTAGTAAACCGGTCTTTAGGATCAAAAGTAAACTGGTCTTGCTAAAAACGAACTGGTCCTACGGCCGAAAGTAAACTGGTCTTAGTCATTTACCAACTGGTACTCCCGCGTTAGTAAACTAGTCTTGCTTAAAACGATCCTGCGGCCAATCATTTACCAACGGGTCCACCCGCATTAGTAAACTGGTCTTTCTGAAATAAGTGAACGTGAAATAGGTGAACTACCACATATTGAGGCACATACCGCATATTTATTAGATATTTTTTAGATTAGCCTTCCATTGCAATTTTTCCTATTTTCACATTTCCATGTGGTCGTGGTCCTTCTATCTTTAGTAGTGGCTGTAAATGTATAAGCCTAGCCTTGCTGCACTAACTTATCTTTTCCTCTTTGCGATTTTACAAATGTCACAGCCCTAGTGTTCTACTCAAAGTTCTGCAGAAGACTAAACTTTATGTCAGAGCTCATAACTTAGGTACTGAGTTGTACGATAACACTGCGATTGAATAAATTAGTTCCACATACCATACCATTATACCTTTTGCTCATCAAACTTTAAGATATAAAGCGCTTATTTTCATGGGAAGAACAATCAGTGTTTGACTAAGACAAGTTTACTTTTGGCCGTAGGACCAGTTGGTTTTTAGCAAGACCAGTTTACTTTATACCTAAAATACTAGTTTACATTGAACCGTTTTATTTATAGCGTTAAATTACGGCAATGAAAACTAAAACCTGGAAAACATCCGCTACTCTTAACGTATATAATCTGTACTCTATACAATACTCATCTGTTATTATATTTTTGCGAAAAGTCAGATAACCCCTGGTTCAATACCCACCGCTCATCCTTGAGAAACCCGAAAACCCCTTACTTTGTTTCCCGTAAAAGTTAACTAGTTCGTATACCACTACGATTTTCTTAGTTTTTCGAACCTTCAACTGAAGTCTGATTTGAAGTATGACAATAGTAAAACTATAGATTGAATATGATTGTATTAGGGTAAGATGATCTCAGGATTAAGATTTATACACATTGAACGAAAAATCGTCAACTAATTATTTAAAAAATTATTTATTGGGGATTTTTATTGACAATATCATATTCATTGAATAATTTACAACTTGACTGAAGAAAGAGAAGGTTGTTGATCTCTTCATGAAGAAAAATGGTCCTACATCAAATCGTAGTGCCCGACAGCTACGGACGACTCTTCGAATGACAGGACTTTCAATTCCTTTCCATTCACTAATTAACATTACGGACTTGGTATTCATCTCACCCATAAATGGAATAAGAATGGCTTCGATTACTAGAACTATGAAGTTGTACAAAGGTAAGAACCAGTACACACGCATACGTATAATACGAAACATTTTAACACATGCGAAATTACAACAGACACTAATTAAACCACCTAAAAACAAAGTTGTGGGTGCCATATAATGGATCATGGCATAATTGAACTTTATATTCAAAATTCTTGCGCCTTGGTATACGTTAAGGGTTTCTGATGGATTATTTCGGAAAAACCTTTTCGTTTTATAGTACCTCTTATTACTTGATATATTGTGTGGAGTAGTCATATCTAACCAGAAAAAAGTAGTGACGCAATAAACTATACATATAAACGTAACAAAAAGAACAGGAAACCATAAATGCAGGGCCAGAATTGTCAAAAGTAGCACTGTGACAATGCGGACTGCCAAATAATCCAGATTGACACTTTGGAGAATATACACAATTGGGCTGAAATCTGTGAAAGAGAGATAAATTGATCCTAATACAGAAGTTCCAATTCCAGTTGCAACCATAATTTTGAAAATGATTGTCATTGAGTGAAAATCCTCGAAAGTCCACGTCTCTGCAGGAAATTTATATTTTTCTGAAAACAACGTTTTAACAATATTCAGATTACAAATTTTGTCATTAGATTTACTTATAAGGCAAAAATATCTTGTTGAATATTAAATACTTATATTTTAAAATTTCTATACCGTATAAAGTTTTATCCCACTGGAGAATGTCATTAAGGGTGTAACAAATATGATGTCTTCTTGAAAAAAAAATTACATTTAAAGATTGGGAAACGGAAAAAATTAATGAAAATAGAATAAAATTAATAGTTTGGGACACAGTTAGGAATGGATTAAATATTTGTACTATTAGCATAACAATCATAAATAGATTTAATAAAAAACCAAAAAGCTGCACTAATAAAAATGTAGCGTTTTTATATCTACTGGAAATTAAATATATCCTTTTTGTAATTTGAGAAAAGTAAAATGGCGATGCTAGTAATTGGTCAACAAAAATGTGAAAAAAGGGGAAAAGCGAATTGAACAAAAAAATTGAGAATGGAGTACTGTTATCCATATTTTGCCACCTTTCAAACTTATTTTTATATAACTTACATCCACTTATATAGCAGAAGTAAATAGGAAAAGAAATAAAAATAGATTTTAGAATTAGGAAGTGGAAAAGGAAACGATTGAGGATATTCAGTATTGCTTGCTACTGTATAAGTAAAGATAATATAGGAAGAGGAAAAGGAAATATGACTGACTGAGGAATAGGATATTCATTATTGCTAGCATATAAATAAAGTAGTCATTGCAATTGTAGGAAAAGGAAGAGAAAAATGACCAAAGTTCATTTTAATAGTAAATTGTCTTAATTAAATTAATCGGTCAACCCAGTATGGAGCCTCGCGCTTTGAGGAAGCATTTGTTGGAGAATACAATCCGGAAAAGCAATAATAAGTGAAATCAGAACAGGAAATAAGAAATCAAATCACTCATAAAAGATTCATGAGCATGTGTTTTGGTGTATCTATTTAAACCATATATGCCCCCTTCTTATGTTTGCGAACTTAAAAATAGAGGCATTAACATTCCCATTGAAGTTGGTTATCGGATTTGCATAGAATATTTAGTGCTTTGTTTGGTTTTCGCTTTGCGGAGCTGTCTTTAGTCTTTGGATGTAAGAATGTACATTTGGTACCTAACTGAGATGTTTTAAGTAAATGAACTAAATTGAGGTAGGAGAACCAAAAAATTAAAACTTCCACAATTTTTGGGGTCTTTAAAAAATAAAAATTAGTTAATGAGCCCTGTACTTAAATATGATATGTATCTTAATTTTTATGCACTATGCATATATATATATCTATATTGTAGTTAATTAATTATTCAATTAATTATTATTATTATTAAGTCAATTAATTATTGTAGTTTTATTGTTAACTTAAACCATACGGCAATACAATGAAAGCATTTAACTCTCTTCAGAACCATAACTTCATTAAGTAGAGGTTCAGAGATAATGGGCAGGCGTGCCTGGTTTACAGACTCTTACAACAAATCCACTTCAGTGCAAATTTGTTTTCATTTCAGTATATTGCATTGCAGAAGTACTGAGTAGTATTCACGATAGTACGTAATTAAATTAGTGATTTAATATGTAACCACTTTCGTTGTAAAAGATAGGTTTGGATATAATTACGTGCAAATGTTCTCTTGAACATGACTCTGGACAATGTTGAAGGTCACTTATAATGATGTAATAAACTGGTGTCAAAGTATCAATTTATAATTAAACTCTAATCAGAACATCTCCACCTCATAGTTCATTGCAATTAAATAAACCATTACGATCAAGTGTTTTATTTTTCTCTCACCTGAAAATCAATTACTTAAACAAACCTCAGTAAGGTTACCATTCGGTCTAAACTTTTCAGAATTGCCTTGATTTTTAATTCGACCTGATACCATTTTTGCTCAGAAATGTAATGAGGGATATAGTTATGGAATGGTATAATATGGGTACCTATTTCAAATAAAAAAGTACATAATAGTTTGCAGGCAGGTTTCCAGCCGGGCCGCGAATATTCCCCTAAATTCTGACGAAAAGAAGATTTTTGTTAAAAAAAATTTTAAAAATCGAAAATATTTTCTTACTTTACTCTTGCAACTTTACTAATATTTTTTGGTGTCATGGTCAAATTCCTGGATACCTACATACCTACTTGCTTTGCTTGAGTGCACAGAAAATTTAGTGTGGATAGTTGTTGCATATAATATCACAGAATAAGAAATGACTTTAATAATTCTACACATTACGTCCAAAATTAGATAAGCATTTAATTTGTCAGCATTTATATGGAAAAATGGGTTCCAAAAATTACTTTACCTCTTTCATATTTATTTGGATATCTGAGTATATCAATTTTAAAAGACTTTCTTTTGTAAACAACTTATGATCATGGATCACGGGAAAATGTCCTGATTTTTCAGACTGGAAAATGCCTAACCTGAATTGAATCTCGATTAAGTAATTGCGTCATTGATTGATTTCAACTTTCAACTGGTGACATGAACATGACAATGTAATAATTGTAATCTGATCAAATTACTTAAAACTGTAAAGGAGCTGATTAGGGTACAGTATATAAATGAGCACACCTTCTTTGTTTGTATACATTCGAATTTAAACTTTCTATACCTTGTAATACAATTTACAATCTCAAAAAATAAATTTTCAAAATGAAAGGAGGAATTACGCTTATTTCGGCCGTCCTTTTAGTTGGCTCCGCTTTAGCCTGTAGGCCAATTATCAAAATATACGAAAGCGAAGGCTACGGAGAGGATTATGTCAAGGAAGCTAGAACTTACTTCGGATTTGACGACGAACCTGACGTCGCTTCCCACGGTCTGAAAAATAGTAGAGCCCAGGCTTGCCCTGATGGAGTGTAAGAAAACTATATTTTTAAAGTTATTTTTAATACGAATTAAAATTTCTTCATTAATTGTCTGAAAAATCATTGAAATTATTACCATTTACGTTTTAATTACTGTATAATATTACATACTTAATAAGTATATCGTTTGTAAGCAGTTTGACAAAGATTTTAACGAACCTGTGATTTTTGTTTTTAAGATGGATGGGGTATGCCCAAACAAATTACAGTGGTTCATCCTATATATTGTCCAGTGATAAGAAGACACCAGATGGTCTTCAAAATTGTAAGCCTGAAAATGCCGGAAGAAACTTCTCATCTTTGAAGATCGTCGGGAACAAAGCAGATTCTTCTGCAAGTGCTTTTGTCACTTATCCTCTGATTCACAGCAGCGGAACGCCAACAACTTATCTAAACGATTCCTATTATATGGCAGATCCCTTCGAATCATTCATTTTGACTGGAAACCAAGAAATTGAGCTTTTCTCTTTAGCAAATTACAGAGGATTGTCTATGTGCATTGGCCCTAACAATTTTTACATTAATAGTTGGTGGAACTTTGAAGAATATAATCATCTGCGTAACGGAACAGCCAAATTTACATACTTTAGCTCCATGACCGACATCCTTGGTACACTTCAATTTAAATCATTCAGATTTGGGTGCACAGAACAGAAAGCATAGATTATTATTTCCATTTTTCCTATGTAAAATTAAAATATATGTACCTAACAACTTACTACATAAGCTAACACTCATTCATATAACTATATTGAGCTATTAATGTAGGCATGTACCAAAGATTAGCTATAATTATAGTTTTATATAAATAAACAATTAATTTTCATTATCAGTGATCTTATCAACGTGTAGTGGATACATACATGGTTAGTTATATCTTAAAATACATTAACTCACTTGTTAAAACAATTCAAGAGTGAAAATATAAGAGATCACGCAAGCTGGGAACCGATTGTAACAGACGAAGTTGACATTTTCAGCATCTACTCTACTTTACAATATTAGAAAACTAATTTCTCGAATTTTTTTTAAAATCCGCAGTTTTTGAGTTATGGCGGTTTTTACCCAAAACCTTTACGTGGGAGTAATTTCGAAACTACTGGACCGATTTTGACGAAACCAGTGCCAAAATGATCGCATGGTTGTTCTCTACATGGGGTAATCAACACATTTTTCAAAAATCCAAAATTTTGAAAAATTTCGAAAAAACTTCGAAAAATGATTTTGATTTGAATTTTATTCTGCATTGAGTTTATGAAGACTTGTAATGCAGTTACAAATGTTTCTAAGTCGTCTTCAACTCATTTAAACATTTTTCGAAGTTTTTTCGAAATTTTTCAAAATGTTGGATTTTTGAAAAATGTTTTGATTACCCCATGTAGAGAACAGCCATGCGATCATTTTAGCACTGGTTTCGTCAAAATCGGTTCAGTAGTTTCGAAATTACTCCCACGTAAAGGTTTTGGGAAAAAACCGCCATAACTCAAAAACTGCGGATTTTAAAAAAAATTCGAGAAATTCGTTTTCTAATATTGTAAAGTAGAGTAGATGCTGAAATTGTCAACTTCGTCTGTTACAATCGGTTCCCAGCCTGCGTGATCTCTTATATTTTCACTCTCAAGTGCAAATCCCATCCTTTTCAACCACAATTCCATCGATTTATAATAACTTGCATAAACTCTCATAGATAGGAGACGCATACAAAGCATTCAACTCAATAGAATAACCTAAACACCAATGTATGCATACGTCCTACCTATTTACTAGCCTACTACTACCTACTATAAAATTACAACTACAACTAATACTACAATGAACATCTTCACTTTATTCCTATAAATATAGGTGTAACAATTTCCAACAGACGGATTGCAACAGTAACACCAAATTTATTGAATATAAAATTTTGTTTTAGTAAGTACAATTTAAAAACTGAGTTTTTTTTACTAAAATACCAAAATTCTATGTAAAAGGAAGGCAAGTGTTGAGATTACCATCAGGAACATTTTTGAAAGTTGGAAGACAGAAGCCACACGTTTGATTTAGTAACTGCAATACAGAATAGACATTATAAGTAGAAATAATATTAAAATCACAGTGATAAAAGTGAAAAAATTAAATAGAAATAATAATAATAATATTCACCGGTAATAATTTGGCTTCAAGGGCCCGGCTTTGTTGAGACCCAAGTATTTAGCTTGGTCGTCAGTAAGCTCCGTTAAATGAGCATCAAATGTTGGCAGGTGGAGGCTGGCAACGTATTCATCTATGGCATAATTAATCATCATCATAATAAAAGTTTAATATTCAAATTGTCGCTAAAGGTATGTTAAATTAAGTCATACCCATCTTTTTTGGCAGAAGATAGACATCCGACTTGTAACGGCCGTGCGGAGCATTAAACAGCTCGATAAGAGCCAAAGCCTAAAATGATTATTTCATTTTCAAGTTAATACAATTATTATTCTACCAAAAAGAGAAATTGTAGGAGAATGTACTTGAGTTGCAGCAGTGATAGATACGACAAAGGATGGAATGCTGGAACAGGTGAGATTAATCAAGCGACCTTCAGCAATAAGGATAATACGCTTTCCATCTGGCCAGATAACGTGATCAACTTGCGAACGAACTTTCTCCCATGTCAAATCCGGACTACGTAGGCTTCCCTACAAAATTCAAACTTCATCAATTTCCATAGACCAAGAAAACTTTTCTATTTGATTAAAACTTATCAAATATGTTAGTAGTAATTCACTTACAACGTCAATCTCAGTATTTGAATGTCCAATGTTACACATAATGCATCCATTTTTCGTCTTATCCATATGATCCCGAGTAACAACATTTTTGTTCCCAGTCGCAGTAATAACAATATCTACATTGCGGATAACTTCATTCAGCTTCACAACGCGGAATCCATCCATACTATAAAGGCCCAAAAATATATTCATAAATCTGGAGATCGTTATAAAATTATAGGTTTTAAAAATCTTACCATGCTTGTAAAGCACAAATCGGGTCAATCTCGGTCACATAAACGACAGATCCAAGTCCTTTCAAAGCCTGACAACATCCTTTGCCAACTTCTCCGTACCCACAAACTACTACTTGCTTACCTCCGAACATCACATCAGTGGCGCGTTTAAGACTAAAACATACAAAATAAAAAAAAACATAAAAGGCAACAGAAAATGCAATTGTCCAATTAAAATCAAAGTAGGTATACAAGAATAGGGAAAATGAGTCTTACCTATCAATTATAGATTCCTTGCAGCTATACAAATTGTCAAATTTGGTTTTTGTCACCGAGTTGTTAACATTCATGGCAGGAACACATAGCTTCGAAGCTTTACACAATTGATACAGACGGTGAACGCCTGTTACACTTTCTTCCACAATTCCTATATCAAAAGTGACAATTAAAGTAAATAAATGCTGATTAAAAAATATAAAAAATGAAATATTATGAATACCTTTGATTAGTTTAAACATTGCCGGATATCTTTGTAGCATCAGATGAGTGGCGTCTCCTCCGTCATCCAAAATCATGTTTGGCTGCCAATTATCCGAGTTGAGACAACGATCAATACACCACCAGAAATCTTCTTCCGTTTCACCTCTCCAGGCAAAGACAGGAAATCCTACTCAAACATATTTAATAGCAGTTCAACATTTACTTTTGGCCATTTCAAATATTTAAAAAATAATATTAGAGAAAATAAAGAGAATCGTCACCAGATTGGGCCAGAGCTGCAGCAACTTCATTCTAAAATAAACAAATTTTAGTTATTTGCGACAGTAAATAAATATATATTCTGAAAAATAATATTACCTGAGTTGAGTAGATATTGCAGGCTGCCCAACGGACATGGGCACCAAGTTCAGCCAACGTTTCAATCAGAACCTACTCAAATTCAAAATGTGAAAAGTTTTATCATTTAAATTGGCATTATGATAAAACAATGTTAAATCTAAATCAGTTACAGCTGTCTGGGCGTTAATATGGGTGCATCCAACTATTTTAGCTCCACGCAATGGCTTATCTTCCATAGCTCTTTTTCGCAAAGCCATAATGCCAGGCATTTCTGTTTAAAACAAGAAGATGATTTAGACATAAATCGCAATATACGCGTAAAAAAATAAGTGCAAAAAATTGATGACTTGTGATGACTAATCAATTATTTGATGGATTTTAATCATTTGTATTATACTAACAATTCAAAAATGCAGTTAACCATACCTTGCTCAGCAATCTCAATCTCCCGACGGCCAAAGGCACTCAAATCAATATTACGCACACAAAAATCTTTTGAACCCTTGACATTCTTTTGCTGCTTTTCGCGAGGACTTACCTCATCCTCATCAGAGCTACTTCCAGTGTAAGAAGCTACAAACAAAATTGAAATTAGTCAAAACTTTGGTCACAGTAGGACATGAAGGAATAGCTAATATTTTTAAAAAAATATTTTTCACCTGAACTGTGAGAGACAGTTGACGATGCAGATAGGGACCGATTACGTATTCTGCTAGTGCGTCGCAAAGCTGACTGGACTTTTGTGTCATCCGAAACCTAGAAGTCAGAAGTAACTTAATTACATTTATTCTTTTATGATAAATTTATCAACAATAATTCGTCAACAGTATCTTTAACCACATTTTAATACAAACAATACGTCATGTTTGTAATGATTTGGTTAAAATATGGATCAGCTGTTTGCTTTACTCTACTTTTAATTTATCATTCATAAATGGCACAAAAATCAAAAATCTCAAATAAAATAAATATAAGCTTCAAAAAATTAGTCACTTGACATCATAACTTGTTTTTGAGTAACTTTGAACCATTACCTTTTTCGGCCCGGTTGAATGTTGTGTTATCGTTGTTCTGGCTTCTATCGATGCATTTTCCACATCCTGAGATGATAGTTTTTCAGATTCCGCAGGTCCATTAGACACTTTCAAATCTTTGGCCGGTGAAATAGCTAGGTCACTCATATTATTGTTTACATTATTCAGCCAACTCAAAGGCGTCACTTTATCAGCCATGATTTTCGATAATCCAAGACCAACTACTATAATTTTCAGTCACTTTTTATGTTACCAGGCCTGTTGTAAAACAGAAAATACAAAACAGGATTAATTATGGCCACTTTTTTATTTGAGTGTATGATTTCAGATCAACTACATACAGTTTACAAAATTCCCAATAACGGAATGGTCTTTGGTCAAAGTCCAAGGTTGAAAGTCAAAGCTGAAAGTAGCACACATATGTAACAATAAAAACAAAGTTATAAATAAAATATCAATATTGAATATTTAATACAGAAATTGTAAGTACCTGGTTTAGGAAGCAATTAAGTTGTCAGTACATCAGTTAAAATGTCTGCGTCGTCACGCCACAATCAACTAGCACCCTTTAATTTTGGTTACTTTTGCAGAAATTATTTCTTAGATTTTATGCTTCATTGGCTATACGCTTTTCGTGATGGCGCCAAAACAAGGAAGTCTGTCTTTTAGTATTCAGTATCCGAGCTGAATCTCAGTAAGCCGCCGTTCTTCAGAAACATCAAAAATCTTGTTTTTCACCTTTTCCAAACCCCAATGACATCTCCGTAACTTCACCCAGACCTTAGTTTAGATTTGACATTATTTTTGGTTGCCCCCCCCCCTTGAACAAATTTCTAGATACGTGTCTGACCCAGAGAATATTATTTTATACTATTCCAGTCCACTATATATAGTACGATGATGGCAAAATGAGCCCTCCTCCTGAGCCTATGCATATCGTGAAGATATCGATAGATAGTTACAACTATTCCAAAGATAGTTTACATTATAGTAATATTGCGTTCAAAAAGAAGTCCAGGGTGGAAAAATAAGTGGTCGACCATTATTACTATTCAGCGATCTTCTCCAGGTCATTTTTAATCCTAATAATTGATATTTTGCTCGTGGCTGGCGAGCTATGAAAAAATCATGTGTGAAAATCGATAAGAACTATTATTTCCTTTCCCATTTCCCCTTTTCATACATTCCAAAAATTTCCCAATTTTCCCACTATTCCGAAGTGGCTATCAAGGTAAGTTGGGAATTTGGAAAATGCTTAAACTGTAGTAAACGAAGGGAAATTACACCTATATAATATATATAGGGATAAAACAAAACTTGAAAGTCACAGAGTTAAATACTCTGCATAGTGAGTTGCTTGAATTGTGGCTGTGATTTCTTAGTATTTAGATAGTGATTACTTCGAAAGGAAGGACTTAGTTGTAATTACTTAATGTGCGGTAGAAGTAAGCATAGGGGAATGAAGAGTTGTTGAACCACAAACTATTGTGCTTTCAATTAAATATGCTGGTTTCAGTAAAGTGTTTCAGCAAAAGAGAAATATAAGTATATGTCTGAAAGGATTAAAGTTAGATTTCGAATACTTACATACAAGACAAAATACATAAATACATACAACATAATACACAAACGAATAGACAGATAGTGAACTAACGAGTCTCCAATAATTATTCATTATCAGTACTAGAAATAAGCCCGTCCTACGGACGGGGAATATTTGTCGCATCAACATAAAAATAGTGTATCAAATTCAACATTATTTAACTTAACTGTGAAAAATGTTTTCTACAGTAAATATTTGAAGTATATAATATCATTAATTTTATATAGACATCACTCTATAATATAAACGTCATCGAAATGTATGTGTGTTGTATGTTTGTGTGTACGGATGTTATGAAATTATGAATGTTATTTCTCGGCCACCGTAACGTTATTTCAAAATATTATTATTTGCTAATATTTATTATTATTTTATTATTAAATATTATTTGCTGAAGATGCTAAATTCCATCCAGATAGAACTTGGTTTTATGCATACACGCTTGCGCGGTGATAAAATTATGAAAGTCAATGTTGTGAGACGTGGTAGTTGATACTCTTTGTTTCAATTTAATACACCGTGCCGTGACCTTATTTTATACGCAGGAAAGTTTAAAAATTGGCTATTCATAATAAAACTATATTTTTTCAATTCGCAAATGGTTTTAAGCTAATAAGAGGTTAGAAATGTTTTACGTCTTAAATAGAAAACTAAGTCAATTCTTAAATAGAAAATATTCAGAACGGGATGAAGTGATAAACTATTTTTATTTCAAATGTGTACGTTTTGAATCTGCCACTTATGTGTTAAAGAGATTTATTATCATAAAATTATGACTTCTAATATGACGTCACAAATCGTGATGAAGATAGGATTAGGAAGAGTATAAGTAGCCCTTAAAAAGTTTAGGTGGGTGAATATATTTGTGAATGTAGAATATTTATTTAATGTGATTCCATTTTCGTTGGTCATAGTCATGAACTCATGAATGTCATGGACGTTGACATTTTCCTTGCATTGACACTATACAACGGTAGTATATGTAATTAGTTATTCCAAATCAAAAAAACAAAATTTTCTAAAACTTCAGCTTATTACGACCAAGGGCCAATATTTGTGTGTTGGAATTTTATTGTGACTATCGGTACTTACTCTGGTCACCCATTATGGTCACATTTTTGACTTGGGTATAATGTTACGTCTACGTTACTCTGACTCATCATTATGCATACTGCCAAGCTTAGATGTAAGCATCCCATCCATTGTACCCAACATCTCCATCCAGGTGTATGAATTGGCTGAAAGGGTTGTGTTGGTAATGGCTGTAATGGTACTTTATTTGGAAACTGGGGATGGGCTATATTAGATGGATTACTTTATTTGAATATTGGTGGTGGGCTGGATAAGATGTTGATCTTTTCTTGGGTGTTTGGTGATGATGGGATGGATGGGGTTGGATGTTCCATCTTTTGCATTGGATGGGATGTTTACCTACAACTTACGTCTATGCTGCCAAGTGTTAATCTGTTTTATCCGACCAAGCAAATAAACTGCTTCCCCTCACGCACCAGGTGGGTGACGGAAATAAGTTTCTGAAATACATTCTATCCATCTTGAAATATTGCCCTGGAATACACACTAGCTTTATTTATAACAGGGCCTGGGCCCTGTGGCCGGCTAGTAACATATAATTTTAAATAACCCCGTCATTTTACATCACCCAGTAATTGTAAACAGTCATTTTAAATAATCCCGTCGTTTAAAATAACTTCGTCTTTCAAACCCCCTCCCTAGAGAGTTGTATAGGCTCGAGTTTATTTTACGGGTTTCGACCCGGCTTGGCCCGTACGGGTTTAGGCGGGTTCGGGTCGGTTTAAAAAAAAATTTTTGGGCACGGTCGGGCTCGGGCTGATGAAAGATTTTTACGTGAGGGCTCGGGCGGGCTACATTAAATTGATGATGACCGCGTGGCCCCGTAAAAGCCTGTAAGTTAAATAAATAAACATATATCTCTTTCAAATAATTTTCTAAATTTTTGAAATCAAAAAATTGATAATCCAAGCTCTAGAGCCTCCAAGTTTGGGACATTAGCAACTCCTAAAACGTTTCATAATGATCGGTGGAAAACTGTAAGAAGATGTAGGTTTTGAAATTAGACTTTTTCCCTATCTTTTCCATGTTAAAATCTGACTTTCAAAAATCATAAAATGGTTTCTATGAAACAGAGCGTTATGAAAATGATCAATTGAGTTTCTGAGTATGCGATGCACATTTAGTAAAAGTTTCAAAGAAATCCAACGGTAAATAGTTGTGCTTGATTTACTAACATTATAGTGATTATTTCGGTGGAAGAACTGAATAACTTAATTTTTGTCCTGGACAATAATTATGCAATCCATATAATAACATGTAAAAATTCACTATGCAGAGGTCCAGTACCGTCTTTAGAAGTCGATTTCGGAGGGGGCAGTGACGTGATACACCTATATGCATTTGGGATATTCGCTTCGCTATTCGCAACTTTGGCGAAACTTTGGCTTATTTTGTCTAGAGTGAAAAATAGCCTAAATATCACATAAAATCGCTTTTTGGTGTTTTCAGAAAATATTTCCCTTTTCTTGGATTTCGGGGGGGAGGGCATTTACCCCTCTCCCTCAATACAGCCTTGCGTATGTCAATTATTGTATGCCAAAGCTAGTCAGCAGGAAGTCCTTCATAGCATTGCATATTTGGTTAGGAGAAATTTGATATCAATTCATAAGTAAATTAGTATTGTATTCGTATTCGTAGTGGACCAATATTATTATTCATCATATTATGAACTCAATGTTCCTTATAGCTAATAATAGTATTCTTTAAATGCACGAATTAGAATATATTATTGTACTTATCAGTTTTCAGCTTTATCAAATATTACTTGCAACTATAAAACCTGTCACCTACAGAACATTATTAGTGTTAATGTGCCATTGAAATAAGTGTGTTTAATCAGGCTTACAATTTTTAGTGTAAGTGTTATAAATATATATAAATGGTTGTGCAAAATCATTTTTAACTACAGATACAAGCAGGGCCGGTGAAGTTTTCATGCTGCCCGGGCAAATGCTATTTTGATGCCCACTTTATACTAACTTTAAAGTCATTCCAGAATTTAATAACGGGGAAAATTATTATTGTGGCTCATAATGATACTAATATAGTCTATAGGGTAAGTAATAGAAAGCAAAATTTAAAGCTCATACTATATGACTTAAGACAGAAGATTTAGGTGAGTCTTTTCGTGTTGATACGGTTTGGGTACGTCAAGAATGTTTACAAGATTGGGTTTCGGATGGGGGCTAACATTTCATATATATGTCTGAAATGTATATATTCGCGCGTATCGCGAAAATTTTTGGCATTTTTTTGACGAGAATGGGTCAAAAAAATAGCCTAAAAATTGAAAACAATCGCGCGGACCTCGATTTTTTTGCTATTAGCAAAAACCCGTAAAGCCCCATACTTCAATGCGTCCCTGGAATAGATGCTGGTTGCATTGCATTGAGACGGTTTGCTTTGAAACAGTTCGGATTGAGAAGGTTTTGGGTTGAGACGGTTTGGGTTGAGACGGTTTGGGTTGGGACGGTTTGGGTTGAGACAGTTTGGGTTGAGACAGTTTGGGTTGAGACGGTTTGGGTTGAGACGGTTTGGGTCAAGACGGTTTGGGTCAAGACGGTTTAGTTTGAGACGATTTGGATTGACACGGTTAGTGTTGGGAAAGCTGGGGTTGAAACAGTGTGGATGATGATAGTTTGAGTTGACTCTATTTGGATGGAGACGGGTTGGAGGGAAGATGAAATCACTAATTTTGTTATTAATTGGAGGATTACAAACCAAGTGCTCACGTTGGAGGATTATTTTCAAACTCGGAATCGTACAATGATAATTACATTGTTTTTGTTGAATTTTTTAATTACTGGAATGTTAAAATACATAATTGCTCAGACAGAGGTTAAGAAAATTTTGAAAAAAACAATAATTAGTTCAAAAAAATCAAATATCAGAATTGATAAACTTTATTAGCTTTATTTTATTAGCTAAATTAACCCTAGAATTCCCGTAGTGGTCCATCCAGGGATTTTAGGCCTTTTGTTCTATCGTAGCTCAAAGCAGATATGCCTTATAACCTCAAGGATTTTTGTATTTCTTAAAAATGCGTTTCTCTTTTGTGTAGAAAATTTCATCAAAATCGGTTGATATTTAAGGCAAAATAAAATTAAGAAACTGAAAAGTGGAACCACTTTTCTACGCTAATGCTCAAGCTGGTCCATCCATGGACAGGGATGGTTTCGAGATCCTTGAGTCCATGGGTGGAGCACCCTATGTAATAGTGCTGTTGGTTGGGCATATTATTTATGAAACCGTGCTCCGAACCATGATAGTCAAAAACGGCAAAAGAATCCATACGTGGACAACCAATCATAACGCACAGCCATGAATGGACCACTTGCACTTGGGCATTAACGTTGATTTTATAGACTGGGCAGACTGGGAACACTGGGTTATTAGAAGAATAGTTTGAAATTAACTAAATGGCGAATAGGATATTTTACGTTTGGTACATAATATAAAAATGCATATTAAATTAACGCAACAGGTCTTTTGTGAGTATAGTTTCTTTGAAATACTAACAGATCGGTTACATAACAAAAAAACATTTTTCTTTTATTTTGCTGCCCCCCTCAGCTTGATGCCCGGTGCCGTCGCCCCGGTTGCCCCCCCAATTCCCCGGCCCTGGATACAAGGATGGGAACTATTGCCATTGTCATTCTCTTATTATTAGTTGCACCAGGCAGGAATACAGGGGAACAATTATGTACACACTTATTCAAAGAGGGTAACCAAAAAGGAGACAAATATTCAATGTTAGATGATTCCTACGTCGCTGATTTTCAGGAGGAATATATAACTGCTGAAACAGTATGGAATTCTACATCATCATTCAGTTTAGAAGAAGGATGCACATTAACAGCCTGCAATGACAGCTACTTTAATGGTGACTGTCGCCAATTCTCTCAAAGTCTGGAATTACTACCACAAGGATTCGAAACCATTTTGTCTGCCCGCTGCGCCTGTTTCCGTGTAAGCCATGCTCAAAAATATGTGTCAATACTAAGTTATTAACAGTTATTATCAATATAACAATTATTATCCCAAGTAATATTTCATCCAATTTAAAATTTCTGATTAAGACAGATTTTAAAAATGCATACGTTTTATATTGATATTTCTGCGCATTAATTTTGAAAATAAAAGTAAAAAAAATTGGGATGTTTAGAGTTTTTTATCTCCTAAGGTTTGCAATATTGTACTTATTATCTTAGCAGATATATCAAGATGTTTCGTTTTGAAAGCCATTACTTTTTACATTAATTTTATTACCAAAGGTATGTTCTTGTTCGGATATTCACATTCGAAGTACCAGTTGTGGCCATGCATATTTATCAGAAGGATGCAACGTGTGCAATTCGTATTACCAAGATTTAAGAGACGAAAATGGGTATATTGTTTCATGGTCCGAACATAACGTAACTTCTTTCAAAGTTCGAAAAGGATGCAACTTAATAATTTATACAGAAAAACGGTTTAAAGGGGAGCGTTATTTCATAAATAATACCGTTGATGTAAGTCAACTTAAAATTTAATCAGTCATTTTTTATAAAAGTGGACAGTTGCATTTAAAAAATAAAGCAAAACGAACATAATTAGTATATATTTATATTATAACTTGGAATAGTTAAATTATTATTGAAGATTTATGAAGCAAACCAAATAATAGTTAACCCGTCAGCTATTAACGTTTTGCAGCCACATTGAAAGTCATTAGTTGAATCAATTTATTATATTGTTTTTGTTACAGGAAATTGTACAGACCGGACATGTGCAAAATGTCTATGATATATGCAAAATGAAAAACCAAAATTTTGATTTTTAACGAACCTAACCTAACTTAATACAAATTGTTGACCGCCAAATGTACTTTTATGTAAGTTTTGGGTTTTTAATTTTACATATACCCAAGACATTTTCAATATGTACGGTCTGTACAAATTTCCTGTAACATATGCAAAGCAATCATGGCCCTCAATATTTTTAGCTTTGGAACGGAGCTATTGGGTCGTACAATTGCTCCTGCCCAAGTGGTTGTGTCAGTAGCATCATCAAGCCTCAACGTCCTTTAAACTGTAAGTATATTAAGTGTAAAACGCTGTTATACATTTGAATGAAAGTTGTCATAAAGTCATTTTACCTTTAATTTATTTCAGATTCGGCTTTATTAAATATCCCATATAGTATTGAAAACGTTTGTTCAATGCTTAATGGTGAATTTAAAGAACATCCAGGCCTAAAGGCTGCCTTAAAATCTCTGAAAAATAAAAGAAGTTCCAAAAACGTTTACATTTTAGTTGTTGGATCAACCGGGGCTGGAAAGACTACTGCGGTATGCTAAAATACTTAAAATTCAGACAATTGGCACAAAATGTTGAACTATGAGTAACATTGACCGTTTTGGCTAGATCAAATTGTTGTTTGACAACCCAAATATAACCATTGTTGAAGAAGATTATTCCACGACAGCAGACATTAACGAATTTCGGGTAAATATTCCGGTTGATGAGTTAGGAATTCAAAATTCTGAATTGCGGATTATAGACACTCCCGGTCTTGGTGATATGCGAGGTTTGGAACAAGATGCAAAGTTTTTGGCAAATCTGGATGAATATTTATCTAATCACGAAGAATTGCACGAGAGAATTCCAAATGTCGTTTTGATATTTCATAAATTCTCCGACCAACGTTACGGAAGAGGGGAGTCTGTATTTGTAAAGATGTTGAGAGGGATGAACGAATTTCGAAAAAGAATAACTGATGAAAACTATTCAAATGTCATATTTGTTTTTTCTCATTTTATGTCCGAGACTAAGGCAATTAGAAGAAACCCTAAAAAAAGGCTTCTTGCAGTTAAAGATATTATTGAAGGGTACACTCTATTTCCAAAGCCAATTGTTATGGTCGTTGCTGAAAATAAGGCTGCAATGCAACAGATTCCTTCAGTCAATGGATATTACAAACTACCCAATGGGGATCTCTATCCAAAAAATCTTTTTGATAAAATTCAGGAAGCTACAACGAGGGGAGGTGACCCAATTGGTGAAGCAGTCATTAGAACCGCTTTCAACGATTCTGATACTTTCAAAATCTCGGCCAGTACCTACAAACTCGTGAAGTCTGGTAATAGGAGGACCTCCAAATACTATAATATCCTCTTCAATGCATTTTATAAGGTGGAAAATACAGAAATTTCCCAAATGCTAACCACGGCACATGCTAAAATGGGCATAGCACTGAACAACAAATATCCTGAATCTCTTTTGACCATGCAGAGGGCTCTTAATGTCCGTAACATGAGAACAAAAGCGAATATTCCACAAACCACGTTGGGCATTCTTGAACTTTTATCTACCTTAAAGCTCGATGAGGCAAATACTTTTCTCTTGGCAGAAGGATTGAAAATAAAACCTCCAGTTTTCGATCACAACGTTCTTACTGCACACAGTTACAACGTTTTCAAAGATATACCTCACCTGCAATCCCCCTTCCAACTCGATGAAGAAATCTATTCCAACATTGGGTATTTATTACCGTCCGTTATAACTTGTAGTGTTGAAAACCAAGTCTCAGATTTCGTAAAATTCTTTCCATCTAAAATCGAGTATCTTAAGGACAGACTGTCTAACTTTGGAATTCAGGACAAAATAGGAGAAAATCAATTTTCTGGAGTAATCAAGCCAGGATTTAACATTCAGAGTGACACCCTTCGAGATGGCCGATGTGAAATAACGGCAATGAGGGAATTCAGAACATTTAAACTCACACTGAATGACCAGGCACCCTTAGCTGAACATTTTATTTCCGCACTGCTAGGCTTATCGGATTTTAGTAATTCAGACGCGGAAAACATTGATGTTTGGAATGATTTCTTTGACGAGTATGGGACTCATGTCGTTTCATCTGTCTATGGGGGAGGAGCTATTGAGATTCATTTAAAGAGTAACACAAAATGCAATGCCGAAATGATAACGGCACTTCTAGACATTGTCAAATTTGCAGAAGATGTTAATGTTTGCAATGACAATTCCAGCGCATTCCTTCAAGGAGAAGGAGTTCGGCATGTTTTGAAATTCCGAGGCGGAGACCAAGCTTACCATACAACTGACTTGACTAAATTGATAGCTAATGATGCTTACCAACTTCTGACCAATTGGAGAAAGTCTATTCGATTTAATCCCATTATCTTAACATCTGAAATAAAACTGATTCCAATTAGCACAGTGGCAAGGAATATCGACCAAATGCATAATATTTCATTGGAAATTGACAGAGTGGCTTCTCTCCGCTTTAATTCTTCACTACGATATATACCTTCTAAAACTACTTCCTCCAATGGGAATTATATTGCGACTACTGGTTTCAGTACAACTTTGATTGTAACAGGAATCACAATTATTGCGGTATTTGTGATATTATCCATTATTTTTGCATGGATTTATTTAAACAGGTATCGCAAATTGTTATGTGCTCGATTAACACCAGATGAAATACAATATTTTCTAAATGGGAGACCAGAACTTGTTTCTAATAACGAAACCGCAAATACCAATGCACAAAATTTGGCCTACGACATCAACAAGGAAATAGAGTTAAAGGATTTAGACATTGGTAAGATAAAATAACAGGGGCTGGGCTGGGTACCAAGGCTGTATTGAGGGGGGGCATTGGGGGCAAATGCCCCCCCGAAATCCAAGAAAAAGGGAAATTTTTTCTCAAAATACCAAAAACTTTCGCGCTTCGCGCGATTTTATGTGATTTTTAGGCTATTTTTGACTCATTTTTGACAAAATAAGCAAAAATTTTTCGCGCTTCGCGCGATTATGCCTACTATATATTGTCCTATGATATCATTGCCCCCTCCTAAATCGACTTCTAAATACGGTACTGCTGGGTACTAACCTAATTGTAAATTAATCTACAAACTAATGCTGACATACTAAATGGATCTGACAACAGAAGTAAACTGGTATGGGTATGACCAGCTTACTTTTATAGAAAGACCAGTTTACTTTTATAAAAAGACCAGCTTACTTTTATAGAAAGACCAGTTTACTTTTATAAAAAGACCAGTTTACTTTTAGAGAACTACCAGTTTACTAGTTGCAATTTTTCCAGAAAGACCAGTTTTCAAAGGCCAGTTTACGGTATACCGGAAATGTTACCCCCAAGCAACGAATTCATTTTTGGCAACTTATTGATTCCTAGATTGCAAAACTATTTTGGGAAGTGGAGAATTCGGAATTGTGTTCAAAGGATACCTGAAGACCAAAGATACTGTAGTTGCGATTAAAACAGTTAAGGCAGGGTCAAGTGCTGATTGCATAAAATCGGCAATGGTTGAGTTGAAGGTCATGCTATTTATTAAAGAGCACGAAAACGTTGTTGGAGTAATTGGAGCTTGTACTAAGGATTTAATGAACAGTAAGTTCAGTTAAGTCTAAGTAAGAACGTTCATGTACTTTATTCCGGAAGTTAAATATAGGTGCTTTTTAAATCGGCCAAATTATTTATTTGTGCTTTAACTTTTCATTATTAATTTGTTACAGACCAACTGAATGTTGTAATGGAGTATTGCGATTATGGAAACCTGCTGAACTATTTGAGAAAAAATGCAAAACACTTTATCAATCAGATTTCTAAGGGAATCTACCTTCCTACTAGTAAACATGACATTGTTCCAGTAGAAATATTACCGTAAGTCACAAAATATCTGATTGATTAAGATTCTGATAGAGTATCAGAACAGATACTCAATCAAACTGATTGGGCGGTTTTTCGGCCGGGTTCTGGTCTGTACCGCATTTATAATTACCATTAATTGATACAGTTCTTAATTTTGTTGTTTTTACTATGTGCGTAATCTGTACCAAAAATGGACAGTGGTATTGAAGAGTCAAACTTGGGACACATGAGTACATCGACGTTGATTCATTGGAGTTTGCAGATAGCTAACGGGATGAAATATATTTCCAGCATGAACGTAATCCATGGCGATTTAGCGGCTAGAAATATCTTGCTGGACGCTAATCTTACGGCAAAAATTTCTGATTTTGGACTTTCAAAGAAATTGTATCAACATGCAAACTACACTCGGAAGAAAAATGTAATTTTTCAGATCATAAAAATTATACTTTTTATTTCTACAGCTATTTTCATACTACCATAGGTCCCACTTCCTTGGCGCTGGCTTGCTGTAGAGTCTTTGAATTTCACAGAATTCTCACAAGCTACGGATGTATGGGCATTTGCCATCACATTGTGGGAAATATTTTCGCTGGGAAAGACGCCCTACGCTGGCCAAGAATACAATGATGAATTTATCCGGATGCTGACAAATGGATTTCGTTTAGGATTGCCAGAATTTTCCAGTTACGAAATGTACTATTAACTTATGTTTCTTGATTTATTATTTTAAGAGACTTTTTAGTTTTCAATTATAAGGAAAATGTTTTGTATTAAAATTAATTCCAACCAGAGTTCGGCTTTACTGTAAATGTATTTTTGTTATATCACAGTTACACTATTATTCAAGATTGCTGGGAAAAGGATCCAGCGCAAAGACCAAACTTTATTGACATTCATAGACGCTTTGATGCCATGACTGGAATCTATGCTATTTTATGAAATTTCTCATCATACATTTATGTTATTTACCAAACCAAAACACTGAATGCTTAAAAGCAATTTCTGCGTATGTTTAAACAAAATTTGAGAAAATTGAGTTCATTCTCTGTTTCCTAATACTTGTATAAAATAATGTTCATTTGATGTTGATCTTTAATGCCATTATTGAAACATAATTTCCAGCTTTGTTTTAGTTATAATTAAATCATGCTACATTTTTGAATTCGTTTCAATGTCAGGAATAAAATTATTGATAACAAAACAGGTTACAGCCTTTGGAAGAAAGTTTGAATTTCTTTGATGTTTGAAATTTGCGTGTATTGTTATTGTTAACAAAGTGTCTACTGTAGAGGGTGGAGGTAAGGTAAGGTATACGTCGGTAATTATATAGCTTATCAAGGTTTTGAGTGAAAAGTTAAAATGTAGGATCTTCTCATTTTCCGTGGGAAAAGTGAAAATCAAACTCGATAAAAGTGAATGGACGTACAACTAATCTATAGTTAATTTAGGACCCGCATTAACATTATTTCTATTTACCGTAGCCTAGGAACTAACCATAATTGAATATAAAAATGTTATTTTGCTTAACATGCATATAGTTAGAGAGAAAAACTCTACACAATACTCTAAATGTGAGAATGCAGACACAATGTTTTAATTCACTTCGACTTGATACGAGTTATCAACGTTCTGTTCTGGCTTTGTAAATGCTACACGAATGACAAACATATTTCCAGGAAAAAATATAGATTATCAAGTAATGTTTATGGTTGTCATTTGGAGCTAATAAGAAAAGGAAGTTAGCGAAAAAGAGTTTGGTACATCCTGTATGTATTGAATCGTATTTGTTGTAATGGTGGTAGCTGGTAGTAGCATTTATTAACGGATTTCAACGTATATTGATCAGGTCATAAGCAAGTAGTGAAGATGAGTCACAGTCTTGCGGGTTGCGGCTAATCTGAACTGTGAACTTTTGCACATGTTCTTTAACGTTGGAGAGTTTTATCAGCGTTTAAATTGTGTTGCAAAACGTGCTGCAGTTAATGTTGGTGTATTTTTGCATTTTTAATAAATATTGGTGTACGCTCACCCTTCCTCAAGAATTAAACATGAGGATAAATGATAAATACGTACACAAGGTCTAATTTCTTGTTAGTTCGTTCGGCGGTTCTGATCCACACTCAGGGAAAATAATACTGAAGCGGTAATTGTATAGGCAATTGTATAGGTAATTGTAATTTTTTTTCTGTGTTTATCAAAAATAAATGATGAATATGTAAGAAAATTTCAGCCTTTATTGGCAATAATGTCATATTTTATGTTAAAATAAAACCATGAAATATTTAATATAGAAGTCAATCGCTGGTGGAAATTGTGCAGTATCCTGGTATCCTAGATACTGGGAAGTTTTTGGCTTCGCCGTAGGCGAAGCCTATTTGTCCACTGGGAAAAAATAGAGAAACGGGAAAGAAAGAGAGGGAAAGGAAGAAAAAAGAGAGAAGGGAAGAAAAAAGAGAGAAGGGAAGAAAAAAGAAGGAAGGGAAGAAAAAGAGAGAAGAGAGAAAAAGCAGAAAAAATAAGAAAAAAGAGGGAAAGCAACCTTTCAATGCTATTATTATTTATCTATTTTAATGAAGTGAAAAAGAGCGGCGCAAGGAAAAAGAAAGAAAAAAACGAAAAAAATGGGAAATAAAGAAGGAAGAAAACAAAGTTAAGTCAAAAAGGCAGAGGGAAAAATGAATCATTTTTCCAAAATTGGCCAAAAATTTTCGCGCTTGGCGCGAATACCACTTCATTCGGTAACTATCATTGGCTCCAATATGTATTACAATACATTTGGGAAGAAATAATTCAAAACCGGGAAGGATTTTGGAAACATTTTGGATACTGGGAAGAAAACATAATTTCCACCAGTGAAGTCAATATTAAAATGCAATTTCTGTCTCGTTATTTCGATTTTTCCTGACAATGCCAAAAGTATTCGAAAGCTTAGAAGATTGTTTTGATTTTAAATTCTGTTCGATAGGTTTTAACCCCAAAAAAGTTTTTTCATAACTCTTATTTTACAGAATTGCGTCAAAATGTCTCAACTCCTCGGTGCAAAAATTGAAAAGAAGGCCACTTTGGATGTAACGGTTTCGTGGAAACAGGGATCAGTTCTTGGCATCGGAGGCAACGAATCGCATGTATATAAAGTATTGGTTTACACATTATCTGGCAGTGCAGGAAACGACATTCTCATGTTTGTTCAAGAGTCCATGGATGCACCTAATTACCTGGAAATAGACCACAGGTGTGTAAAAGGATGACCAGCTAATTTCCAATTATCGATTTACATGATCAATTCAAATCAACCAATATATTATAATCAATGTCTATTTAAATGTAAACTGTATCAGGTTTCAGTTCGGCTGCCAGAATGGAAGCGTATTCTTGGTTCTTCACGACAAATCTCGAAAACCGTATCAATTCAGGTTTGTGGAGAACAAAAATTTGGTGGCTCAGATTGCAAAGTATGCCAACTCCTTTTCTCAACATTGGGCTCATGGCTACGACTTTTCGTGGATTGTTGGAGATTATCTCAGAGATTTTTAATAACATCATTAGATCCTGAATGCTCCCTTCCAAGCATTATTCCATAGGGCAAAAGAAAAAGTTCTAAATATATTATCAGCACTTATTTACTTATGTATTAGAATAATATGATCTTGTTTTTACTATTTTTTGTCAACATGTTTTAAACTTAAAGCTTAATTTCTACTGATTTTGTAATATCGCCAACACTTTTGCATGCGCATTCAAATTCAGCACTCATGATCTTCTTTTAAAACCTTTTTTATGCTATACTTTTGTTATATTTTAACGATTTTCCAACCTTAATCTCCACCTTACTCTTATCGGTCAATAAAATAACATAATCATGTCAATTCTCAGCCGGTCATTTCTCTACTTTTCATAACAGTGTACATTATTTGCATACATTGTCATAAAATAGAATAGTCGTCAAAATCTGTTGTGGCATGATTTTTCTGTGCGCGGATTTAATGACCTCCACAAACTTGCAATTGTGTGAACCACGGCCACACACGGCCGTTAGAAAGCGAAGCTAGAGCGAGGAGAACTGTCCAACAAAAGGTGAAATATAATTATTTGTTCTTATACCAACCAAGATTTCCTAATACCAGTTTCTAACCAAATATTTCGCATGGAGAAGGTACTATCCAATTATATTTTCTCATTTTTCGACAACAAAACATTCATAGCATTTTTATAGGATGTTTGGCGTCGGTCTAAGTATCTGGTTCATTCATCTTCCTCAAGTAAATGGTAAAAGTACATATTTTGGTATGCATGCAGCATGCAGTGTAATTAAGTACCTATATAATAATAAATGGATATGGATAGCTTAACACAAGTTTATCATTTAGAAATGGACATCAACATTGTGTATATGTGTCATTGAAAATTAACAATTATGCAACTTATTAAATGAATACTTTTAATTTGTTTACTCCAGTACAAAAAGTTGATAAAAAGTCTCATGCCAAGAAACTTTTGCAAAAACAATTTTTGTTTAGAAAAACTTCTTTCAAAAGAATTAAAGTACGACGTTCATGCCATAAAAGAATGAAAGCTGAATTATGGAACAAAAACTGCACGAGCGGTATAAATTACAAATTAACTACACCAAAATTCTCACTATCAACTCAGAGAAAGCTGGTTAGAATAATATATCAATTGTTGAATATGTATACAAGACAATATAACACAATTAACCTTAACTTTAATTCGATTTAATCAAAAGCGTGCCACTAAATGGTCTCTATGCTAGAAACTTATAAAACTACCCGACAAATAAGCTATTCAAAAAACTTATCTACTTGTATTTTTAATGTTATTTTAGTGTCCCTGTGTAATTACAGGCAGTAAAATAGTATTTTTAATTCTCAAAAACATCGGACGCTAGCTAATCTTCATTTTAAATTAATTTTTCTCGGAAAAAATTGCTTCACAATATTTCACAATTATTCCAAATTTTTGCCTTAAAAGACATATACTCTTGCAATATACTCTCGGTATTTCACCAATGTTTGCAATGCAGTTTTATGTACCCATATTCCTATCGTTTTCATTGTGTGCAGGAGAATCTCGAGTTAAGATTATAAACCTACAAGTACTAATTAACATTTGTTCAGAGTGTACAGTTGAAATTTTGTATGACGCATACTCCCCAATTGTAGACGAAGGTTTTCCGTTTCCTATTTCAATTGTACACTTCAACAACTTGAAAAAAATCAACGTTAACAGAAAATGGATATTTCCATTTTTACGAATAACTATCATTTTTGAGGACCACAACAGAATGGACATAAGTTGCTATAGCCACAACCCTCCGTGGTATAAAAAACCTTCTTTTTGTCATGAAACTGGGTATAACATTTTAATAACTCCACATTTCAAATATCCAGGACATTTTGTTCTTCCTTCAGGATTTTCTTTAATTTTAATGTCTAGTAACATTAGTAGCAGCGTCCCAGATTACGAAAAAGACATTTTAAATTGCGAATTGAAAACTGAACAAGTTGGATGTGGTGATTGTCCATATTATGTGCAACAGGAGGCTTCCTCTTTGTATAATCGTCTTGGAAAAGTAACAGATAACAGATGTCTTGTCTGTTCCAATTAATTCCGCTAAAATAAATTTAGTCGTTGCAGCGTTTCGAAATTTTGTGGACAAATTTTACAAATCCAAAATTATTTTTGACAGGAGAAATCAAAATGGGAATTTGGTTATTTTAAACCAGTCGTCGATTGATGCCAAGTGGAAAAATCCTTTCAAATCACTCAACACACAAAACTTAAATTACGAAAATGTTTTGTTGAATTATTTATGGGAAAGCTATGGTGTAATTACACCGGACAACAAACATCATATAATTAGGTATCTGAGAGGCGATTGGCAACGTTGGAAATCCCATTTACCTCAAATAGTTTACAAAATGGATAGTATAATATTTGTGACCTGTTTTGGAGTATACAAAGATTCTTTTTGGAAGTTGTTCATTCTACCCTACGATATGCTTTCTTGGGTGTTTATATTTTTGTCAATGACTACACTTACTTTGTTGTTTACCTTGCAAAAATTGCTGAATGACAGAAAACATAAATTAGAAACAGTTTTTTATAATTTGTTTTGCTTTTTTGCATTATTAATTGAGCAAACTGCAAATATTGGTAAAGGAATTGATAAACGAAAATTAGTTTGAACTTTAGGAATTTGGTCTGTCGTTGGAATAGTTTTCAGCAATGGGTACAAAGGAATAGTTTTGAGTCAAATGACAATCCCACCTCCAACGAGAAGCACTTACAATTTATTCCAAGACCTTAAGGAGTTTGCTTTAGTTGGGCCAATGGAAATGAATGTTTTATTGGAATTAAAAAGTCTTCTATGGGACCATTTGATGCAAACACCTGTTTGCCATGATGAACGCGTATCAAACCCAGAAGACGCAAAAGATTTGTGTGGAAAGTTGCAACCTACTCCTTGCAACTTACTTTGGCCACCATTTAACGAACATGCTCGATCTTGGTGTAAGCGCAGTGAAAAAATTTTAATTGCGAATAATATTCGGAGAGACGAAATTACAGAGTGGGATTGGTATCAAATGAGACCTTGGAAAAAGAGGAAAGAAATCTTAGCAGAGGGAAATATTTTAGGTTTACCCGATTCTAGATGCAATCTTGGCATGCTCTTCTTTTTTCAAAATGCTAAATTATTTTTGAAAGATTGTTCGGTGAGACGAGGATACGTTGACTACAAAAGCCAGTATGATCTTTACAGTAAATATGTATTTCAAGAATTGATGATGGGCCAAGGTATTTTGAAAAGAACAATTTTGGAAATTCCTAATCATATTATTTATCAACAATTGTATGAAAAAATGTTGCATTTCATGGGTACAGGAATCAATGAGCTATTTCAAAATTGGGAAAATATTTTCAATATCGCCAAATTTAAGGAAATGCAATTTTTAAAACCTAATAATGTTAGTAACCAAGTGGATACTGAATCTCGTTCGACACAAATTGTGACTTTCTACATTTCGCTGTCACTGCTGTATTTACTGCCTTTGTTAATATTTTGTTGCGAAGTTGTGGTATTTATACCAGCTCGCTTTATTTTAAAGGCTTAGAGTTGCAAGAGTCACCATGAGAAATTGTGTACTGAGAATAGTTTAGGTACAGTGGTGCCCAATCACACAAATAACTTGGATGTATTTGTATTTAAAACAATAAAGTAGTTTATAAATGTAAATCATTCCAATAATTGTTTTATCACATGTATATTATATTACCTAGGTATTATTTACCGTACAACGTCAACCTAACATTTTATAAATATTAAATCACTATCACTATCACTACTAAAGATAATTGTCTTGTTCGAGTTGCGCGGTGAATTTCAGTATGTCGGAATGGATGTCAGTATGTATGTACTATCGTGCATCAAATTAATGTTTTCAATAATATACCCCAAGACCCCAACGCATACCTCTTCTGTGTACTAAATATAACACATAAAGGTATTCGTTGGGGTACGTTATTGAAAACATTAACACGCACGCGTGTTCCTTTCTCGCTTTCATCACAACTAAATATGTGTGGTCTGTTCAATGCTGTGAGATGTGATTGGTGAGATTATTATTCTTTCAGGTGCTTTCAGGCATTTAATGTTTTCATATTTTGATTCGCTTTTGTTTCTTGATGACATTGTAAATGGAAAACTGAAACTGCATCTAAATTATTATTGTATTGGCACCCATCACTCTTCGACTTCATCACTATCATCATCAGCAAGGACTCACCAGTAAGTTGAATTTTGAAGAATGGGGTAATGGATCAAATTCAAAACAATGAAATGAGCCATTACCTCCACATTCAACATTAAAACTCCAAGTAGAAAATTAGGGAAAAAGTGCCTCCTAACAAATTTTCAATAAAAGTCGCCTCCAGAAATTCCCCCAACATGACCAACGACTTTCTAGGATCCAACCTTTCTAGGATCTATCTTTTTATAAATATCGTTATTTTAAATACCGTATTAATCGATTTAGTTCCCCATATCGCAATAATTCCCCAGTTGGGGAACTAAATGAATAAATTTGGGAAAATAAGGCTTTGCAAATGTTTAGTTCCCCACCCTAAAATCCTAAAATAAAGGCATAAGAACCATATTATTATAAAAATCAAATCAGTCAAACTGCACTTAGCCAGTGCATCTGTACCCAATCAGTGCATATGTGCCAACCAGTGTACAAAATAGTATTTACCACTTATCATTTTGGTAAGTGGTTTTTAATGGTATTTAATGTTTACCACTACCTAAACATTAGTGGTAAATGATATAATCGGTAAGAAATGGTAAAAAATAGTATTATTTAAATTTCGTACAGAGTTTTGAATAAAATTCAACCTTAATAAATAAAATACCGTTGCAGCTAACGATTGTTGTCCTAAATTGACTGCCCAACTTAATGTGTGTTAATTAATCCAAGAAAGAGTCAACCAAGGAGTGTCAACAGCTTTATCAGGAGGGTTCAGTTAGATACTTTCAGTGAATATCTATAAGGGACAAATCCTACCAGTTGTAATTGGCAAAATTGGATAAGGGACGAAAAAGGTTCCTTATAGATATTCACGCAAAGTGCCTAACTGAACCCTCCTTATGAAAAAACAACCGAAGAGAAACCAAGGGATACCCCAACCAGTTAAAGCTCCTTGGAGTCAACTAATTGGGACAGGGACAAAATCATCCTTACCAACTTATGGAATAATTAATTTTAATTAAATGAGTACTTTTTCTAATTAAATGAAAGTAGGCTGTATACCAAGCGAGTAATGTCGTTTAAATGACTGTTACACTACTTCAGTGAACATTCAAATATAAATCTTAATTAGAAATATTTTTGAGAAAATGGAGCATGAAAATTTATCATTATAATTACTAATCACTATAATTTATCATTTTTACCATTAAGTGCATTTTTACCACTGCGATGGTAAAAAAGGCTAAAAAGCGGTAAAGTTTGTAAAGTACAATGACGATGATGACGAAGAAATGGATGTTGATTTAACCGAAGCTATGGACGTATCTCTATCATCTGACGACGACGTTGAAATATTAATTCCAACTAATATGCTCATTCACTATATTTACAATTTGATTTTGCATTGCAATAATACAAAAATTTGGCATCGAAATTTTTTAATTTGCCATTCGAAATATAGTTCCCCATATCATAATAATTCCCCATGTGGGGAACTATAAGAATATTTTTGACCAAAAAATGGTCTCCAAATGGGAGTCCCCCTGGGAAACTAAATCGATTTATACGGTATCAGCGTTAAGATCAGAAAAGAGGCAAAAATAGTGATGGGTGGCTAAGTGGCTATATAAGTTTCGTTTTATATATAAAGAAAATTAGACGATTCGCCTTTCCTCATCATACAATTTGGTCCACATACTCACTAGCTTTATTTACAACAGGGCCTGGGCCCTGTAACCGGCTCGTCTACGTATGATATGTACAATTCACTTTTAAAGCATCACAATAAAGCGGGGAAATTAAGATTGGTCTACTTTTTGAATTTGAATTGGAGCGCACAGAGTGTAATCAGCATTTAGATTATGCATTTGTAACAGTAATACCGCAGGGGGTGATCCACATATTAAGTCAACACGTTAGGGGGGAGGAGGTCGAAAGTCGAAACTCATAATTATGTCATCAACAGAAATTAAATTGAAAAAAATAATAGTAAAGAATCGGGTAAAAATAGACTAACGACTGAAAGTAGATATTCTGATTCAAATTAATTCTGAAATTTACCCCTTATGAATGTATAAATAAATTTTATTTTTATTACTATAATCATTTTTAGAAATAATTACAACTCCGCCAGGAATGACGACTGAACGGACTGACCATGTATATGTGGTCACTCAATATGATGGTATCAAGTTGAAAGAACTGAAAATCGTACTGACAAGTAAAATCAAAATTTTTTAAACGATAATATTTAAGCTGTTTAGGAAAACAACGGAATCCTTAATCTGAAATGTTTTTAAACAGGACTGAGTGATGCTGAATTATTTTCTACCAATCGAGATGAGCCAAATAAAATTACTCAGCCATTGCAAAATGAAGTTTCCCGTAAAAGTAAATTGGCATTTATAACATACCTGAGACCATTATGTTGCAATTTTTGTGGGAAAACATTCGCTTCCGAGAAAAGTCTTTGCGACCACATAAATTTGCACACTGGAGAAAGACCGTACAAATGCAGAATGTGCGTCGCAGACTTTCAACGACACATTGACGTCATCAGGCACCAAAGAAAATGCTCTGCAGATTCTGGCAATACCTATCCGTGTATTATATGCGATGCAGTTTTCAAAAACGAATTTAAATTGGCAAGACATCTAAAGACTCACAAAAAGAAAAAAATACCTTGTAAATTTTGCGGCAAGACTATAACAAATAGACGTTGCTTAATAGATCATGTAAATACGCATTCCGCCCTCCAATACAAATGCGACGAGTGCAATTTAGAATTTAACATGATTATAAAACTGAAGAGACACAAAATATCTGCACACTCTACTGAACTCTTTGCGTGCACCGTTTGTGACAAAAAGTTTAAAGGAAAATCGCTATTACAAAGACACTTGAAAATGCACACGAAGAAGCAACGCCTACAGTGCGATGTTTGTAACAAACTTTTCAGCAACAATTACGGTCTAAATGTTCACAAGAGACTGCACACTGGAGATCTGTTTCAGTGCATGTTCTGTCTTAAGACATTTAATGCTAAATCGCCGATGATAGAACACGTTAAAGTAATGCACACCCAGGAGAAGAAATACGAATGCGAATTTTGTCTGAAGAAATTCCCATGCAATTTCAACCTAGACTGCCACCGAAGAACGCATACAGGGGAAATGCTGTTCAAGTGTCCGGAGTGTCCAATGGCGTTTTATGCCAAACATGTCCTAATGAGACATTATGGAAGGAAGCACTTGAATGATAAATTGGAATGCGATATTTGTGCCAAGAAGTTCGATGACCAGGAGGCTTTGAATGTCCACAAAAAAACTGTCCACGGAAGAAAGAATTTTCAATGTGAAATTTGTGCATTTATTTTCTCTCGAAAAGATTATCTGCTCTCGCACATCCGATCCCACACCAAAGAAAAACCTTTTGTGTGTCATTTATGCGGAAAAGCTTTTGCACGGAAGGATACTCTGAATACTCACTTGAAGTCCCATGATAAAACAAAAAAGAGACGCAAGTGCACATATCTTAGATGACTGAATTCTTACGTCGATTATGTTGAATTGTTAACAAAAGAACTTAAAAGAAGCAAAGTACAACACAACCCAATTCTTAATACGATTTGTATTTAGTTTAGCCAAATTAACAAAAGGTAAGCCATTAAATAATATATTTATTGATTTGTAGCTTCGCTGTGCAATGGTATTAATTTGATGGTTTGTGAAAAAATACTTGAAAAATAATTTAAGGCTGCAATTGTCAATGAGCTCTCACTATTATTATTGCATAAAATATTTGTTCATTTTCGTTTACAGTCTCCCCTCCCCCTCCCATTTGGCGTAAATCAAGCTCACATCACAGTGTCAAAGAAATGGAAATGATAATGACTATACCTGGAAATGCTACCTTGGTTTAAACACCCTCCAATGGTAAATGAAAATAAAATCATCGTGTTTTTATGCTTTATTAGGATTATGTGCATATTTATTGCACACTTCCTTAGCATTTGATTATTGTTTTAAAATTAACTTAATTGATTACCCTTTGTGATGTTGTTATACTTAGAACACAAAAATTGTTAAAACTGAAATGTTTACAATTATTTATATCCTCTCATTTATTATTTGGTTTGATTACTGTATCAAAATTATACCTTACTTGATTACCCTTTGTGATGTTATCATAAATGCAATTCAAATATTGTTAAAATTGACGTGCTTAAAATTATTTATATCCTCTCATTTATCATTTGGTTTGGTCGTTTACTGATAAAAATTAACAAATGCTGTCAGGCTTAAAATCTAAGTGACATATTTCGAATTTGAATGACTAAGGCCTTTTAAAATGTGACCGAAATAATTCCAGTAGTATCTATCCGGTTTCTTATTATTTTTCGCTACAATGTTACATTATCATATTCTACAAAATTTCAATAACGACATCATCAGCAGGATATACATGATCACTTCGAAAACATTTGGACATGGTAATAAATTTATTTAAAACGTTTGAAATAAGTTTTTCCAACTTGAATTTATGATACCACAACCATTCCATAAACAGAATAATGAAAGAATCGAGTAGGAAATACTCAGAAACAAAAAACATGGTATGAAATTTCATTTCCAGTTTTATAGGGACTTGTTCAAAAATGTCAGGCTTAAAATATTATTACAATACTCAAATATCTGAAAGCTATAGAATAACGAATAAATAAATGAAAATAATGATTCATCAGTAATAGAAATAAGAGGACTAGCACAATTTTTGGTGAGATGAGACACTTTCGTTTTCAAAAAATGTTACAACGACTATGAGCGCAAGTGCAAAATTTTTTGCTAGTAATGTACTCTCTCCCCTTCTCAGTTTCAAACCAAACTTTTAACTCATCCCCAAAACACTTGCCAATAAGACTGGAAGAGATAGCATCACAGCCTCTCATTACAATTTTTTCGTCCCGGAATACTCCCGTCAGAGTATAGCAGACCTCTCTTATTTGCGAAGGCTGAAACGAATCTGTGGTTAAGAAAACGACGTAATCATAAATTAACGGAATTGTTAAAACCACAAAGATATTGAAAAATGAAACTGTAGGATAGAAATTTGTAAATTATAGTAAAAGAGTATTAACACTGAAAATTACTTGTAAAGCCCCTCCTTATCAAATAATTGCTGCATTTGGCCATAGTGTCGGAATGACCAGGAGATGGACAATCTCTATCACCCCCGTTGGGTAATATTGACAATGAACCACACTCATGGCATTCAAGAGCTACAGATTCCCAATTAAATATTTAGTAGTGATTATAACTATTAATATATTCCAATTTGTAATTAACTATCAATCATGTATCTTACCAACTGAAAAACGAAATTGGAAAAATAACAGCACAAAAAATGCAAACTTCTTCATATTCTTGGTCTATGTAGACAATACTGATATTTTTCGACAAAGAAATCTGCTGGCTTCTAACTAATAGCAAAATTAAATAACAGAAAGTTGATACACTAAAGCAAAAGTAACCTTTAGGCACATCAACATGCTACACTTCTCAGTTTAAATTCGTCTACATCGAAATTGATTTTTATTTATTCAATGCCAATGTCAATGTTAAACTAATGATCAATATATAAAGTTCCTTATCCATTTAATATTCAATTGGGTGAATAAAAATACTACTTTGTTGCATAGGTAGACGAATTTGTATATTATTACTACATAAATACCAAGGTGAGAAACGAATAGTTACAACAATGTAGACAATACAAATACATACGTTGTTGTGATGATTTTATATTGCATTCCTTTCCGCTTCACCAACTTTAACTTCTGAACAAACTTTTATTCGAGGTCTGAATACTAAATGGATTTAAAATTTAATTTCCTGACGTATAGAGTAGCTGATCATTCTATTAATGGCGTGTCATTGAACTAGAATGCTTTAATGAATTCCAATAATCTGCTGCAAAAATAATTGCCAGTCTTGCGATGAATGGTACTTGTTCAGTTTCAGTATTTTTGCCTGTAGTTGAAGTGATCAAACCGGAAACACAATTTGTGAATAAAATTCATACGAATTCAGTTAATCTGATCTTTGAACATAATGGCATCACACTTGAGGAAATTTTTTATCAGCTGGGGATCATTAATCTATAATATACTCTGTGGTTACAGTTTTTTAATAGCTTTAGTATTCGCTCTCGAAATCACTATGAAATGGGCACTTTTTATTGGGGGCATACCGATTGGAATATTTTTACTTGTGTGTATTTTTATATTCCTATATCTGAAAACGGATGTGGAGACTTGGAGCAAAAATTTTCAGGATGTGTCTAAAAATGATACACTGACAAGGATTTTTAAAGCAGTTTTACTTCCTTGTTTGCTCGTTGCGCTGTACTATTATATTCGGTGAGTAAATTAAAAAGATTATATTAATTACATAAGGAGTTTTCTATCAAGTCTACAATGCTTTGGGCAGGGGTGATTGTGGACAACAAATACTGTACTCTACTTCCACGGTTCGAAGTGAAATGATAGTCCATCCGTGTGGATCGTCCTACCAAAGGAACGCAGGAGAAGAAAATCATGTCTGGGATGCTGCAGATTTGATTTCACAACCGTCAGAATCGGAAATATATATTATTACAAATGCAGTATTTGGAGCAAATCAAACAAGAGGAAATTGCGGCCAAGTAAAATCAATTACTCGTCCAAGCTTTGCCTATACTGAATTTTTAGCACAGTAAACTTTAGTGCAAAATACTTTTGTTTTCGCAGACAGGAGCATATTGCAGTACGACAAATATTAATCCAGGGAAATTAAAACCACAGTGGCTTTCTACAGTTTCTTGGACATTTTCCCATGATTTTGCAAGACCTGCAAGTATTTGGAAACCAATCATTTGTCATAGAAGGCGGAAATGTGAAGCCGGGATTTTGTATGACAATGGGATACAGACAGAGAATTGTAATCGAAATCGCTTCTGCGGAATTGATGGATGGTGCCCTCCAATTTCACTGATGTAAGAAAATTTTAAAAATTCCAAAATGTGTTTTTTCTTTTAATAGTTTTTATGTTTTTAAATTTAAATTTCTTTCATTAGGTAATTTTAGTGTATTTAGTATCTGTAGTTTAAATATCTGCATTTCGTGTTTTTCGTAAATTGGTATGAACATTCAAAATTAAATGAATTTCAGGAATTTTTCAACAGAGCCGATGTTCGATACTAATAAATTCTCAATTTTTCTGGACATGCGACCGAACTTTCCTGAGTTTTCTGGGACAAGTTGGACCCAAGGTGGGAAAGGCGGATACAGTGCTAATTATGCAGATATTTATTCAAGATACTATTCATACAACAGATCCGTAGAGAATTGTTTTTACCACAGGGAAATCGATCCCTACTGCCCTCGGTTTCTTTTAGAAGATATCGTCACCGGAGCAAAGGAAAACTTTACAGAGGTCTCTACATTTGTGAGTATCAAAATAGTATTTTCACTTTTGGATATAAGTTAAATTTTCGAAGGTACAAAATATATTTCTGTAAAACTAATAAATACAGGGTGGCCAATTTAAGGTGGAAATAGAATGGAATTGTAAATTTGATTGGGGACAAGACATTTATGACTGCTTACCATCATTTAATTTTATAAATCGCTCAAATAACAAGGGAAAGCCAAAAATTCGGTATGGAGTACAAAATAATATGAATTTTTCATTAATAAAATATGATTTAGAGTATTTACTAATCTATAGTACTTTATTTAATTAAAAAGTATTATTATTATATAAAAGCTCGCAGATTACAGATCAATCTAGTTACGATCGTACAGTAACGTACAGCCTTGGAATTAGCATTTCAATAGAAAATGTTGGAAAAGGAATTCAAATTAGATTTTTCAGCACTCTTCTTTATGCGCAGTTCATATACGTCTCTTACGCAATGGTTAGTTCAACATTTTAATTAAGTATGCTTGTTATTATATTGCAATATCAATCAATGTAGTACTAATATTATGATGGCGGAAAGACTGACATTCTTTAATGACTAAAATTCTTTTTTAGATTAAAGCACCTTTTGTTTGGCTACTGCGATGTTTGTATTCATCATATCTGACATTAGCGTATAGGTCTTTGACTGCTACATCCATCATCAGCAGAGACTCCCAAAATAGCCATTACTAAATCTTAAAATTAATATCTGATAAATTGGATCAAAAGAAAATCATGCTTACGTTTTACACAGGGTTTCGGATATTTACATTTCCAACCCCAATTCGTTGGACATCTAGGAAAGGCGATAAATTGTGGGAAGTGGAAAATATGCCAAATTTCCCATTCGTGGTATTTCCCAGTAGAAATTTTGGTTTTCCGTTATCATAGTTGTTAATATCGTTAATTGTTATTTTATTTCTATTAGTACATATATTAAGAAATATTTGAACGAGAAATTAGAATTTAAGCCATCAGGAGCCGTAAAGCTCATCCCTCAATACGTCCTTGATTACAGCTTAAGATTGTTTAAACAGCTAACATTAAAGATTTAGAAGTCCAAAAAGTTAAAGTTGTTTACTGTGTCATAAATAAGGAGCGAGTTATAGATCTTAAAATTTTTTCATAAAAGCCACTACAACTTCTTAAGTCACAAGCTATTCATATCCGGCATTTGGACTCGTTACAATGTCTTTATTTAGGAAAAAGTATATAATTGGACCAAGCACGTATCCAGAGGGGGGGCCGGGGGGGCCCGGGCCCCCCCTAAGTAGCCAGAAAAAGGCGATTTTTTTGTCAAAAAAAGGTTTAAAATCCAAAAAATTTTCGCGCTTCGCGCGAATATGCCAAGATTTTATCAATATATTTTGGTGGCCCCCCCTAGGTCAAATTCCTGGATACGTGCTTGAATTGGACTGTATAAATGGTCTTCTAAATTTCAAATATCAAAAACTAGAATTCTTCAAATATTTTGCTTAATGCTTAGGCAATAATATTAATGCCTGAATTTATATATGACAGTTAACACATACATGTTATCTAGTATAATTTATAACCAATTAAAAACAAACCAGTATCTGGGTTCATTTTCAATTTATAGTACATGTAGCTAGCTGCCTTTTAAAGACTACCTTCCTACAAATGTTTTCGATATTCCGACTTTCTGACCAACCATTCACAATTCTTCAACGATCAGGGCATGAAACAAAAAGGCACCTTTTTGTTCCTTTTTTCTATGACATTCGCTACACATGAAGCTGATTTATAAATAAATTTGAGGTTTTTACACACCTCGTTTTCACATGACACATTTATATTCCCATTTTCTATGACTTTTATATCATAAAACAGAAATTGCAATTTATTTCATTTATTTTAAAATAACCAAAAAGGAAAAAGGCAAAAAGGTTACCTTTTTGCTAATTTTGTTAGGCAAAAAGGATACCAAAGAGGCAAAAAGGTAGCTTTTTGCCTTTTTCATGCCCTGTTTAACGATATACTGTAAATAACATCAACATTACATATTTCATAACATAACAATTAAATTAAGTTAGAAAGATTATTGCTTGACTGGGAGCACGTTTCCAAGAATATAAAGAGATTAAAGAGAATGAAATGGAAAAGTCAACCACTATATACATATAGTAATGGCTCTTAAATTTTTGATTATTTTTTCATTTGATGTAATTAGAACATTAGAGTCCAATTACCAACAAAAGCGTCCGGTTTACCCATAGAGAAATTCCAGATAACTGATAATAATAATATAATGAATGGTAATTAGGTACTATTATTGGCATTGGGAATCAAATTTAATTGAGTTTACTTATTACCTTTTATCTTATCTCCGCTAGAATCTCTTAAGCATCAAAACTGGCGCTGTCTCCAGTTTATTCCCCAAAGCTTTTGTAGATAATTGATAATCTTGGCCAAACAGTTTCTAATGTTCAATGCGAATCAAATGAACATTAGAAATTGCTTGGCCAGGATTAAATCTTTAATAACCGATTCCCACAAAACCAATGACTACACGTCCTCTTGTACTTTACATTCAGTGATAAAAGAACTCGTTCCTAAGTTGCCCAAACAAGAATTCGAACTATTTTAAGAGATAAATAGTACCGGTATTTTCGTTGTGTGCAAATTTGGTGTTGGTTTCTGAGTCTACCCAATACTTGCTTTAGTTATTATATTTGCCATTTAAGTTGTCAATTATATTGCATAAATAATATCAATATTTATTGGTTAATTAAAGTGTCAATTCGTTCAACAATAACTGTAATTCGCTACTAAGTAGTTTCAACAGCTAAATTCGTTTTTTTTAAATATTTCCAAACCTTTATCATCTCCCCTCCAATTGAAAAATGGTTAATATATCAATTAAAACTGCCCAAAATTTATTTTCAACAGTTGTTAGTCAAATAAAAAAGTCACAAATTTCCCCGAATGAAAATGATTTTCTGTACACTTTTGGTACGACAATGAATGCTTTATTCCGTATTAGAGCCATGCCTTTCACATGGAATAAGTCTACAAGACAATTCCAAATGACACAAAATAGGTCGCAAATCTTGTTGCTTAAACTTATGTTTCTAATTCACTTAGGACTGGCTCCATTTGAATTTTATTATGTTGTTCAAAATTATTCAAGTCCAAATAGATTACAAGTTGCTTGTGCTGGCATATACGGTGCTGGACACTGCATCTTGGGCTTGATCCCACTTAATTTTGTAAAGAAGGGAAATGAAATTGTCAACGTATTAAATCAATTATACAAACCGGGTTTGTTCTGCGATAGTAAAGGTAAAAACGAATTCAGTTAGTTATATCGTCTGCTTAATATTACAACGTAACAAGCCATTTTATCATATGGCTTGTTACTTTGTAGCAGCCATGATAAAATGCCTTGTTACGTTGTAATATTAAGCAGACGATATTATGATGTAAATAAATAAATCTTAATATAAATAATTCGATTGTGACCTCAATTATATTAAAAAATGAAATTCATTCTGTATATATGTATGTGTTACAAATTTGTACACACTGGACGTATGCTAAATGCCTAGGATATATGTAAAGTGAAAAACCAATATTTTGATTTTAACGAATCTAACCTAATTTAAAACAACTTGATGATTGTGAATTTACTTTTATGTTAGTTTGATTGATTTAAATTAGGTTAGGTTAGTTAAAAATCAAATTTTGAGTTTTCACTTTACATATATCCTAGGCATTTTGCATACGTCCGGTTTGTACAAATTTCCTGTAAAATATATATTATTATAGCCGTGAAGTCAATCTTAGTTCTAAATAATTTTTGATTAGATGACTGGGATGGTTTGTTTGGATCTTCTTCAAAACATTTGAAATTCAAAAATGTCATGGCCAAATGGTGGTTTGTGTGCATCATGCTGGACTGTGTCGTCTTTACCGCAACGGTTTTTGTATTTCCTGGGACCCACATGTTTACGAATTTCTTACTGCACAAGGGAGTGGTAAATTTTCCAGTGTATTTAATTATCACTATAATGTACATTTCCTTTTGGGGAGTTGCTAGCAGTACTTTTGCTTTCGGTCTTCACTACATTGCAGTGTATTCTGCAAAAAATTACATCTGGCTGCAAACTTTGAAGTAAGTTTATGATTGCGAATTAAAGTTTATGGCACACACAGGAATTTTGTATCGCAAGAGATTTTAGTTAACAGTCCTAATAAGAGTAGAAAAGGTAAGTAAAAAGGGTGAGTTAAGGTCGTTAGTTGGTAATTCCATTCGCTTGTTGCACCGTAATTTTAACTTACTTTACCAACGATAGCCATTTTAGGACTACTGCAGTATACTGTTCAAGCATTGATATATGAGAAGATTAGTGACCTGCCTCTTCATAAGAATGTTAATGTTTTTACTTTTAAAGTAAATTAGTACAGCTCGGGGGGTTATGTCATTTTTTAGCAGTTAATTGATCACAAATTGTCTTTTGCTCAGAATTCATACCTGAATACGTACGCTCATGATGTATTTATGATTGCACATTGTACGTGGGCCATTGTATTTAAGAAAGTATATCTTGCCACAATCATCCACAATCAGGGTTGGGTTTTTATTTCTGCCAGACAGCTTGCAGAAACAGGTATAAACCAGGCAAAAATTGGCTGAAACTATACTTAATTTAAACTTAATGTTAAAATTCTCAAAACCGTAAATTTCAATCTTGGGCAGATTTAGGGCATGAAAAAGGCAAAAAGCTACCTTTTTGCCTTTTTGGTTGCCTTTTTGCCTAGCAAAATTAACAAAAAGGTAACCTTTTTGCCTTTTTGGTTATTTTAAAATAAATGAAATAAATTGTTTTAAATAAAATGTTTTACGGTATAAAAGTCATAGAAAATGGCAATAGTATAAAGGTGTCACGTGAAAACGAGGTTTGTAACAACCTCAAATTTATTTATAAATCAGCCTCACATGTAGCGAATGTCATAGGAAAAAGGCAATAAAGTACAAATAGGTGCATTTTTGCTAGCAAAAAGGCAACCTAGCCAGAAACTAGCTTATGTGTCCGTGGTACAGCTTTTATAATGAAATGTTTACTTAAACTGCCTTAGTATCTCACCTTTATAATATTGTTTAACCTTAACTTATCCTCTTTAATAACTTTTTATGATCTTATTAGTACCATACATTGTAACCTCAACTACCAGACAGATTCACACGGTTTTCTATAACACGACTGTTTACTAAAACTTCTTACCATACAAAAATCTTGTCTGTGCCATAAAAATTCCATCTTTTTGTTTATATTTCGTATTTATGAAAATAATCATCTCTCTTTTAAACAAGCTTTAATTAAGTTTTGACTTTGATAGAAATGGATCTAACTCACTAGAAGAGAAAATGAAAATGTACAGTCGACTGTGTCTTCTGAATAGTCAATTCAATGAAAGCTGCGCATCATCATTCGTTTGTCTTTTCACTGTTATATTTTGTCCCTGCATCGCAATCTATCTTTTTTGTTTAATCAAATTGCATAAATATTTATCCCTTTTTGAATATTTATCATTCATTGGAATTTTGGTGGCCGCAACATGCTCACTAACGATAGTCCTCGTCGTCTGTGCAAATTGTCATGGAAGCTGTAAATGTTTTTTGCAAGGAGTGAGTTCAACAGCTACCATGAACAAATTCTATCAAAAGAAAATTTCAAGCTTAAAAATCTTTGGAATTTGTTACGGCCCACTTCGAGCAATTAAATACAAACACCTTTTTGACCATTACGAAGCTATTCTCTCAGGCTTGGTGACATTGCTTATTCGCAGTAAAATATAGTTGGATGCGAATCCATAAGCGTCTTTATTGCATAACGACGCTAACCCATTCTTCTAACTTCGCTATGCGATTCGGCTAAGGTTGCATTATAAGCCCATTTATAGAAGCTATGGAGAACCTGCTGCACGATTCCTCCAGATGTATATCATTGGCTATTTGTTCTCAGTGAAATACATAGATTGTTGTTTTTTAAGAAAAATTTTAAATCATTGTTTTATGGAAACTTAATATATAATTTTTGACTCTGCCCCACCCAAACACAAATTCTGCTTAATCTGTATACTTGTCATATTTTCATGTAATAATTTATAGCTTCAGTCCATATGGTTAAGCAAATGACTGATGTTAAAACATGTTAAGCTATTGCCGCTTACAGTCTCCCCAGCTTTGATTTGGGGAATAGATTACATAGCTAGTTGAGCTAGGTAAATAGTCGTTATAATATAAAGATATTATAATTACTTAATGATTGATAATGGCTACATAATCATACTGAAAATTAATGTTGGTGATTCCCTAATGAAAGTGATTATTGGGAAATTTGGATCACTATCGTACTGAGAATACAATCATGCAAAATGTATTAAAACTTGCTTGCGACGACTATCACTTAATTAATCTAGTTATTACTATTTGTGTGCTTTTGGGTTGTTATAGTTGTATTGACATATCATACTACTTAAAATAAGCTTTTATTTATTCTAGAAAAATATGTAAGCAGAATTTTCAACAGGAAATTTTAGTTTGGTGGCTTGAGTAAGTATGCTTTTTAATTTAACTCACCACAGCTGTTATACCAATTATATTATGGAATAAATAAGTTAAACTGGTACGTGATGAGTAGTAGTCATATGACTTGTGGTTCAAATTTGTGAATGAACTCAGATATTTACAAAGTTTATCATTGCCATGTTAAGATTCTTTCATCACATCCGATTTAGCTTTTGATGTCTGATTGCGATAACAAATTCAATATATTAACAAACTGCATACATCAGGAATTCCGTTGTTTCCATTGCATTTGTATTGAATCTTATATCTTAATCAAATCTAAAACAGACCCGCAAATTGATATATGACTACGGTATATGAGAGACGAGAGAGTAGCTCTGTATCCGCATCTATACTATCTTAAAGACAACAATATTTTGATTGTGCTGCGCTTTTAATTATCGGTTGCGTAAAGTATGAAAAGATTGTATCATCACAATTTACTCAAGTTCGAACTTATATTATTCAGCTTAACGGTTGTCTAGAAGATTTTAAGATATAAACAAAGTAATAATAATCAACAATTACAATAACAATTAAGTGAAGATGGCAAAAAATGTTTGCCTACGATTTAATCTTTACTTCTTGGAAATGATTTTGTAATCCAAGGGCACAAACGCCTGTTTTTTCATTATTTAGTCAGTATCGCATTGGCCCCACAAATTCAAGTAGGTTAAATAAAATTCAGAATGCAACTTTGTTGCATTCCCTGTTTCTTTGCTTTTATCTAAAAATGCCCAGCAAGCAACAGAGCTAATTTGCTTATCTTCCTTTTATTTCAGAGTTCATTTCCCTCCGCACATGATTGGCCAGGTGCTGCGAGTGCATGTGTCCCATAATGCATGCATGACAATATGAAATTCACGACTAATGATAATAGATAAGCATAAGAAAATTTCCACGATTATTTTATGCGATAACGGTACACATTTTTCTTAACCTGGACTCTCTCTTTGTCAGCCTGTTTGAGCAGAGCTGTTTTTTCGCCCTCAGCTACTTTATTTTATATTTCCATTAAATATAATTAAAATTCAATTTTTTTCTGTCCCTGCCGCTAATTTGTACAGTATGCTTAACATTAAAACAAAATAAATTCCACGGCTTGCTTATAGCCTTCTTCTATAGTACCAAAATACGATCACTGTGTATTCATTTCGGCACATTTCCTGAGTAAGAGAATACGTGGACGTACTCATTCCCACCAACTCATAATCTTTTACTCTGACAATATGTCATTGATTGATTGGATTTTCATTTAGTACACACTCATTTCAAGTGATATGCTCTTTTCACTGCCAAACGAAAAGGGGATTGAGGTCTTTTGCATCGTTAGGGGTAGGGGATGATATTTACCTATCTAAGCGCACTACCTTTCTTATTTCTCTTATGCTTTGTTACTGCGATAGCAATTCAATGCAAGTTTAAAGTTTACTTCCTATGTACATCTACCATGATTTACCTTTTCAATGGTTGCAAAGACATTTTAAATGTTGTTTTAGGGACTTTTAAATGTTCATAGGAACCCCATCAACCGTTAAGATTATTATTCAAGGACATTTTAAACTATTTCAATGTCCCATTAATATATTCTATCAATTTCTCTGGCAATTTCATTGACAACCAAAAATGTTCACATGTAATATAATTAGAACCCCATACCATTTTATCTTGATATTTACTTGTGGAACAGGAAAATTGATAAAACCAATTGTCGCTAAATACTAGTCTAACCTGATTGAAAAAATCCTAAATGAATTACGGTTTGTAAGTACTAATTTAGAAATAAAGATAAATTAGATAAAGAATATTCGATTTAATTTATGTAGACAGTGTACAATATTGAATACATAGAATGAATTTAGAGCTTCTAATCTAAGCTATTATACCTATTTTCTTGTTTTCATGTTATAGGCCCTTCACCCAGCAACATCACAAACAAAACCTTGAACTTTAATGTTATTTCAGTGTTATATATATAATCCCTTCTAAGAAACCAGATAAGAACACAAAAATAGTTTTTAAATATAACGATCATATTAAAGCCTATACATGAACGTTGAATGAATTGCTTTTAAAAAAAACAGATTATTGGCTTAAACTAATAGGAGAGGTAAATAAGTAAAATAGTATATTAATGTACAATGCACTGTAAGCGTATTTATTATCCAATCAAATCAACGAACCACCCTAGAAAAAGATAAGCTTCCGACGATTTTACGGAGAATCGAGCCCCTTTGTGTGTTCTTATAGGCAAGGAAAATAACTTCACCATTTATTATATTCATAGTAAATAAATACAAAATAAATACATAAGCTTATACAACTGGATATACAATAATTAATTTTCCTATCTACGACTACTGGCCTTTCTATTTCTATCGTAGCCACCTTTTGCTCCACATTGAGTATTATATAAAAGAACCCAGACAGAAGAATTTTAAACATTACAAGGTCGGGTTCTGTGTTACGCATTTTGTCTTCTAACTCTGTTTGACAATTCCATCATTTAATTCATTTAAGACTATTCAAAGTAAGTAAAACATAATTTTAAACTTTAAATAAATATAAAGGCTTCATTACCAACCAGTCAAAAATATTAATGTAGGTCTAATAATATACGTTTTAATCCTCAGTAAATTTGGCTAGCACACGATCAGCTTGTAAAGTCAATTAGACATGTATAAATATTTGTCTTTATTGTTATAGGATAAATCCCCATCACTTCGTTCGAATATTTAAAAGTATGGGTTCGACGTCAAACTTTTCTCATCCAGGTAATGCATCAGGAGGATGGAGCAGCAGACTTTTGTTTGACAATTACCCGAAGTCAGGGTCGGGTGGAAAGTATTCACTAATAGATTCAGAAATGAGAGGAAGAATGGACGATTTAATTGACACCAATGAGAAAATGGTTAATGTTTGGGTATACAGTCACCCTCTGTTATGGGGAGGATTGACGCAAGCTTTTATGTATCATCCATTCGTCATAATTGAGACGAACGAGTGGTATTACACAATAGAAAAAAATTGTAGGGACATCACAGTTCAACGTAGCAAAAGCCGGGATTACGTCCAAACTCATTACGGAGTAATTTGGCGAGCAACATATGTATCTAAAATACTAATGCGAAGTAGAGGCAAGGGGCATTTAACAATGAAAGATTTATTTCAATGGTTGTACAGCAATAATGAACTAATACGATAAAATGTCATACGAAAAAAACTGCCAAGGATTTGCCGCCAAATTTTTCGAACATTTTGCTATCAACAAAGAACATTTTGTTGTTTATTAAACTTATACTTGTTTCCAAATGGGACTGTAAAAATGTTGCTAATTTGTTTAATAAGGGTTTTCGATAAATTAAATATTCTACCATGCTAATTAAGATAACTACTGCTTTGAAAAAACAGTAAAGTTAATACATTGAAAGTAACTTTTGATTAAATAAATGGTTTTGCTACATACAAAAATTGCTGTAAAATATTTTCCAATCTTAACCTAACCCCACAATAAAATAACTAAGAACAACTACGCTTTTATAAGCTTGAAATATGTTAATAAACTACTAAAATTTATCTCCCATGTATTATATGTACATTAAATTATCAATTATAAAGGTGATCTAATTAGTCCTATATAAACATTTGCTTGAAAAAACAAGTAATTTTGAGTTATATATCGCTCTTTTGGACTTGGAAATGGTTAGTATAATAATCCACAAAATCCTGCTATTTCGTGAAGAAATCAGTTGCATTTTCAAAACCATTTTATTGTTATTAAAGTTTTAGGTCAGTCTTTTGTATTAAATGTAATAAATATGGGACCTACAAAAATGAACTACCTAAAAAGTTTTGTCACATACAAAAGATTATTTTAGTATCTAAGGAAATGCCATACAAACAACAAGCTATAATCAAACACATTGTATAGGCGAGTATATGTTTTACGATTAGGTAAAAAGATAAAATATTTGATGTACTCACAAACACACAAAGATTATTACCTCATTGCATTGTATTCGTTATTTCAATTCCACTAATATTATAACAATCCAACCCCATCCTACTTAACTTAAATACCACTAAATAACTATCCTGACAATTTTTTACTTATATTACAGTGTTTTTTTGGATCTTATTGCACAATACGGGGTTTGGATGATGTCTTTATTGATGTCAACTGAGATTTCATTGGCTGAGTTTGCCTACTGTATAATATTTTGGTTTTAAAGAAATGGGATATTTAAGAGTCCTTATTAAATTTTCCCAGTGCTTTCGAGTCATTTTAAGTTGCTAAATGTAAGATTGCAAAGCCTGTAAGATTTACAGTTGACTGGCTAGGTAAATCAATAATTTAATGGAACGGACCAGCTCTCTCGTTTAGTAATTATACCTATACTAGGCGGTCACAGGACCCAGGTCCTGTATTACATGGGGCTAGTGCATCTGCAAACAATTTTGTAGGAACTGGTTTCCAGTAGACCTATTACACAAGTATTTAATTGGGTTCATCACTTCACTAATATAAAGTTTGTTCTTTTGATTACTTTGCTTCTGTACGTTGTACTTGTCCAGCAGAACTCTATCCTTGAGAACAAAAAAGAATATTATTTAACAAAAGTATTAAGTCTCACTTTTTCATATTTTTTACAGATATAAACTAAAATATCATATTTTTAAAATCACAATTGTATTTTTAATGTACAATTGTTCATTCAATTATAAACACATAACATTTCAATAGGCAAAAAGAGTTTACTGCAATATAAAAAGTTTGGTCTACAAACTCGAAAAAATAGTTGGTCATAGGCATTTAAAACAGATTAAAATGATAAAATTTTTCATTTTTAACTACAGTGGCTTTAGAAAACTATAAAAATTCTGCAGAATATTACTTATGTTGTAGAACACTACGATACACAACATTTGTTGTAAATATAGCAGTGCACTTCGATAATAATTTTCCTTGAGCCACAGTTTCCAAAATTTTAACTTTAACGCCTGATTTCAAAGTGGCCCTTGAAAATGCAACGTATAGTTGGCCATGACTGAAAACAGGTAATCGAAGGTAAATTCCTACTTTATCTAAAGACTGACCTTGTGATTTATTAATGGTCATTGCAAACGATAACATAATAGGAAACTGTTTTCTTTTAAGAATAAAAGGAAAAACATTTTCAAGACGAAGTTTATTTCTTTCTCTTAAATCACTAAGTCGCAATAAACATTCTTTTACAGTTTCGTTAAGAACACCCTCTTTATTTTTTCTTACAAGTTGCTTAATGCGCAATATACGCTGCAGGGAATTTTCATTTGCAAGACGATTTCTTTGCTCAATGCTTCCAAACACAAATAGTTTTAGCTGCATTGGTTATAGATTTGACTTATTATAGATAGGTTCTTTTTGGATCCATTTGAAATATCTTTGTCAATTGTTTTTGCCATATCTTTTTGAAGGCGAGATTTACTGGCTTCCTTAGTTTCTTTTGATTGGCGTTTTGTCTTTACTTGTTTCATTTTTTTGAAGACGACATTGATGCTCTTCGTCTGTTTCTATTAATAAGCGTTGTTGCTTTCCTTGTTTCATTTTTTGAAGACGATATTGACGCGCTTCGTCTGTTTCTTCTAAAAGTCGCTTTCGTCTGCTTTCTTTCATTTTTCGAAGACGATTTTCACGCTCTAATACAGTTTCCTGCAGAAGTCGCTTTTGTCTACTTTCTTTCATTTTTTGAAGACGTTTTTCACGCTCTAACATAGTTTCCTCTAAACGTCGCTTTTGTCTACTTTCTTTCATTTTTTGAAGCCGACATTCCCGCATTTCTTTAGATTCTTCTACTCGGCGTTTTTGATTTCTTTCCGTCAATTTTCGTAAAAGATGTATACGCTCTTTTTCAGTTTCATTCAATTCTCTATTTTCTTCTATATTCTCAATTTTTGATGCTAATGTACATCGAATTAGTGGAATGGAAGCTTTATAACCACCACTCAGTCAATTAAAGTCAGCCTTAATTTACAAAGAAAAATAATATTTCAGGTTAGCCTTAATTGGCAATGGACCGTTTTGAGGTCAAGTTAGCCTTAATTGGCAATGGACCGTTTTGAGGTCACGTTAGCCTTAATTGGCAATGGACCGTTTAGAGGTCAAGTTAGCCTTACTTGGCAATGGACCGTTTAGAGGTCACGTTAGCCTTAATTGGCAATGGACTGTTTAGAGGTCAAGTTAGCCTTAATTGGCAATGGACCGTTTAGAGGTCAAGTTAGCCTTACTTGGCAATGGACCGTTTAGAGGTCACGTTAGCCTTAATTGGCAATGGACTGTTTAGAGGTCAAGTTAGCCTTAATTGGCAATGGACTGTTTAGAGGTCAAGTTAGCCTTAATTGGGTAATGAACCGTTTTGAGTTCACGTTAGCCCTTATTGGCAATGGACCGTTTAGGGGTCAAGTTAGCCTTTATTGGCAATGGACCGTTTTGAGGTCAAGTTAGCCTTAATTGGCAATGGACCGTTTTGAGGTCACGTTAGCCTTAATTGGGTAATGAACCGCAAGAGGTCAATCCCGTTATTTGGCAAGTAACGCCGAGCTTTTGTTTAATTAATTAAATATTTTTGGTTTAAATTTTTGTTGTAGCTTTTAAAAAAGCTGTTCCTGAAATTAAAAAAAACAATAATGATTAAATAGAATAACACTCTTAATGCACTGCAAAACATATTATATATTATAAAGTGTGTTTAGGCTTTAGCTACATTTTCAGCTTTAGTCAACTGTAAATAGTGTCACGTCGAACAAATCTGATACTTACATATATTTCAGTTGAATTAACAAAAATTGAATTTAATATTGAATTGCTGGAAAGTCAAAATTTTTCTAAATTTGATTCATTACCCTTCAGTAATAACCTACATACTTCAAAATTCAACTTACCGGTGAGTCACACAAAATTTAGAAGCAGTTTCAGTTTTTTATTTACAATGTCATCAAGAAACAAAAGCGAATCAAAATATGAAAATATTAAATGCGTGAAAGCACCTAAAAGAACAAAAACCTCACCAATTACATCTCACAGCATTAAACAGACCACACATTTGGTTGTGATGAAAGCGAGAAAGGAACTACACACAGAACGCGTGCGTGTTAATGTTTTCAATAACGTACCCCAACGCATATACCTTCATGTGTTATATTTAGTACATGGAGGTATGCGTTGGGGTACATTAATTTGATGCACGATAGTACATACATACTGACATACATACCGACATACCAAATTTCACCACGCAACTCGAACAAGACAATTATCTTTAGTAGTGATGGAGAAATAGGAGAAATGTGTTAAGACGTAATTAAATATTTCAATAAAGGTTTGACAAATAATAAAGTAATGTAATATTGGGAGTGGAAACATGAGTTACTAATAATATCTTTCATGCTAACTAATAATTTGTAACGTAAAAATTTTCAAAACCAATTTTTATAAAAAAATATTGATCTATAAAGTGTTTAATTTTTAGAGAATTTCCCGAGATTGACCCAGACAGTCTCTAGACTCCGGGAATTCCCGGGATTGGTTCCTCTAATTTTGACCCACACCTCCTTCTATTTATCCTTCTTTTTATACGATTTCATATTTCATAAATAGTAGTTAAGTAGGATGGAGTATTAATTAAATCATGATTATAGTATAAGCGACTGAACCTTTTCTACAAAAGTAGATAATTTTCTAAAATGACGGAAGTAGTAAAAAATTTAGAAGTATATACCCTGGAGTAACATTTGATTACCTGTATAAAGAGTTTATGTTAATTGCAATTTTAGATATTTTTATCTTTATTTTCTTATAATGTTTTGTGACTTGTTGTCACATTGTACTATATAGCAATAAGGAAAAAATGGTTTGTCACATTGTAATGATTAGCAGACCAGAGAACGATGTATGACTTAGTGACTGTACATGATGATAATAATACGACTGACAAGTACTATATGTGTCGAAACTTAGCAAACTGAATGTACTCTACTAGATCTAGTAAGCGAGAAATAAGCCTATAAAGCCATCGCATACCATTTATCCTTTCAGAATTACTATTACAGATAATCGCATAAACTTACCCGAAGCCCAAGAAAATGACAGCAGCTAACACCCATATTTGAAAATTCAAAAACATATGAAATAAAAATGTCGGTTGACCCTACGGGGTAACTAAATACCCTAATTTCAAATATGGCCACCGATATATCTTAAGAATGACCCCATCCGATATTGGGGGTATACCCCCATGTCGGCAAATGTAAAGCAATTGAATTAAATAAATTCCGTTGACCCTATGGGGTATTTAAATATGCTTATTTCAAATTTGGCCGCAGATATATCTTCAGAATGACCCCATCCGATATAGGGGGTATGCCTCCATATCAGCAAATATAAAACAATTGAATTAAATAAATTCCATTGACCTTACGGGGTATTTAAATACGCTGATTTCAAATATGGCCACCAAAATATCTTCTAAATGACCCCATCCGATATAGGGGGTATGCCCCCATATCGGCAAATATAAAACAATTAAATTAAATAAATTCCGTTAACCCTACGGGGTATTTAAATACGCTGATTTCAAATATGGCCACCAATATATCTTCTGAATGACCCCATCCGATATAGGGGGTATGCCCCCATATCGGCAAATATAAAACAATTGAATTAAATAAATTCCGTTGACCCTACGGTGTATTTAAATATGCTGATTTCAAATATGGCCACTAATATATCATCTGAATGACCCCATCCGATATAGGGGGTATGCCCCCATTTTGGCAAATATAAAACAATTGAATTAAATAAATTCCGTTGACCCTATGGGGTATTAAAATACGCTGATTTCAAATATGGCCACCAATATATCTTCTGAAGGACCCCATCCGATATAGGGGGTATACCCCCATATCGGCAAATATAAAACAATGGAATTAAATAAATTCCATTGACACTACGGGGTATTTAAATACGCTGATTTCAAATATGGCCACCAATATATCTTCTGAAGGACCCCATCCGATATAGGGGGTATGCCCCCATATCGGCAAATACAAAACAATTGAATTAAATAAACTCCGTTGACGCTACGGGGTATTTAAATACGCTGATTTCAAATATGGCCACCAATATATCGTCTGAATGACCCCATCCGATATAGGGGGTATGCCCCCATATCGGCAAATATAAAACAATTGAATTAAATAAATTACGTTGACCCTATGGGGTATTTAAATACGCTGATTTCAAATATGGCCACCAATATATCTTCTGAATGACCCCATCCGATATAGGGGGTATGCCCCCATATCGGCAAATATAAAACAATTGAATTAAATAAATTCCGTTGACCCTACGGTGTATTTAAATATGCTGATTTCAAATATGGCCACTAATATATCATCTGAATGACCACATCCGATATAGGGGGTATGCCCCCATATCGGCAAATATAAAACAATTGAATTAAATAAATTCCGTTGACCCTATGGGGTATTTAAATACGCTGACTTCAAATATGGCCACCAATATATCTTCTGAAGGACCCCATCCGATATAGGGGGTATACCCCCATATCGGCAAATATAAAACAATGGAATTAAATAAATTCCATTGACACTACGGGGTATTTAAATACGCTGATTTCAAATATGGCCACCAATATATCTTCTGAAGGACCCCATCCGATATAGGGGGTATGCCCCCATATCGGCAAATACAAAAAAATTGAATTAAATAAACTCCGTTGACCCTACGGGGTATTTAAATACGCTGATTTCAAATATGGCCACCAATATATCGTCTGAATGACCCCATCCGATATAGGGGGTATGCCCCCATATCGGCAAATATAAAACAATTGAATTAAATAAATTACGTTGACCCTATGGGGTATTTAAATACGCTGATTTCAAATATGGCCACCAATATATCTTCTGAATGACCCCATCCGATATAGGGGGTATGCCCCCATATCGGCAAATATAAAACAATTGAATTAAATAAATTCCGTTGACCCTATGGGGTATTTAAATACGCTGATTTCAAATATGGCCACCAATATATCTTCAGAATGACCCCATCCGATATAGTGGGTATGCCCCCATATTAGCAAATATAAAACTATGGAATTAAATAAATTCCGTTGACCCTACGGGGTATTTAAATACGCTGATTTCAAATATGGCCACCAATATATCTTCTGCATGACCCCATCCGATATAGGGCGTATGCCCCCAAATCGGCAAATATCTGTGGCCATATTTGAAATCAGCGTATTTTAACACCCCGTAGGGTCAACGGAATTTATTTAATTCAATTGCTCTATATTTACCAATATGGGGGCATGCCCCCTATATGGGATTGGGTCATTCCGAAGATAAATCTGTGGCCATATTTGAAATCAGCTTTTTTTAATACCCCGTAGGGTCAACGGAATTTATTTAAATCAATTGTTTTATATTTGCCGATATGGGGGCATACCCTCTATATCGGATGGGGTCATTCAGAAGATATATCTGTGAACATATATGAAATCAGTGTATTTAAATACCCCCTTAGGGTCAAAGGAATTTATTTTAATCAATTGTTTTATATTTTCCGATATGGGGGCATTCCCCCCATATCGGATGGGGTCATTCAGAAGATATATCTGTGAACACATTTGAAATCAGTGTGTTTAAATACCCCGTAGGGTCAATGGAATTTATTTAAATCAATTGTTTTATATTTTCCCATATGGAGGCATACCCCCTATATCGGATGGGGTCATTCAGAAGATATATCGGTGGCCATATTTGAAATCAGTGAATTTGAATACCCCGTATGTTCAATGGAATTTATTTGATTCGATTGTTTCATATTTGCCAATATGGGGGCATACCCCCTATATGGGATGGGGTCATTCCTAAGATAAATCTGTGGCCATATTTGAAATCAGCGTATTTAAATACCCCGTAGGGTCAACGGAATTTATTTAAGTCAATTGTTTTATATTTGCCGATAGGGGGGCATACCCCCTATATCGGATGGGGTCATTCAGAAGATATATCTGTGAACATATTTGAAATCTGTGTATTTAAATACCCCTTAGGGTCAATGGAATTTATATAAATCAATTGTTTTATATTTTCCGATATGGGGGCATTCCCCCCATATCGGATGGGGTCATTCAGAAGATATATCTGTGGCCATATTTGAAATCAGCGTATTTAAATACCCCGTAGGGTCAACGGAATTTATTTAAATCAATTGTTTTATATTTGCCGATATGGGGGCATGCCCTCTATATCGGATGGGGTCATTCCGAAGATAAATCTGTAGCCATATTTAAAATCAGCGTATTTAAATACCCCGTAGGGTCAACGGAATTTATTTAAATCAATTGTTTTATATTTGCCGATATGGGGGCATACCCTCTATATCGGGTGGGGTCATTCCGAAGATATATATCTGTGAACATATTTGAAATCAGTGTATTTAAATACCCCGTAGGGTCAATGGAATTTATTTAAATCAATTGTTTTATATTTTCCGATATGGGGGCATACCCCCTATATCGGATGGGGTCATGCAGAAGATATATCGGTGGCCATATTCGAAATCGGCGTACTTAATTACCTCCTAGGGTCTATTTATTTATAAGTTCGGTATCGAATTCTGTCGCCTTCGGATGAAAAACGACAAGGTTTCGGCTTCTTACTCATATGGTGTATAATGAAATCATAAAAGACACGATGCAGACTAAAATTATTGCCAAAATTCACAGGAATTTTTTAAAAATACCAGGTCACCGCCATATTGTAGATTCGAAAATGCTCTATTTAATAGAACAATAAACCGGAATTTAGTTATTCGACGAGTACATTCATTTTGCAAAATTACGACACATATAATAAAATCCTATATCCTTTGCAGTCGTAGTAAAAAAAATTATCAGTTATCAGAATATCGGTGGACAATTAGCTGGGTTTATAAATTTATTCACTGCTGTACTCACTAGTCATAAAAGCAATCAACTTATCAAATTGACTCTTCGTAAGCAAACAACGTAATGCACTGCCAATCTTCCAAATATATTCCCAGCTACATATTTTTGCGGTCTTTTCTATCAATCAAACCAACTATATCTTTTTAAACCCTGTACGTTGTGTTCTGGTGTTTCAGTAGGGTGTCTTTTAGTGTGTCGGATATTTTGGAGTACATTCCAAAATGTTATAACGACTATCCAAAATCGTTTTCGATTTTCCCATAAGAATGTAGCAAAATACATCATTGCAGTACAAAAAGTGATTAGGAATATCGTGAAAATATTCGAATTAAGAAAAGTGACTGGGCGTGGAATGGCTCTTTTCCAGCACGTTTTGCATTTAGTGAAATTGTTTATCTTAGAATTTTCTAACCATTTATGGTAAATTCCAGAATGTAAAATAACAGACAATCTCTGCTGTAGAAAAGAGGTCATCATAGGAATATTAGACGTATAGATAAATGTGTGAACAGGTATCGATAGAAATGAATTCTCCGCATTCCCATAATACAAAGTTTTTGTCGGTTCTACTCCACCATTCTGTGGATTCCAGTGGGAGTCGTTCAGGAGTCGATGCAGATGGGAGGTTCGGAGAATTAGGGCAGTACTATTGCATTGTGAAATCCATTTTTGGGGACTCGTAGAAGGAAAATCTGGAGGAAGTCTCACAAGTTCCAAAATCTTATCCATCAAATCCAAATGTTTATAATAGCCAATACTTTTATAAGATTCCCGTAACTGGTCTATGAAATCAATTAGTGGGAAATATGTCTTTAGAAAGTAATTGGCTTTACTGTTGTTTTTATGAAATGCCGCTTGCAATGCCAACTTGGTTTCACTTTGGTTGTTGTTATGGTAAATGAATTTTACGCACGGAATGACCGTACTATTAGTCTTTCCTTCACAATAGTCCGCAAGGACTTCGGCAACCATTGAAAGCGTAGTAGAGAAGGGGTTGTACTCACTCGTTTCTGTAAAATGGCTTAATGCAGTGAAGTTTAGATTGGCTAAATGTTCAATGGATTCAATTATTTCCACTGGACGCGGTTCGACCAAGTCTGTAGTGACAATTCCCTTGTATCCATTTGTCAGGATAATAAACATGAGCAGCATCGGACCGATGACAAAATTGATCCAAGAGATTTTGTGAGCTTTCTTAGGTAACGAGTAACTGACTTCTAACAAATACGCATAACAGGTCAGAGTAATTGGAATACTGGACTCTTCTTTGAAATATATGACACTATTGACAAATAGAATTACAGCCAGAATTGAAATGATAATCCCCAACCAAGCTTCAGGTTGAAAAGGTCGGATGTATCCATAAAAAGATAGACTTTCATCTTCTAACACGACGCAGGAGATAAAATTATAAGAATCTTCCATTGTTCGAATAACAGCAAATTTTGGACGATATTCATCCAACAAATCGATTTCAGACTGAATACTAATTTCCAAAATGTTCTTCCGGGAATTAAATCGCTGTTTACAGTCATCATTGTTATAATTTGCTAGCCATATTGCAGAATTGTTAAAATTCTTGGCCATATTAGAAGAAACCAGAAGATGAAGGCTATTATAACCGGCAAAATAATTTCTAAAGTCATTATTTTGGTTCAGAAAAGGCGGTCCGCAGTATGCTTTACTATGTCTATCACCACTGTCTGTCAACCACGACTTTATGACAAATAAATTTGAAACAGTGCTCTTTTCAATGAACGCTTTTATTGCCATACCTAGAGGATCATAACAATCCTTTTGGAAACATAATACCAGGACGGTATAACTAAATTGATGTTCTTCATCCAATTGCGGACAAATAAAATAGATCTCATTTCCCCCAGTCAGAGAAATCATAAAGAAAGGTTTTCTCCACAGTAATTCATGTGCACGAATTGTGGCATTGTGGAATTTACTAGACCCGCCAAAATTGAAATAGGACCTTGCCTTTGTCAACTCCAAAGTTTCTTTATCTACAAGAAGATACACCGATGAATATTCTGCGAAATTAAACCAAAAAATGGGCGATATTGATATGCTACGCAAATATGCATTTTGAAATCTTTCGATAGAGATAATTTCACTAATTTGATGGATCATTGTTAGGTCAACCAAATTGTTGGGGTTAAAGTTTATTGCAAAATGAATCACACAATTATTAAATAGTCCTTGTATACGTGGAGATGATAAAGAGTTTCACATATTTAATGTCTTGATACAAAAGTTTACCCAATTTGCTGCTTCTAAATATGTTAATTGCGAATTGTAAGAACGTTTCATTATATTCAAAGTACAAAACTTCTCCATAATATTTAATTTCAGATTTGTAAACGCATATGGAATTTCAATTTTGGGTAATTCTTCGTCCTGAAAGTCTGACAATTGTTTAGTCATACTCTTTTCTTTAAAAATCAAGTTCGTGAAACACTCCCTATCCAAATTCACTATTTCTGACAATTTCCATCCAACGACCAATTCAATAAGGAAAAATATGAAAACGAAATTCCTAATCATTTTAAAATGTCAAGGTGGGACTTCTCCAACGTTGGTAATTTTAACTGTAAGTATATTCAATATTTTTGTGTACCCTGTTTTGAATGGCGTCTATCAACAGTATGACAATCATCATTTACTTAAGATGTTAATGTTAAGTATTGAGCGAATTGAATTCTTTTTTGCTTTTAATTGCAGAAATAAAATTGGAGACGGAGACGTTATGAACCCTTCCACATGAAAACCGAGAGAGTTAATCTGATTATCAAAAAGATTTAAATAATTTATAATTGCTAACAATAAAGTTGAACTACATTTGTTTAGACTTTGAATGTACAACAAGGGAAATTCTGAAACCACAGCTTGCTGTAATTGACGTAAAGGCACCCACTTTTAAAATGTAATTTTATATACAACGCTTGTGCCCTAGACAAATTGCAATGGCTTATTGTCAACTTAACTACTTTCAATAAAAGATATTCCGCTGAAATGTAATGTAGTGAAATAATGTACTGCAATGAGTAATTTCTGAAATTAAAATTCAAAACCGGGAAGGATTGACGTAGAAAATAAAGAATGATCTCAAAAAATATTTTGATAGTGGAATGTGTATTTATTTAAGCTGTTTTAAATGTGCTTTATAATTTGAAACGTGTAAATTACTTCTCGAATTTTGACGTATTTTATTTTTTAATATTTGACGGTTATTTCTTCGGTACTTAAGTCAGCTTCGGAAGTTGAACAACTAAATATTATCTTTTAAAATAAGCCCAACATTAGAAAGGCGCTTTAGTTAAAGTAGGTTTAAAAGAAACAACCAATGACATTAGTATTATGTACCTCAACTATATAAACATATTTAGAAAGGTACACAAGTATACTCTCAGAAATTCTATACATAGTTCACTGAAATAATTCTCTGAATTATTTAGATGTCTTTCTTGGTTACGCAGTAGATTTATGGGCATTGGAAAAGCAAAACAATTTTTCAGCTTGTTAGAAAGAATAGACTGTATGTGCCACGATAGCCAAATATTTCAAAAGTAAATACGCCGAAAGACTATTAACCTTACTGGTGTATACAGTATGTGAAGTGAATAGGTAGCCATATTAATTACATAGTATAATGATGTGACATGACTAGATTGGTCTTCTGAATCTCTATATAATAAACACAGAAGGAAAAAAACTTACCAATCTATCTATCTATGTATCTATATATTATGTATGTCTGATAGGACAGCCTAGGGAACCTGCATATATTGCGTACCGCAAAACCCACTCCCCAGTAGCAGTAGCAGTGTAGCGCAAGTGCCAGCTGTAACTCTTTTGGACATTGCCTCCTCCCATCTCTTCTTATAAGTGTTAAGTGGGACATACGCGTAGATAATTCCGTATGTGTATCTGTGTCGGTATTGGTGTAGGTTGTATGTATGTATCAAGAAATTTCCCTGCCATTGTATTAGAAGTAGACGATAAACGGTAAAAGTTTGACATGAGCGGTGACCAATTCCGTTTGTATGCTGTCATTCTGTGTACTGTGCGGTCAGTTAAGTCTCCAACCACTTACAACAAGGCGCGAAATATTTCATAACAGAAGTAGTACATGCATTATGTATGCACATTTTTCCAGCTTTCAGTGCTGAGTACTCTCAGAGATCATTTCACGTGCGGGAAAATTTATAATTGGTCCATTTATATAGAATTATTATATTTCTGAAGTTCCCAACCAATAGTTTAATGAAAAAATAGAGACAAAGTGTGTTCTAGATATTTGGAGGAAACTGCGGAAACTCTAAAATTAGAACTAAGTGAAATATTGTCTGAAAATACTTCACTTTTTACACGACAATATGTACAACATTTTTTGTCTCCTTTTTTTCAATTAAGGACGCTCATCACAGTTAGTTGCTAACGAAATAAACATAATTTCCAAAATTTATTGACGAAATATGCCTATAAATTGTTGTTCAGGCGGAAACCCCATGTTAACCTACCTGCCCGGATATTTCACTACCTCAGAGGAAGAAATTTGGCAATGCAATAATTACAAAGATAGTTCTAATTTACGTTGTGTTCATCTTTTCCCTCAGATATTCCTGGATAGCGAAAGGGGACATTTCGTAATGATCGTAAATGTAGCTTATTAAATAGCATTTAAAAACTTCTAATACAAATTAGTTATGCTATATCAACAAACTTAATATTTTTTATTAGAGCTGGGTTTACTTTTTTACCACCCTCTTGACTCTTGATTCTTTCGGCAGTTGGCTCACCTTTTTGTAGAATTAAATAACAGTGCTGGGTAACTAACTTTTCTTAAAAAATATTTATTCGTAAGTTGTACTCATAGAATTTGCAAATTTTTCCAATATCCCAGGGGGAATCTTATTTTTCTGATTTAAAATAGAGCTTTCTGGTGACTTTGTGGGATTTTGTTTCAAAAATGAAGTCTTTCATTGTTCCCTATATTCGATGCTACGATCTACAGTTATTATTTTGGTTTAGGAAATTCTTTCTTAGCAGGAAGTTGGCGTCGCAGCTAATTTAGCAACCAAAAGTATATTAATTTTAAAAAAACTTTGTATTTACAAAGTTAACATAATAACGTAAGGGATCTTTTCGAAATTGTTTTTAGTACCGTGTTGGGTGGCCAGCTGAATTTCCCTTGAGTGCTAGATTTGCCCTTTAGCTGGGCTAACTAGTGTATATACAACACGGGAAACATTGCAGCATATTATGTGATTTACAATATTCAAAAGCCTATGCACAGTTACATGTAGTGAGACAACTAGTCAATTTTACATCGATTAACTTTACTTACATTACTAGTCAATAAGTAAAGCACAGCAAATTCTGCTCTACTTAATATGCTCTGAATTATTTAGATGTCTTTCGTAGTAACTCTGTTGATATGGCCATAAAAGCCTAACAATTTTCAGCCACTTAGTAAGAACAAACTGGGATTTACCAATTCTTTCCAGCATGCCCAAATAACTAATTTCATAAGCAATTGTCACTGAGGACATATAATCGTTATGTTTATTTTCATAAGACACAAAATAGTAAATGAAAACTTTAATTTAAAACAATTGAGCGATAGTATCGTCTTGTGCATTATTGTTATCCGGAGCGGTAAGTTTATTCACACAAATTAAAGTATACAGTAATTGTATTGTAATTTATATTTTCCCTATATTTATACCTCCAACAAAATATAGCTTTTGTGAATTATGGAAGTGGTTGCGTGGTAAGTGAAAGCAATACCAAAAGTTTTATCATTAAATGTTTAAAAAAGCATTTAAGTTCAAACAAAATATACATCCTTTCAGGCCATAGAGGCTAATAATGTAGCTAACTGCAAAAATATAAATTGGTTTCCTCCGCAGGCAACACTGGTTAGCTGCAATAGCTCAAAACCACACTTTCTATTGTTTGATGTCAAAATAATTTCTAATTAAGACGAAGTTCAATTAATGGTGTTATACAAATCACTTTATGCTATCATTAAGTACATATTAAGACGCTGATGTTATTATGAAAATTGCCGATAGCTATAAAGAAAGAATTTTAAACAGTAATTGTGGAAAAAGTTTCACTAATCGGTTAGCTGATGTTGAATTTGGTACATTATTATTAAAATGATTCAATAAGGTGAGAAATATCCCAGTGCTTAGAGACGTAATCACTTTAATACAAAATGTTTAAAAAATTTTACTAGCATTATAAACATTCATTTTTGAGAAGCATTTTATATATTGAATATTGAAAGCGAAATCTGCTTCTGCATTTGTTCATTTTGTCATTGTTGATTAAGTATTCTTTCCATTTCATATTCATTGCTACTTAAGCTTGACAAGTCGCTACATTAGGTATCCATAAAATAATAAATATGCATTAGATTATTGCAATAATGAATAGACAATATATATGGCAATATTTAATGATAAAAAAAGAAAAAATCTGTAATATGAAGAAATGTTTGCAATTAATTCATCATTTACATTATAATATTTCAACATGTGAAGAATGCAGACAAAACTGAGCTATCATAATACATTGGAACCTACCCGAGTACATTGTTTAATTATTTAGAATTGTCAGCATGAAGGGTAACTGGAGTTGAAGAGTAGTAATATGTTTGGACATGCCTCCGCTACAATATCGTCTGCCTAATATTACAATGTAACAAGCCATTTTATCATGACCGCGACAAAGTAACAAACCACTGTATCAGGAGTTAGGTTTGTTACCTTGTCTCAGCCATGATAAAATGGTTTGTTACTTTGTCTCAGCCATGATGAAATGGTTTGTTACTTTGTAGCAGCCATGATCAAATGGCTTGTTACATTGTAATATTAGGCAGACGATATAATGTATACAAAGACAAAAACAAAGAGACACAGCCTAACAAAATAATTCTTGAAATGAAAATTCACACGATTTTTATTTTATGTGGCTACTTCATTGCTGGTGCTTGGACTACTTTGGCTGTAGAAATCATTATGAAGATAACTAAACAGATAATGACAACGCTATTTATAAATTTCTTATATATTTTGTTATCAGTATATTATGGCCGTGTACTAAGAGAGTATCATTTTTATGAACTGTTTATAATAACAGTACATAGAGATAACGACTAGTAATGTAAGTATAATATTACTTACTATATACCTGAGTCAGTAGTGTGTGTTAATGTTAATGGGAAATTCTAGCCATAGCCTACAATTGAATGTTCCGGTTGTAATACAGGAACTACAATTGCAAACATATTTCGAGCATGTGGCGACCTCATTTTTTATGACGATTAAATACAGATTTATTTACGTATATAGATATTACGAGTTAAACTATTATTGGAATGAATGTACAGTTCTCAAAAAAAATGTCAGAGGTAAGTTGTTATTAAGACTACTTGACCTCCAGACTGGACAGTCAAAATATGATAAGTAATAATAATTCTTAGCGCCGAATATATATAACCATATCATGCGACGATTTTTAAATGGTGCCAAATAAACATGTATGATTATAATCAGCAGTTTACAAAGATATGATACACGTTGGTCTAAGTTTCAGTATGTATATCCCATATTACATACATTTTAAGCAATATTAATAAAGTCCAAGAGAAGACAATTCTCAGCTTGTTAGAATAAGCAACTAAATAATGCAGAGTATATCGATGAAAACCACATAGACACGATATCCTGTACTTGTGCGCCAAGAAAATACATGGAGTATTAAGTAGTACTCATTTAATTTTCTTGTTATGCAGTACTGTTATGCAGTACTGATGACTAGTTTCTTGATTTTAAGGCTTGCTTAGCTAGAAAGCGTTTCAAATTTTTGATTTATTTTACATAGACATATACCAAGGGCATGTAAGGCTCCGCTTGTATTAAAGTGTGTCGAAGTTGGAATAAAGAAGTAGTACTACACATTTCGCATTACTAAGCTAAATACCTATACCATCCCTATTACCAAATGTATTTCTCTTTTAAATTTAGCATTCACTTTCTAATTCAATCCTTACCAGTTTTTGGATTTTAAAACTTGTCACATTTAGTTACATGGCCATAAACCACAGCTCTAAAAAGAACATTATATTACCAAATTGCATGTCAGATCCAGGGCTACATGTTTAATTACGAATAGTTGACAACCGAGCAAGCCTTAATGACCACGACTAGCCGCGAGCAGCTTTAATTAAAACTATCATAAGGATTGGAACATAGCATCTACATATCGTCTGATTGAGATTACACTATGACAACCCATATTTTGGAAGAAGTAGTAAGTTTACCGAATGAAAAATATTTATAGGTATATTAAAAATATTTTAGTTCATTTTCATAACTTTTTTACATAACACATTTTTCTGTTTTGTCACATTGCAACAGTAATCATAAAATGTCTGTTACATTGAAGAGACTGTGATAAGACGGCCGTGGGCCGTGGCTTGCCACATAGTAGTGTTCAGCAAACGATATGTACTATAGACTTGTAGAGGTTGGTATAACAAAACGACGGAATCATTACTCGATTTAATATGGTATATATTCAAACGCAAAGCTTTGAAACTGAAAAATGTTCTTACATATCACTCAAACTTTGACACAAATACTTAAGCCATAAAATTTAGTTGGACTATCATTTCCACTCTTAACATATGAGGCTACTAGGTATACTATATACGATGATACCCTATTTTTAATCCATTGCAATAAAAATAAATGTATTTCAAACTGGTTTGGAATTAGAAAGATATCCATTATTAATTTATTGAATCTTAAGGAAGTATACACTTTAAAACTTTTAAAAATAATCGTTGTTTTAATCAGAACTTATTTATTATAATGATATCTATTAGTATTGACGAGTTGAAAAATCAAACGAAGTGTTTCAACCGTTTGGTGTTCTTCCAGTACTACAACTGTGAAGGCTCTTTTCTTTCCTGTTCATGCATTATAGTCACCTGTGACAAATTATAATTCAGGAATTTAGAGTAATTTTCTTTCAACTTACTAAATTACATTTCAAAAGAGACGGACCACCTAAGTATACCTGAATGGACTTCATATTATGAATAGATCCGACAAATTCATCCAAGTTCGCCACCGGTCGGGATGGGCTTCCAGGTACACGAAGTGAGTATCCACTCCGGTCAAATGGAAATCCCATTGGTCTTTCGTCCGGATATTTTCTACCCTGAATGCCACAGTATAAATACCCTTGTGAACAATATCGACTAGAAGAATCATCTACAACAGCATCTTTTTCACCATCAGTCGCCATAACAAATAAATCGAAAATCATCCCCGTTGGTTTTCCTTTGGGTACGAGCAAATGGTGAGGCCATCCACATCCGCAATATGTTCTCTTATCATTTAAGCCTTCCAATACATTCATGCTTTTTGCAAATTCCAAAGTCAGTTCTGAATCCTTAGAGCTCCGTCGTATTACATTTTGCCCTATGCTCACTTTCGAATAGAAATTATTAACATTTTTTCATTTATAATGTTTCTATGAATTAAATTTGTTATAAATTTATCTGTGATTATCACACTAAAAATAAGTATTATAGCTATTGAAAATTTGACATTTTTACACGAAATAATTTTTAAAATAATACTCTACTGTCTACTGCCTACTTGTGTATTATTATAAACTATCAACGAATTATAGTATTTGGGATCTGGGGTATACTAAACTACGGATAAAAATGAGTAAATCTAGTTAAAATTGAATATTTTAGATGTCTAACTTACGGTCAACAGTGAATGTATCCAAGACAAAAAATAATTTTCTCTGTTCTTCAAAAGTATAACGCTCATTTTCATGGTTGAAATGAGGAGCAAGAAAAATTCGGACAGTAGCTTTTGAAACATCAGGTCGTGGTGTCGGTTTAGAGATTTTCGTTTTTGTCTGCAATTAGTTAGACGTTATAATTTTAAAAATGAGTTAAAAATTGTAAATATTTTTTTCAAGCGCAGTTGCTATCTACTCCGGATTATATATTTTTCAATGTTGTTTAAAATATAATATTCTTTTAGAAGATTATCTAATAAAAATGGCAATTATACTACTGTGTAAACTGTATATGAACTTACAACAGTTATTTCAAATTCAAATTCGTCGTGGTTAAGATGTTTCACACAAACATCGATAGGTCCATTATCTTTGTTGAAAGGAACACCCTGCCTGAGATCGAGTCCCCAAATTAAATCAAATCGTCTTCCTACTGTCCAAAATGTGTACAAAGTATTTAAAGGAGGGGTGGATTTCCTCCCGATGGAATTAACTTGCAGGTTTTCTATACTAACTCCTCGCCACGAGAGTCCCCACTCACCCTACAATGCCAAATAAATTATTAGAACCAATTAAGGCTGGACGAAAATGTAATTATTTATTTAATTATGGCCCTTAATTATCTACATCTACCGGTCGGGTTTTTTCTGATGCGTATGGACGCAAAGTAGCTTTATGTATAGCGAAAATATTGTCAATTGTTGTATGCCATCGATAGAAAGCGGGATCTCGCATGGCAGTTGCACTGTCAGCCATCACACCCCATCGGCCCCTCCCATTGGAATTGTTTGGGTCCAAAATATTAGCAATGATAAGACTACCGTCATCGTCAAAATCTCCGTAATAATGATAATTTACAGAATCCTCCCTCAAAACCCGGGTACTTCTTCCAAGAAAGTCAATCCCATTGGTATTTCCGATGTCAAGGAAACTTTCGTTGTCCTAATAGTTATAGATCCAGAATGTTAAAGCCGTAGTTTAGTAGAAAATTGCGAAGTTTTAATTTTTTTATAACACTTACCCATTTCATGCGTTTTGAATAGGCAGATTTGGTTAATCTTACTCTATGTGTTTCACTGTCCGTTATATTTATCGCACCCATACACCTATCTTCACTGCATGTCCCGCCAGGCCCATTTTCACATGTCGATTCACATGTCACATCCTGAGAGAACAAACAATTCCACAATTAATTCACAACATTCACAAGCCACAGATAGTTTTCAAATCGTATACAGTATTACTATATTATATCAATATCCCAACACTAATGACCCCTAGAACATTTTCTTCACATACGTTCCCAATTGTAATGTACAAATCTTTTATATTTCCTGTCATCAAATTAAACTACTTTAATTACCTTCACAACTGAATTTGGAGGGCGATTAGACCATTTTTTCCCAGAATTTGTGTCTTCTAAGAAAGAGGAGTACGGCTCTTCTACAATCCCATCAACTTTGATATCTAAAGGTAAAACCGGAGGTAATCCATTTGAAAGTCTTTCAGCGTGGTATCTATGGAGCATTTTTGCAGTTTTAAATTACACATTTAGATACATTATACTTTAGTTTTCTTTCAACTGACTTTAAGCACATTGTGGGCACCTCACAAAAATTGTGTGAAAAAATCTTTGGTTCAAAATTGTATAAAGAGTTTTAATTTACTAAACGTTGCAATTAGAACTAAATAAAATATGTCATTTTGTATTAAATATATTTT